>OY987307.1:28801234-29401234 GCA_963920635.1 Pseudeuparius sepicola
GTCACTATTAATAAGTCACTTAGGTACTCTAAATGCTAGAGTACTTGCGAAGAACTCCGAGTTAGGCCGAAGGTTGTCGAAAGGCGCAGACGTATACCCGCGCGGGGGACGCGTCGTCACAGTGCCGAAGCGTGAAGGTGTGTGAAGTCATGGAATGCCGGATGTTATTGAAATACTGTAACAAACTTTGACAGGTGGTAGAACTGCCATTTTTTTTTAAAGTTTCTATATAAACATACCTCTTAAAATACTTTCCAAGAAAGATAAAGAGCGTTGAATTGTTCACAACATAAGGCAGCAAAAAACTATACATATGTGACCCTATACTTTCATTATTAGGTATATCAGAAATACTATTTATAATAACTTTATTTTTGCCAATCATTGAACGCCCTGTATCTTTCTTGGAAAGCATTTTAGGGGTATGTTTAGGAACTTTTTACATTTTTTTGTTACTTCTACCATACCATGTCAAAGTTTGTTATAGAATTTCAATACCCTGTATAGTTTCAAGTAATGCATTTAATTGTAACAATTAATACTGTGTCACAAGTGGTATATTTAAGCATAGCAGTTAAACCCACCTTTTGTCATAAAAGTTTGCATTGATAGAGGAAAACAAAATTCATATTAATATAAAAAACCTGAACACTTGGTACAAGTTACTATTATTTGGTATGATTAACTGGTTCAATAGACCCAATTAACCAAGTCAACTGTCATCAATAAAATGGCACTTACCGGAATCAAAAGGTGGTGCTTTTGTTAAATACTGGGCACATTGACTATAAATAACTGGTGTACTATTGGAAATTACACCTTGGTATTCGGGCCAACTATACCACAATTTAGTAGTAGCCGTCCGTGTCCGTCACTTGACAAGTTCATTGCATGTATTTTTCTTACTTATTGTCAAGTTGAAACCACAATTTGTACCTATTAATTCGATGCTTTGAATCTTTCGTAAATTATTATAACCTCGTACCCCGTTTCGCTTTACTTCGAAAATAGGTAATCAATTTCCCTAAATTTATGTACGTACGTTCACTTGAAAATAAATGGCAACCTTCGTCTTAATTATTTTCATTGGTATTTATAGTCTTCGCGATTTTATTTCGACGTTAAGTGGGTATGCGTCCGAAATTAGAAAATAATTAAGGGTTACGAGTTTTAGATAGGTACATCGTTGACGTCACTGCGTTATTAGCATTTCGAAATTCGGTTCACATTGTGACGAATAGATTCGATTTATTGATGTATGAAATTGAATATGTAACAATAGGTAAGTATAGGTGAATTCTATGCATCGCCCACTTAACCTGAATGTAAGTTTATTGGGAAAAAGTACAAGTTATTATTCTTATTTATTGATGTCACATATAACAGGTTAAGTTAGAAAACGAGAGAAGTGTGAAGTCTTTATAAACCACAAAGTAATATAAATTATTTACGTTTGTTAATGATGTATTTTAAAGAAAGAGCCACAGATCACCTGTGATGACCAAAGGTGGTCTGTGGTAGTGACTGTGCATGAAATACTAAAACGTTTATAAATAAAAGAAAAAGGACGCCCAAGACCTCTTCTAGATCGAAAACCAACCACAAAAGACAGAGGGAAAGAAATTAACAGGTATTTTAAGCCAACTACACTCTATTCAAACCAAATGCAAGTGACGCGTAACGCGTAAACATTTACACGATGGAAGCACGTGAACAACTCTGAGGGCTAATACGAGGCAGGGCCGCATTAAGGACGATCTCTATGAATTTTATAATATTAAATAATATGCCCCAGAATTTTAAAAACAAACTTTTATGGCACACCTAGTCATTCACTTACCTGCAAACGTCTACTATAAGCACAAATCGTAGCTCCAACAATTAATAAACAGCGAAAGAATTATATCGGAAAAAAATAAGGGTCCACTTGCAACTCAGTACACCTCTGTAAGAAACACCGACTCGCTGCACTCGCCCGCCAGGTCAGATTTTATTGCCGGCTAGCCAATAGCAAGCCGATCACGTGCGCATCAAGCTCTAGCCATGCAACAACTTGTGTTTATGTTTCACTTGCGTTTAGTTTGAATAGAGTTTGGGATTGGATTTGCGGATGCAATGTAAAAACGCGTTTGTTTTCTCTGTACTTTCTTTTGTACTGATCATTCGTTATGGACTAAAACTGTCATTACTGACCTAAAACATTTAAAAGAAAAAGTGCCAAACATGCTTCTTATACCATACAAATATATGAATAATGCTATATAAATTTCTGTAGCCTTGGATACGATAATATAAGAACTCGATTAAGTAGTGCTTATCGTAAATCTATAACAGACTATAATAGCAAAGTCTAGAGAATACTTCTCTAGACTTTGAAAATAGGTACATTTTTAGCAAAATTATTTATTGTGCAAAATTCTGTGGTGCATTTGAACTCCACACACCAGTGATTTCTTTTGACTAAATAAAAGGTGAGTAAATTATACTCGGAATTATCTCAATATTAGGTATAATTTTTCATAATAATTAACTAATGGATATCTCAAGGGATACCGATATCTTCTATTTGCCCTATTTAAAAGTCAAAAACATAAAAAAATACATAAAAGTTAGTTTGTGTGTTATCGAAAACCTATAATAATGTTTACAGGAACTTTTCGGTGTGTTTTCGAATTTTTCCTCAAAATTTTAATTAATCGATAAAACCTGGCTGTGTTGCCGGGAACTGTGAAATTTTCGGCAGCGCGTTGGCGGCCTTTACGGCCCTCCAGCGAATAAAAACCGAAATTTTATGCTGCCATTTCCCCAGACGACGAAATTTTGTAATCTCAATATTGCCTTATTAAAATTCGCGGGAATTTATTGATGTAGCCATAAAGGCGGAATCGGATAATTGCTATGCCCCCCCTCTCCTCTCTACCCCCTCCAGTCTTGTTTTGAGGGAGCGGCATTAAATTTTGGGACTTATTACATCCGCGGCTTCGTAATTAATAGGTATAACTTCATGAACTGAATTAGCATCTCATGTGGATAACTCGTTTAATACAACCAGAATTCGTTAATATTTTCTTGCAGACAAATATCGGTGAAAGCCAAGAACGCTGGGTAAAATATAGCTTCACTCTGTAGATACATCATTCAAACTGTATATGTCAGTTTTGCAAAAAAAAACTATATTTTAGACTTATGGTGAAGGCGCTGGTATTAACTTTACTCTGTAAAACTTGAATACCCGCCATTCCCTTCCCTCACCTCCAGCCATGTTCAGTTTTTAGGCCAGGGAAAATAGAATTTGACCTAGAAAAAAGTATTAACTGCAATCTTGTTTTACCATATCAAAGTTATAAGTAAATACGTTGGTAGAAACCAAAAATTAAACATTTTGAAAAAACGGAACCTTGAGTTAATTCAAAAAACACCTATTTTTCGTCAGAAATTTCCAGCAAAAATGTTAATTGGATTTTTTTAGACTCTTTAGGTAAAAAAAACTTCACTTGCTAACATATATTAAGAAATTAAACATTTTAAGAATATGGAAGTAACTTAGATCGACAAAGAGGGATAAAAATCGGATAATTTTCTATTTCGGCAAAAGCAAAAATATTAACTACGTTTTTATTGCAGATGATCATTCCCTTTTACAAATAGAATGTAACTTATACAAAATTAAACATTTATCTGAGCCGCATGTACGTCAGCTGTCACTTCTCATTGGTATAGACTAGGCAATTTTTGTTTAACTTTTTACAATATAACTATATTGAATCATATATAGCGAAATTAAACATTTATTTACGGCGCATATAGGTCAACTGTCACTTGTCATTTTTTAGGAAAGCAAAAATATTTACTGTTTTTTTTGTTTAACTTTTTACAATATAACTATATTAAATCACATATAGCGAAATTAAACATTTATTTACGGCGCATGTAGGTCAACTGTCATTTGTCATTTCAAAATACATCCGTTACCAAGTTTTGTTTAATTTCAAAAAATTTAACAAGACTTAGTATCCACTTACAAAGTTTAACAAAGATCAGCCAGTTAATAATTTTGCTCTCAAAGAGAGCTTCAAATTTCTTTAAAATGCGATTTCGCTAATTATAAATAATAAAAACGCAGTTAATATTTTTGATATTACGCAAAATGTCATTTTTACATCATTCGGATACTTGCGCAAACGTAATCTGTTTAATGCTTGTCTAAATGGATAGACAAGGGTTTAATTTATCAATCTCAACTTTATATACCTTACTTACTAATAAATGCAGCTTAAAATTCGCAGTTAATATTTAGTACAACAAGAAAATGTATTTTTCTAAAAAACCCCCACACGCATATGTTTATTTTGTATAAAAAAACAATTCTGGCGTTCATTTATTACCAATATTTTGTGATGGCATTATAAAAATGCGGTTATGAATTTTGTCTAGGTTTCGTTATTTTTTACTGTAATTTCCCTGGCCTATTTTGAAACATCGTGATGCCAGCTGATGAGATTATCACACCCTGACAGTTTCAAAAGGTTTGAGGCTCTGCCGAACCACCTAATGTTTCTTTAAACGTAGAAAATAGTGTACAAGCCACACGCAAAGCTCCTCTTAAGAATGCCGGCACGCGACCGCGACAACAAAAACCCGAAACTGACGTAGGTATGTGTGTGTGTCGTCCGCAAAAAAAAAAGGTGGAATTTCTTTGGAGCCCTAACGAAGGAAATCCCTTTAATGCCTACATAACTGGCGCATTCCCGGGTACATTACATCACCGTTACGTAAGAGGTTTATCTGTCGCCCGTGTGGTTTTTTTGTCTGACGGGTCTAAGCCCCCCGGGTCCTGGAAAACATGAGCGTAGAATTTTAGGCAAAACGAACATTAGTGGAGTCAACGTAGACGAAAAATGGTGTTAATTAGGAGTTAATTAGGGAAGCCATGGATTTTAATAAAACCTTTTGAAACACCTTCAAACATACTTTTATTTAAAAGTCCGCAGGTAAATGACAGGTAAATAAAAAAACTCAAAAAATCAATTTTTCACCGAAATTTCTCAAAAATCGTCTACAATTAATTGTAGAATCATTATTTTTCAATGAAAATGTATATTTTTATGTTTTTTGAGATGCTGATTATGAATATGAAGTAAAAAAAATGAAAAACAAAATGACGCCTAGTAAAAATGAAGTTGAATGCAAGAATAATCGAATTTTCTTCAAGATTTCGTGAAATTTATTGCAGGTATTCATGATAATGCAACTGAAAACGTATCTTGAGATGCTGATTGAAAGTGAAAATCTAGCTATTTACGATAAGCTCAAGCAGATTTTTATTTATTTCATGGCATGCTTGACCACGGAAATGTTTGAAAACAAATACCTTCTTCTTTCAAATAACATGTTAATAATTATTCTTTTGGCGATAACTCCGAAACCAATGAAGATATCGAAATACCAAAGTATTTTTTGTTGTCTAAATCTAATCTACTTTTCAATTATAACAGAATAAATATGCCATTGAATTTAAAATTTGAATTTAAAATTCAACCAATTCGGTTAAACCAATCCGCCCGTCTTACCTCTATTTGAAGGGCAAGAGCAAAATATATATATATATATATATATATATAGTTGAATTGTATTCTTGACGGATAGTTTGATAATAAACTTCTTTTTTTGGGGTGACCGTCTCAAATAGGGCTATAAGATTAAAACTCTTGTTTACTGCACCAAGCTTTCGGAAATATTTATTCCCTTTTTCAAGGCTATAACAATTAGAAACTCTTATTATGATGGTATACAATGAATAGTATTACTTACTTTGTAAGGTGAGTTAATAAATGGAGAAATGCATCATTTTGATTGACATACAAAAAATTTTGAAATTTCAAAAGACATTTTTTATAATGTCTTTTGAAATTACAAAATGACCATTTAACGTCCATTATTGTGAATATGCATGAAATTTTGATCAAGGCCAATTTTACAATAATATGACAGGCGTATCCCTTTATGGAAATTAATGCTACAAGATAATTGCTTTACGGTGTCACTTTCCAATAAAATTTGTTGCAAATGACTTAGTTGTGTGTGTAAAAAGTTATTACTGTTTAACTGTCTCGCGCTCCACACGCCACTCTCAATTTCGGCTGCCTCTTAAATACGGAGAAGCATGAAAACGTATGATCTTAAAAAAATTCTCATTCAATACTTAATTATTTTACAAAAAATATGTAAATACATTTTTTGAGAAATTGCCTGCTCTTTCGAATGGTCGTCTTATTTAAATTCTATAAAAACGCTTATTAAATAAGTTATTAACAAAAAACCTATATTTTTGACAGTTATTGTTAAATAAAAAAAATCGCACACTATTTTGCGCTGCGGACTCTTCGGATTTTGTTTTAAGACATCCAAACCAACACATTCCAACAAAATCTAAAACTTCCGGAATTTTTTCGAAGTTATTTTCCTGGTTGACTCCACTACATTGAGAAACGTGTTACTTTCAAGAGACCAATCTCTAGATACGACAAATGAATAAGACTAATAATCTCAGAATCAGAGTGAGCTAATAATAGAAGAAAAGAAGAAAGAGAAAGAAAATAATCTATAATCTAATATGTTTTTTGCACACACAATCTCGCCAAATCAGGTTCTACCTATGTGCTGAAGGAAATGACGTGCGTTCATACACCTGCTTTTATATTTACACAGAAAGGGGTGGAAATTTGCAATGAATATTCTAGTGCCGACCTACCACTCGGTGAAATATTACCTGTACATTTTATGAAACAGCGCGACTGTAATTTCTGTATACGTGAGGGACGTGCTCAGTTGCCTTCGGTTGCATCTAGTTATGTTCTTCAATAAACTGTTTAAAATATGAAATAATAAACGTTACTGAATTACAATGTATACAGGGGGAAAATGTTTCGGGTCAATTTAAAAATGAAAATGGTAGGCGAGGGTTAAAATTTGTTTATTTAAATGTCGTTAAATGTGTAATTACTTTCGTAAAGTTTTCTGATTTTGTCCAATTTGTGTAGTATTCTTGTAATAAACTTAGGTTCATCAGCTTGCTGTATAAACTTTGAGGTTGGGAGGATGTGTTAGGTTTTACGTTTTGTAATGAATGTTCGGTTAGATCATCTTTGGATTTACTACTTATTATAATATTATTTTATATTATTATGATAGTAGTCAATATTGGAAGTAATCTGAGTTTTTCTATCTTTTTCCAATCTATGATAAGATGAGAGTATGTTACTGTCATAATTTGACTTTTTCATTATTGACCATGGTCAATAATGAAATTTTATTTACATCGGAGGGAGAAAATCAACTTTTGATGCTTATAATCACTCAATAAAGTGTGCTTTCAGAGTAAGTAGTGGAAAAAAGTATATATTCCCTACCTACAAAAAATGACACCTACCATGTTTCTAAGCAGTAACAATAACTGTATTTAAATACTGAACAAAAAGTAATTTTATTTTTTCCAGGAAATTTGTTAGGTACCTCACTTCATCATACTAGATTCAACGCCATATTTTGAGAGAAAAATATGTAACATAACTGAAAACTTTGGACTCTGTTTTATTTGAAAACTGGGATGAACTGAAAAAATTAAATATGAAGGTAAATCTGTATTGTCTGCCTGTATGTTGTTTTATATTCTACGTTATTTCCTTTTTAATTTAGACGGTTCATTGTGGAGTTCCGAGACTTGCAAGCGCCTAGGAAATAAAGTAATTCAATCCGAGATTAACTAAAAAGGGACTATGCATAAGATCCTGCAGCACAACGCTGGGCGGTAGCAGATTTAATTCAAGTCTAGATACAGTCTCGAGTTCCATGGCGATAATAGAGGTCCAAGATAAACACAAACCCCATTTAATAAGTGGAAACTTTCGGTTTGACTTGGTCCTGGCACACTAGTTCCAGTGGTTTTCGGGTGTTTTAAGCACGAGACCCGATAAAAGTTAAGTAATTATCGTTAAATATAATATCCCTGCGAGTGGAACAACTAGGTATAGTATTGCTAAAGTCACTTGAAATAGCATAAAAAAAAAACTCTAACTGGTGTCACAAAAAGAATAGAGAACATAGCGTCACGCAGTTTTCAAAAATATACATATTCTACAAGCAACATAATATTTAAGTTGTTTAAATACGAAATAATTAAGAAAATATATGTTCATTTTTGTATTTGTCCCTTATACAGGGTGGTTCACTTTTATGTGGTAGGACTTTAACATTAGATAGAAAAAGATAATCTAAAATGAAAATTTTATATCAACATATATCGGGGAAAGCTTAGTTTCCGAGATACAGGGCGTTGAAGTGTTGGCAAAAATATGAAGTATTTTTTACACTGTCCGAACCAGTGGAGATATTTAAACCAAATTTGATGTGTAGTACCACCTTTTTGACTACGATATTTAGTGATAATATGAAGGTCCTGAAATAACCAGTGGTGGAGTTATGGGTTTTCACTATCACTAAATTTAAAAAGTAATTAGTACGGACCTGTCACACATCAACGTAAATTTTTTTTTCGTAAATTTCTTTCAATTCTCTACAAAAAGTGTATCTTGACATTTTTTTGTATCTGCCACGGTTGTGTAGTAAATAAATTATTTCGTTTCCATCTCAGCCTTTTTTGCCTAAAAATGTGTTTTCTAAGATTATTGATAAATATCGCAAATAACAGAAATTAATTATGGAACACTTATCGGATTCAGCTATTTTATTTTTAATTTTATGGAAACAATTTTAAAAATAAACTGGCACTTGGTTTGAGGTACATTACTTTATTATCATTTTAACATTTTTATCAAATCTGTATTATTTCTTAATAATTTTTATAATTCTAAATTTGTACAACATTCAACAATTGTTCAAAATGTGATCCATTCTGTTGCACACATAATTCACTTCGACGCCTAACGGATTGAACAGCATCGATTAAATTGCCATTTCTCAATTCATCGCACGCATTTCTGATACGATCAATAAGTTGTTCCCTTGTTTCTACAGGAGTCGCATAGACTTGTTCTTTTAAAAATCCCCCATGTGAGACAGGTCCGTACTAATTACTTTTTAAATTTAGTGATAGTGAAAACCCATAACTCCACCACTGGTTATTTCAGGACCTTCATATTATCACTAAATATCGTAGTCAAAAAGGTGGTACTACACATCAAATTTGGTTTAAATATCTCCACTGGTTCGGACAGTGTAAAAAATACTTCATATTTTTTCCAACACTTCAACGCCCTGTATCTCGGAAACTAAGCTTTCCCCGATATATGTTGATATAAAATTTTCATTTTAGATTATCTTTTTCTATCTAATGTTAAAGTCGTACCACATAAAAGTGAACCACCCTGTAGATTCTTTTGATGTGTATACGCCGGTGTCCAAAAACTATTTGCCTTGTGTTCGGTAAGGGTGGTAAGGAGACGAAGCAAATCCTCGTTGTCAGTTTCTTATTTGGCGGAAATGCGCGCTATCTCCCAAGTTGGGACGGCCCATTCGACGGCGAAGATTTATATTTTTTCTGGGGATCATTTTTCACATCGTCGCTTCGAGGACACAACAGCAAACGCCTGTGACGTGTAATGGTGTCTCGTATATGTGCCATGTATATAATATGTTTCTGGAGTGAGGGACAATTCATTGACGTAGCTCGGAAAACACGTTTCAACTGCAGAAATTATTGCATAGCGATAAAATTTCATTAATTTTTATTATTTCATATCGAGAACGCTTCATTTTCTAGGTGCAGGTCGTTAAAGTTTAAGAAACATATCGAATATTTTTATACCCCCAAACAAATAGAGACATTGAAATGAATTTTGATACGAAATGGCTAAATAGCAACATTATCTGTTAATTTCGTTATTAGGCTGCTAAAAACACTAAACAGGTACCTATGTGTTCAAGTCGTATGATCTTTGAAGTTCAGCGAATAAATTATGAACGATTATTAGTTTAGTGTTTAATCAACATAACTTTCCATGTCCTCCAAATGAAACCTAAATAAAAGTTAATAATAAGCAGACTATATTTCCAGATTTCAATTATTTTTTTAATAGCGTTCACTTAAACAGAACTCTTATCATTTCGCTTAGAAATACACATATTATTGCGTGGGCCTGTATTTAAGCAGTTCAAATAAACGAAACATTACACAAACCGACAATTAATTTATATTTTTATAGTAGCCGAGATGTTGTAAATAAAACTCAGTGTCAGTGGGAAATATTAATTCACTATCCCGTCGTAAACACTTGGTTTCTACCGAGGAACATAGAAATGTACAGTCGTATTTTTAAACGCAAACGCTTTTGTCGATGGGTGGAATGCCCAGACTATCAGCATGATGATTCATCCAAGTTACAAACTGGAAAGTGGGACCATCCTAGACACACACATCCGCTGCAACGTCACACTGTCAGGCCATGCCAAACGCCTCGTCCACGCTCTCAGTTCTCAGTCGAGGCGCACCGAGGCACGCGGCTTTACGGCACGGTGTTCTACAAATCCTCTACAAATCCTCATATTCGGTTATCCTTTCTTATATAGTGTTTAGCGCAATCCAGGTATTCAGGCCGTATATCATCATTTAATTGAAAAAAACGGGGGCAATACGTAATTACAGATTTGTTAAACTACTGGAAATTAGTCTTAAAATTCCGCAAAGTATGTCGTTGCTAACACAAGGAAATAATTGTTTTTGAGAGCAAAAAATCAAATTTGCCATGAAACCATGACATACGAAAAATTGCCAAGAGGAACATTTTTGTTTACAATTAAAATCTACAATGTTTTATTACCATATTTTCAATACATTTTATTACTATACAAGTGATTCTTTTTTTTTCTAAAAACAATTGTAGTAATTAACCACTTCTACGCCACTGGTTGTTCAAGGTGTTTGATATTAACAGGTTTTATGCTAATCCATGCCGTTATAAGGTGTACGAAATTTAAATTTAAATATCTCAACTAGTTGGGTAAATATTCAGTAAAAACCACATCTTTTTAAAATTTTAACACCCTGTAACTTTTTATCACCTGTTACAGTTTGCTGCCTTAAAATTGAACCACCCTGTATAATTATAGATCTTTTACTGGACAAAAAAAGGATCTAAATCTAGGCGAAACTGAAGATACTTTCTTTGATCTTAGATCCTTAAAATGATCCATTTTTTTAGACATTCTCAGCTGTGAACATAAGTAAAAATTCGCTAAAATTAAAGAATTTTCTCTAACAAATAGTGTCATTAGCAAAAATCACATTTTGAGAGCCACAAAAAAGAATTAATAAACACAATTTTAAAAAGTAACAGTACGTACCTACTAATATAAATATGTAGAATAAGGGTAAAATAAGGGACCGTGTTTGGGGCAAATCGATGAAGAAACAATTAGGTACTCGCTAAATATTTTTTTATTATTATTATTGAAAATGGAAAAAGTTATGGCCACTTCCAAATAACGAGAAATTGCGATCATATTTGAACACCTTGTATACCTAAATTCAACTTTGACTGCACCATACTATAGGATGCACTGTTATCCTCGCATTCTAAACAGATGAAGTAAGTAGCTATACTGTACAAAAAAGAAATCCCGTTGAACCTTTTTTGTCTAGGAAATGCGAATCTAGTATCAGATCGTGTCGTATCGTCGAAGGTACGACGCCAAACCGCTGAACATTCAAAATCAACACGCCGGCGGCTGTCAAAAATTAAATTAAAAATCGCGAACCGCATATCAACGCCACGTGGCGCCTATACCATTCCGTTGCAGAATAACAATTAATTGTTGCTAAAATCTATCGCTTCATTATCTATGAATTTCGAATTTCTGTTATAGGTTCGTATTTATAATAATTATTCGAGGTAATTGGTATAGCTTCAGTATAATACTCGTATTTCTCATGCGAACTAGTACCAGTCAGAAATAGGTAGATAGGTTTGAATAACTATTTCCCTATAGCTTTTTTATTTATAAGGTACCTTTGCATATATACGCAAAGGTCATATCATATCGTCCCATAGGTTGTAATGAAACTTTCGTTGAGTCGTATCGATCACTACTTTGTACTAAGTTCATGTGAACATTTTCTCGTTTATTATTAATTTCATTGAAAATATATTGTCGGTCACAGTAGGTCACGTGATCGGCTTGCTATTGGCTATCCGACAATAAACTCTGACCGGGCGAGCTAGTGCAGCGAATCGGTGTTTCTTACAGAGGTGTATTGAGTTGCAAGTGGACCTTTATTTTTTTCCGATTTAATTCTTTCGCTGTTTGTTAATTGTTGGAGCTACGATGTGTGTTAATAGTAGAAATTTGCAGGTACCTAAGTGAATGACTAGGTGTGCCATAAAAGTTTGTTTTTAAAGTTCTTAATACCGGGGCATATTATTTTAATATTTTATATTATAAAATTCATAGAGATCGTCCTTAATGCGGCCCTGCCTCGTATTAGCCCTCAGAATTGTTCACGTGCTTCCATCGTGTAAATGTTTAGGCGTCACTTGCATTTAATTTGAATAGAGCGTAGATGTGTCAAAACTCAAAACACTTGTTTTGTTTAAGCCTTGTCTATCGACTAACGAAAGTTATTCAACAACTGATTAGTATGTCTCGTTGATTTATTTTCGTCCTCTCCAAGCTTTGTCTACCTAATTACGAACTAATGGTGTTATTAGTTAGTCAACTCCCCATCAAAAAATATAAAGGTTAGGTTAGACAAAATGTTTTAGATGAATTTCTCAAGAAATAAAAAAATATGTTTTAACTAAAAGTGGTGGAAACAGTGTTTGTTATTTTATGAAGTTGAGCTGATTAGCTTGCACCCCCCGACGTCCCAAAAATAGATTGTGAATACAGGCGCCCGCAGGGTTAATTTGACTGACTCGGTAATTGCGACATGAACACTAAGGTGAGCCAACTAACAACACGCGTGTATCATCTTGCCTGAAGAGCCAACATATACAGCGATGTAGTTTTCGTTGTTAAAGACTGCAACTCCCATAGCATTACATTTCCATAATTCTACAGAGTAAGTCTGTGAGTTTTTAAGCTAGGGTTCCGCAAAAATTTTAGATTTCCAAAGAAACTGTATGTCAAATTAGATGTTTGTAGAACTTTTTTGCTGCGTCCGGATTAAGCGTAATTCTACCGCGAAATGGAACTTTTCCTAAGTAAATCGACCCGCCGAATCGATTTAGCATAGTCCGGAAGGCGTAGGACTCGCCGGTCTCGAGCAAATAAATTTTTCGTAAATTCGACCCCTCGATTTTGGAGGCGTTGGACAATTTCGGACATTAAATACGAAATCTCGGAAACGACTGGACGAAATCGCATTTAACCTTTATTTCCGTCATCTACGGGTCGAACTACGTCGGAAAAACCTATTTTCGCGGCAGGTTAACATTTTTGGAATTTCAAAAAAGTGCGCTGGTCGGGCACTTAGAAATTTTTTAGAGGAATTTGGAGGCCGGATCCGTGTTCTACGGGTCAATTTACGTCGGATAGGCTGGTTTTGGACTCAATCCGAGTGCGTTTAAAAAGTTGGAAATTTGGAAATTTTAAGTGTTTTTCGAAAAAGTGCGCTGGCCGGGCATTCAGAAACTTACAAGTTTAATTTCGACCGGATTTTCAGTTTCTACGGGCCAAACTGCGTCGGATAAGCCTGTTTCCGGCTAATTTTAATTTTTTCGCGAAATCGTCAAATTTCAGTTACCAAGTGCGCAGGGAATATTCCAGGCGTCTGATTTCACAGTATCTTATACATCTCGAGGCGCTGCGTCGATTGGCGCCACGCATAATGTCGTAGCTCTAACCGTTTCTGCGCAAAGGGGCTTCAAAGTCAAATCGAAAGTGAAAACTCGAAGTCCGAATTTTTTTCTACAACTTTGTTGCTGCGTCCGGATTAAGCGTAATTCTACCGCGAAATGGAACTTTTCCTAAGTAAATCGACCAGCCGAATCGATTTAGCATAGTCCCGAAGGCGTAGGACTCACCGGTCTCGAGCAAATAAATTTTTCGTAAATTCGACCCCTCGATTTTGGAGGCGTTGGACAATTTCGGACATTAAATACGAAATCTCGGAAACGACTGGACGAAATCGCATTTAACCTTTATTTCCGTCATCTACGGGTCGAACTACGTCGGAAAAACCTATTTTCGCGGCAGGTTAACATTTTTGGAATTTCAAAAAAGTGCGCTGGTCGGGCACTTAGAAATTTTTTAGAGGAATTTGGAGGCCGGATCCGTGTTCTACTGGTCAATTTACGTCGGATAGGCTGGTTTTGGACTCAATCCGAGTGCGTTTAAAAAGTTGGAAATTTGGAAATTTTAGGTGTTTTTCGAAAAAATGCGCTGGCCGGGCATTCAGAAACTTCCAAGTTTGACTTCGACCGGATTTTCAGTTTCTACGGGCCAAACTGCGTCGGATAAGCCTGTTTCGGCTAATTTTAATTTTTTCGCGAAATCGTCAAATTTCAGTTACCAAGTGCGCAGGGAATTTTCCAGGCGTCTGATTTCACAGTATCTTATACATCTCGAGGCGCTGCGTCGATTGGCGCCACGCATAATGTCGTAGCTCTAACCGTTTCTGCGCAAAGGGGCTTCAAAGTCAAATCGAAAGTGAAAACTCGAAGTCCGAATTTTTTTCTACAACTTTGTTGCTGCGTCCGGATTAAGCGTAATTCTACCGCGAAATGGAACTTTTCCTAAGTAAATCGACCCGCCGAATCGATTTAGCATAGTCCGGAAGGCGTAGGACTCGCCGGTCTCGAGCAAATAAATTTTTCGTAAATTCGACCCCTCGATTTTGGAGGCGTTGGACAATTTCGGACATTAAATACGAAATCTCGGAAACGACTGGACGAAATCGCATTTAACCTTTATTTCCGTCATCTACGGGTCGAACTACGTCGGAAAAACCTATTTTCGCGGCAGGTTAACATTTTTGGAATTTCAAAAAAGTGCGCTGGTCGGGCACTTAGAAATTTTTTAGAGGAATTTGGAGGCCGGATCCGTGTTCTACGGGTCAATTTACGTCGGATAGGCTGGTTTTGGACTCAATCCGAGTGCGTTTAAAAAGTTGGAAATTTGGAAATTTTAGGTGTTTTTCGAAAAAGTGCGCTAGCCGGGCATTCAGAAACTTCCAAGTTTGATTTCGACCGGATTTTCAGTTTCTACGGGCCAAACTGCGTCGGATAAGCCTGTTTCCGGCTAATTTTAATTTTTTTGCGAAATCGACAAATTTCAGTTACCAAGTGCGCAGGGAATATTCCAGGCGTCTGATTTCACAGTATCTTATACATCTCGAGGCGCTGCGTCGATTGGCGCCACGCATAATGTCGTAGCTCTAACCGTTTCTGCGCAAAGGGGCTTCAAAGTCAAATCGAAAGTGAAAACTCGAAGTCCGAATTTTTTTCTACAACTTTGTTGCTGCGTCCGGATTAAGCGTAATTCTACCGCGAAATGGAACTTTTCCTAAGTAAATCGACCAGCCGAATCGATTTAGCATAGTCCCGAAGGCGTAGGACTCACCGGTCTCGAGCAAATAAATTTTTCGTAAATTCGACCCCTCGATTTTGGAGGCGTTGGACAATTTCGGACATTAAATACGAAATCTCGGAAACGACTGGACGAAATCGCATTTAACCTTTATTTCCGTCATCTACGGGTCGAACTACGTCGGAAAAACCTATTTTCGCGGCAGGTTAACATTTTTGGAATTTCAAAAAAGTGCGCTGGTCGGGCACTTAGAAATTTTTTAGAGGAATTTGGAGGCCGGATCCGTGTTCTACGGGTCAATTTACGTCGGATAGGCTGGTTTTGGACTCAATCCGAGTGCGTTTAAAAAGTTGGAAATTTGGAAATTTTAGGTGTTTTTCGAAAAAGTGCGCTAGCCGGGCATTCAGAAACTTCCAAGTTTGATTTCGACCGGATTTTCAGTTTCTACGGGCCAAACTGCGTCGGATAAGCCTGTTTCCGGCTAATTTTAATTTTTTCGCGAAATCGTCAAATTTCAGTTACCAAGTGGAACTTTTCCTAAGTAAATCGACCAGCCGAATCGATCTAGCATGGTCCCGAAGGCGTAGGGCTCACCGGTTTCGAGCGAATATTTTTTTCGTAAATTCGACCCCTCTATTTTGGAGGTGTTGGACAGACTGGACGACTGACCATTTGGATACGCCCTGTATAGCTATTTTTCGACCGCGTTCTTTCCGTATTTGATTTGCCGTGCGGTATGTGAATAAATCGACCAGTTCCCCTTTTCGGCTTCCCTTTTTTTAAAAGCTTTTATTTAACTTGCAATGTATGTATGTATGTATGTATGTAATTTGTTCGGGTGGAATCTTGCAACTCAATTTTGAAGCAGATATCTTCAACCGATCGAGCTGAAATTTTGTACACACGTTTAATTTGGATGACAATGCATGATTATATGTGTGACGTCATTCTAAATCCAACATGGCGGAACACCCAAGATGGTCATTAGAAGGTCTCCTCATTGAAGAGCTAGACTGTTCTAAACTAACCGGCAAACGACCTTGCAACAATGATGCGTTAACTGAGATGAATAGACTCAGACACCTGGCCAAACTAAAAATTACAAAATAAATTAAAAGTAAAAAAATATTTTTAAAAAAAGCTTTTATTTAAATGCGCTAAAAAGAATAAAATAATCTTTTCTTTTAAAACTTTTACTATCAACTTATAACGTCATTCCACAATTTATATGATATAAAAGCTTGTCGCGAGATTTAAGTAGTGGTATTTACTTAGTTTGAAAACTTAAATCTCGCGACAAGCTTTTATATCATATAAATTGTGGAATGACGTTATAAGTTGATAGTAAAAGTTTTAAAAGAAAAGATTATTTTATTCTTTTTAGCGCATTTAAATAAAAGCTTTTTTAAAAATATTTTTTTGCTTTTAATTTATTTTCATTTGAAATCCGCAATCTGCCGCTGGCAGTACGCGTGGCATCCCCCACATTTCCCTCCCCTCCAATCAGCGACCCATTGAGGTAATGACACCGCGCCGGCAAGACAAATTGCTTGTTACCGCGCGGCGGTTGTCGATGGCGTCATTAGTGACGTCACGGCGAATCAATTTGTATTGTCAAAGGTGCGGTGCCGCGCCAGCGCGCGTTTTATTTGATGTTTCGGGGGGTTGTTTATAGTGGTTTGTCGCTGGAAAAGGGGGGAGTAAATCAGGTGAAGTGTACCTGCCTATATGCATCGAGTAATGCACTACATTTTTCCCGCTACCAACAGTTTCATGTTAAAGCTACCTACTTTGAATTAAACTTTAAATACACTATAATGGAGAACATTGTGAGTAACAATCTTAATAATAACCATTGTTCGATTACTAAAAATGATAATCAGTGATAAATAGAAGAGGCAGCATGCAGCGATAATAAAAAGGAAACAAAAAAAAGTTGAGCTTTGTGTGGGACTTGAACCCTGGACCACAGCCGACTCTAGGAAAGCCCTGAAGTTGAGAAAGCTGGCAACATGGCTTGCGGGTCTGCGCGGCGTGGCCTGTCACTCCCTGTCAGTTGATTTTACGAGAAATTTACCAGAACTAATTTGTGTAGTGCGGGTAGTGCTATCGTCGCCAGATTGCTACGACGAGGCAGTGTGTCTCTGGGTGGAAACATCCAGCCCGACGTGCTGGCGACACCTTTTTTATAAATTTGTTTTGTTTTGTGACAAAACGAAACATTTCTCTAAAAGTTTGAAGTGAAGAATCGTTCCTTTACAATTTCAAGCCTCAAGATGCCTAGAACCGTCGAGGGAAGCTAGAACTTAGTTATATACCTGGCTGTAAGTCAAATCGTAATAATAACTTGAAGTAGCTAGGTTTTCTTTGCTTGACGGCAAGCGGTCAACTTGTATTCGTTTTGGGCTTTCCAAAGGACGAAAATTTAAAAATAATGATTAAGGGCCAATTGCATAGACAAACTAAAGTAAGTACCCTTTAAAATTAAAGGAGCTTTCTAACAAACTATTGTTTAGTATTGTTGCAAAAGTTTCTTTCCTAATGTTAAAGTCAAAAGATAGTTTACTTGAATGTATTATGAAATTAACCCTGACTCCCATTTCAATCAGAAGAGATTATACTCTCCTTCACAACATGCTGTTCTCTGTTCGCTTGTTTGTATTTTATGAAAATTTAACCAAAAGGGAAGATAGGTAATCGTCATTTGCCTGATGGCGCACATTGCGAAAAATTCTAACAAAAATTCAACTTACAACAAAATGTAGTCCCCTCTATTTGCCCAAATTTACCATATTATTTGTCGAAAATACACCAGGAATCATACTTATTATAAATACTTATACTTCTGTGTATATTTTGTTACTTGTTACTGCTTTCATTGTCTGTTAAACAAACGTACCTACTTACTTAGGTACCCAATTATTGAAACAAAGTTCAAAAATGTATCTAATTATAACTACAAAGAGGGTAGAACATTTATTAGAAATGATAAACTAAGCCAAAGTGCAGACTGCTCTATAGATACTGCTTAGACCTGTTGAACCGTCCCGCTGCGGCGTTGCCACATGTTTGCACGGGGCTTGTAAGCTTGAGAAGGTTGTGGCTCTACCTAGGTCAAGTATGACGAGGTACGGTGCTTCCCAACAAAAACTCCAAACTGCTGCCTGTTGTGCAGCCTCCATAAAAAATTGAATGATATTCAGACCTACTAAAATATTTATACTGAAAGATTGCACTGCTATAGGTAACAATTTGGTAATGTGTACGAAAAGTTAAATGGGCCTTTATTGGCCGGGTTTTGAATATTTGGTCACTATTGACGGGCGATGGCTCGGCGTCTGACGTTTGATGTTTACATCTCGCCAAGGCCTATACTTATTAAAAAAATCGTACAATAAGGGGCTAGTTCAGTGCCGATTTCTTAGCTTTTAATGACGATTTTGAGACACTTCACTGCCGATTTCAAGAAAATGTATATTACCGAACTTCCATGTCATTGTTTGTTTAACACGACGTTGTCACTGCACAATAAAAATAGGTACGTACACGTGTTTCCTCGGCTCGAAAAAGACGAGATGAAAGCCATAACATAGTGAAAGAAGGTGTAGATGTTGACTGGTTTGGCCCGAGATCAAGACCAATAAACATATCTTTCACTTGTCAGCCAGCCACGTTGAAAAGTTTCATAATCGGTTATTAAAATAGACTGTTTCTTTCGTATTTAGACACTTATAACCGGGATTTGGAATGTATGCTCTCCAATATGTTGAGCACAAATGACGAATTCATGTCAACTATAAATAATTTATGAAGGAATAAGAAAAAATAATACTATCTAATCTCTCATCTGCATTTTTTATCCCTATTGTCAGTCGTGATCCTACAAATGACAAGTGTTGTATTATCGGACTCACATCACAAGCTGCGACATTTGCTTGAAGACTTTTCTCGAATACCTTTCAACTTCCTAAATCTGAAGTCCTTCCTGTGCTTGTCTTACCTGTAGTTATGAATGGAAATTTTCTATTATTTCTACAGTCCTTCACAGCACAACATGCCATAACTAATAAACTATACTATCACTTAATATCACCAATAAACTATACTATCACTTAACAAAAAAAAACACTCAAATCTTTAAAATATTACACAAAAATGCCGTAGCCAACCACTCTAACCAGTCGTAAACAAGGAGAACGAGAGGAACTTTTGACGTTAGTACTCGAAAATGGCGGACCCATTACTCGTCTAAGCGCCTTCTTCATATCTATGAGGTTGCAATAATTGGCATACTGGGTGACGTCAAACCCAGCATATGCTCACTTCAAGGTTGATAATCCAGCTGAAATATGTTTTCGTTGTGAACTTCATAACGTTTCAGGGTTTATACTTTAAAGGTATTATATTTTTTATTATACTTCTTTGAAAACACCTTATTTTCATCTGTTTTAGCAATAATGAAAGATGGGGTTTTTCGGGCTAACGCACGGAAACAGCGCATGGAAAAACTTTCCGTGCGCTGAATAAAAATACCGAATATATGGCTCTAAAATAGAAATACACAGCAAAGTAAACTAAATTTAAGAAACTCTATATGCTCTCTGATATTTAACATGTACCTATTTTGTACTTTACTTCGTAAGTGTTTCAATATTTAGATACATTTCTGTAATATTTTTGACGTTTTATTCACCTTATCTGACAATAACTAATTTACAACATAGCACCTTTGCAATAATTTGAGAATAACCATGGAAAGGCATCATACATACCAAACACTATATTGTCTGCATTCTTTATTTTTTGTCAATTAAATTTATTATAATATGCCGATAAAAATGTTTTAACTGTGGTTAAAATTCAATGTTAGTACGTGGAATTTTTGTGGGTACTTTTGGCGATACACAATGGAACTTTACAAATAATGTCTTTCTAAATATTTTTATTTGTTAGTTGGGTAAGTTTCATTCGAAGACGTACCTACCTCCTTGCCCTTCTTGCAATCACATAAAAACATCATCAATAATACGAATCGAGCCATTCTCATTTCTCTATGAATGCGAAATAGCTGGACCATCCCCTTGGTATTTACAGGATTATGGATAGCGCGTACAACCCTAACGCCTGTGTCCCCTAAACCACCCCCAAACCCTCTAGAAATCCACCCGGCGAATAGCCCGAATTCAGACGATGCCGCGGCTACGCTGACGTTTGGAATGGTATGAAATCAGAGTCCGAGGGAAGCCGCAAAGCTTCCGCGGTTGATGGGGCTGGTGGGGGAGTCACCAAGGGGTTGGGGAAGCATCCCGCGTTACTATAGTAAGGTTTGGAATGGAATGTAACTAGGTGTAACATAGAATTATTGTACTGTCGATATCAGTAGTGTATTTGCACAACTTAAAAATCATGCAACTGGGAATAGTTAACTATGTACTTACATATAATATCTTTGTTTATGGACATATCTGAGGGGCCATATATGAGGGGGGTTTTAGGGGTTCAACCCCCCCTTCCCCGAAATACCATCATTTTTATGTTTTTGCACCACCACTAGCATCAGTGAGTGTAATTTATTAAACCGGTTTTCTAGTAGAGCATGGAAACCCGCCCGAAAACTGCCAGCAAAACATAATTTTTTGATCAGTGCAGTACCGAGTTTTATCATCAGAATATGCTTTCAAATAAAATAAAACATAACTAGCAACACTGGATAACAGTAGACAGTGAACGGTGGTGCATGGCTGCGTGCGCCATGGATTAGGAGAATAGGGGATTCTCAGAGTCTCTTTTATGAATAGATTAGTACTAAATATTTTCTAAAATTTATTTGTGGTGCAAATAGATCCATTTAATTTTTAATTGGATTTTTCGCCACCAAACTGATCGAAAGACAACTTTTTCAAGTTGCCTGGAAAATTCATAAATTCTTAACAGTGAATGAACGAAACCAGTAAATTTAATTATTCCTTATATTCCTGGACTATCAGATAAGCTAAAACGCATAGGCAATCGTTTTAATGTCAGTATTTAAAACCAAAAATACACTAAGATCGATGCTAGTTAAAACGAAACCATTTAATGAGATACAAAGTTCAAAAAATTGCATTTATAAAATTCCTTCTGAATATGGAAAGTTCTATGTTGAGGAGACTTGTAGGCCATTTAACGTTCGTTTAAAAGAACATAAAAATTATATCAGGCAAAATCAAATTTCTAAGTCAAAAATATGTGAACATTCTTTTAATAACAATCATAGGATATTGTAGGATAGGTCCAAACCAATTCTCAAAGAAGAAGTAGGAAATAGACGAAAAATTAAAGAATCTGCATTTATTCTAGGAAATACGGACAACTGTGTTGCTGAATGTTCAGTGTAATTCAGTAAAATATTATTGCCACTTATTCAAAGAGAAATTAGTATAGATAATTAGATAGAACACAGGGTACAATATCAGGCAGGTGGCTAGGCTATTGTTTCTGTTGTCTGTTGTCATGACATTTTAACCTGAAATTTATTAATGTGTCACTTCACTTTGACGTGGCATGATCTTTGAGAAAGGAGGAAGATTTATTCTCCGAAAGCTCAGAAAACAAATTTGTTGTAGTTATTTTTTGAGTTACACCCTCATTCACTGTTAAGAATTTATGAATTTTCCAGGCAACTTGAAAAAGTTGTCTTTCGATCAGTTTGGTGGCGAAAAACCCAATTAAAAATTAAATGGATTAGTACTAATTTGTATTTGAAGATTTATTTATTATTTTTATGAAAGGTTCAGTTAGGCAAGTGGCGAGAAGAAATCTTTTACCATACCTACTTGAAATTCTAAAGGTGTCGTCAGGCCAGGCGAAGAATGTGTAGGAATATATCCGTAATAATGAGAAATCAAATAAGTAAAAAAGGGATAGATATAAATGCGAGAAGGAATATTCAGCTATTATTATAATTAATATTTAATATTTTTAAAGTTTTCATGTTAAACTTGATCAACTTAAACCTGTTTCAGTTTTTTATTAAAAACCATTTAAAAATAGTAGGTTTTTGAAAATCATTAAAGCTACTTCAACTTCAACAGCCACTGGTCTAACCCCTCCAGGGCCGGCTCTAGGCGGGTGTCCCATGTACAGGGTTATCCAGTCAGTAACGTATTTAAAAGGGCGGTGCCGAAACCATTTCAGAATTTGAAAATATTCACTGCAGCTTGAAAATCTGAAGATATTGGGCTTTCGTAAGACTAATTTTAAGTGTTTTTCCTTAACATTTCTAAAAAATTTCGCCCGCGGCGCATTTTACAGAATTATTTTAAATGCACTCGTGTGAAAGAAATTCACAAAAATTGTCCTTTACCACCCGAAATTAATTTCTATATACGTCACTGAAGTGATCTAAACTCATGGCTCCGGCCTACTTTTTTAAAAAGTGACATGCAAAAAATATACCATCGTAGTGGATTTATGGATATTCACTGTAGATTGGATGTTGGGAATTTATTTTATTTTCCAATAGGTAACTTTCAAAGTTTTCATATAGGTACCTATATATGGTCAACTTTTGGGGTGTCTTGATTAGTAAAAATGTAAAAAATTCAAAATTATTATACCGCTGTAACATTCTTATTTTTTGACTTACGGAAAATTGATGGCAAGAACTGACAGAATTTATGTGTGGCATTAGTTTTGTTGCATGTATTATCCTAGAATTTGGGCCTTATTGTGCTCTAAAATTAAATTATACGGGGTGAATTTTTTTGTTGATTGGCGATCTCGGAAACTAGCGGAGATAGAAGGAAGGTTAAATGGGGAAAGAATTGCAGTTTTGTGGGCCCAATTTAACGCGCCTTGTGGATTTTTGAAAAAAGGCATGGCTTACTAGATATTTTGAAAAAACGAAATGTTGGCTAATGGTCTCAGTGATGCTAAGTATGCCATTTTATTGGAGAATCTATGAATATAACAGGTACTTTGACTGTTAGTAAAAATTAATAATGGTTTCCATGATTTCTAAAAATTAAACTTGACAATTTTGTGTATACAGGTCAAATGAAAGAAATTTATTTTATAGTTGAAATTTTTCATTTTCAGCAATTATTTCCACGAATTTAAGTAATAAGTATGGTAGGTCACTAAGTCAGTGCCGATTTTGCTCATTTAAGAATTTGTCGCTATTGCACCTTGTTACCAGGTTCCTCAATCCATTTGTAATATGTATACTTGAATTTTCTTCCCTTGTTAAATATATCTACCCAAAGAACTTTCACATATATCGGGATGGACTAATAAGATTAGGTCTAGTAGTTCTAATGATGGTAGTTTTTCTCGGTGTTCATTATAATTATAAAGCTTTTGTAATTTTATTTCCCTCCCAAGGTACCTCACAAAGTTAAAATAAACTTGTAGTCGTAGATAAAAACTCTTTAAAAAAGACCTGACTGAAGCTACCTGCTTAACAATTTAAAATTTTCGGAATACGATTTGTTTTGAACTACCTACTTATACGTAATGCCCACGTAATGGGAATTGTAGGATTAATAAAGGTACGATACATAAAAAATCTGGTGCAATTATTGGGACTACTACAGGCGGCCGCATTACCTTTAATTGACACATCTGAGTATCTGGAAGTTAGAAAAGTTAAAAATTGTGAATTATGATGGGAAATATTTTGCCTCCTTTAGAATCTATGGCACTGGCATGTCACATAAAACCTGATGGCAGTTGGACACTGACATATAACATAACCTTGTATCAGCCCCCTTGTGGTCTCCTTGGAGTCAACAGAAAACAAACTTCCCCTCAAGGCTTCACTTTTCCTATGTGATAGACTGTGATATACTGGGTCTGGGTCCCCTTATTTTAAAGAGTAACTGGTTGTTTCTAATTTTAGATAAAAATGTCCTAATTTCTTTTCTTTTCCTAATTTTCTTTTCTTAAATATAAACCATAGTAATTTCGGTTATTTTTCTGAATAACCATATCGAGTATTATATCGTTGGAAAGCTCTAAAAATGCCTGATTTTTTGAGACTATTACCAACTTCGGTTTCCATTTAAAAAAAAAAACAAAAGTGGCATATCTCGAAAGCGACAGCTGTCGCGGAAAATAGGATCTTTATTTTAGGATGTATGTGGGACAAATCAACTACTGTTCATACAATAGGTTATAAATCTGCCATCACTATGGCCTATCAAATTTGACAGCTATAGTAAAATTTGTTTATTTGTTTAGATTATATTTCTGTCAACTCTGTCATTGATTTAGACCCTATTTCCAAACAAGTGACGTCAGAGGTGTTTTCCTGCTATCTCACCATACCTTGATCGTTCTTTATCTTCGTTTAAACTTCTTCACAAGCATAACATCAATATTTCGACATTGACAACTTAAGTTCACAAAAATGTTTATCCCACATCTTATTAATGAAACCTATATTATTTTTCCTGGGCACCACACAATTTATTTGTTTGCTGCTATTGTTTTTTTCCGCGGAAGAACGGACGGGCGCCTGTGCAATAGCCGTGCTGCAGGCGCGTCGATTTAAATAGAACTAAGGTTAAAAATAAAATCCATAGTCTTGTTTTGTTTCGCCAATCGTTGTGGGGCTAAGTGCTTCTGGTTTATTTTTGGTGGTACGATGGAGGCGGTGCAGACGGGCGACTTCCCGTCTTTCATCTTCTCGTTCGAGGTCGCCGCGGAAAAATGAAGACTCTTGAAGACTAAAAGCAGACCCTCTGCTTACTGTTACCGTGTTTGAGTTCTGGTAAATTTCGACTTCAGAAAAGTATGTCTACCAGGTTAGATCACATACCTATGTGTATTAACATACCGCTTTTGATCCTAGTGCACACGGCAAGGTGCAGTGGACTAAAAGAGATGGAATTTGCAGCCATTCCTTAGCACCGTATTCATTGTTTAAATTTTTTTATAGAGTATGAATAAAATTGCACTATAGGCCAGGGAAATTACGGTAAAAAATAACGAAACCTAGACAAAATTCATAACCGCATTTTTATAATGCCATCACAAAATATTGGTAATAAATGAACGGCAGAATTGTTTTTATACAAAATAAACATACGCGTGTGGGCGTTTTTTTAGAAAAATTCATTTTCTTGTTGTAATAAAGACGGCATAAATATTAACTGCGAATTTTAAGCTTCATTTATTAGTAAGTAAGGTATATAAAGTTGAGATTGATAAATTAAACAGATTACGTTTGCGCAAATATCCGAATGATGTAAAAATGACATTTTGCGTAATATTTTGTTGGGCAAAAATATTAACTGCGTTTTTATTATTTATAATTACCTTAAAAAAATCAAGTATTAACAGTTTGTTCTGAAATTGAACATATTGTTTCGCGGGAAATCGGATTTTAAAGAAATTTGAAGCTGTCTTTGAGAGAAAAATTATTAACTGGCTGATTTTTGTTAAACTTTGTAAGTGGATGCTGTCTTGTTAAATTTTTTGAAATTAAACAAAAATTGGTAACGGAAGTATTTTGAAATGACAAATGACAGTTGACCTACATACGCCGTAAATAAATGTTTAATTTCGCTATATGTGATTTAATATAGTTATATTGTAAAAAGTTAAACAAAAAAAAACAGTTAATATTTTTGCCTAGTCTATACCAATAAGAAGTGACAGCTGACGTACATGCGGCTCAGATAAATGTTTAATTTTGTATAAGTTACATTCTATTTGTAAAAGGGAATGATCATCTGCAATAAAAACGTAGTTAATATTTTTGCTTTTGCCGAAATAGAAAATTATCCGATTTTTATCCCTCTTTGTCGATCTAAGTTGCTTAAATATTCTTAAAATGTTTAATTTTTTCTAACGAAAAATAGGTGTTTTTTGAGGTAACTCAAGGTTCCGTTTTTTCAAAATGTTTAATTTTTGGTTTCTACCAACGTATTTACTTATAACTTTGATAAGGTAAAACAAAATTGCAGTTAATATTTTTTTCTACAAGCGTGCGGAAAAGTGCACTTTTCCGCACGCATTTTAGTTTAGAAAGTGTCACTTTTCCGCACTTGTTAGAAAATATACTATTTTCTAGGTGAAATTCTATTTTCCCTGGCCTACTATACTTTACTACTCTAGTTTACAGGACATTTTGAAAGGTAATTTTTTAAGACTTTCATTGACAGAAAAGTTTGAAATAAAAACTCTTGAGACACTTTCACAGAAATATGTACGACAAGAACAAATGGATAGTATGCGGATGTGACAAATTAAATGCACTGTCTACTGGCCAAACCTTAGACAAGAAAAGAGAGATGACACCGCGTGTGCCTACCCTGCCGTGTATAGATTATGTTACGTCGTTTTGAACGGCGGCCATTTTATATGTGGCAGGCAAAGCGAGCACGTTGCGAGTTAATTTCGTGAATTTGTGAATTAAAAGTAACAGTGGTTAAGGGGAAAATATACGATGGTGAATTATTGTTCAGCGTTTGGTTGCAAAAGCAGAAGTGAAAAGCAAGAGCCCAGGATTTCGTTTCACAGGTAAATATTTAACAAGCTACCTTTGAAAGAAGCCCTAATACTTTATTTTTTCACAATATAACTTCTTCAAATTCCTTCTACCTTTTAGTATAACAAACTGCATTGTTTTGTTTGTAAATAGGACCAATATAATTATTTTTTAACATTGTTTTTATTGAAAATTTTTAATTGATTACGATAGTTTCATAAAATATGGGCTGGTTTCCATGGGCGTGAACTTATTTATTTTATTTCGATTGATTTCAAATCGCCACAAATAAATATATTAATTTCAGCACTTGACACTATAGCTTTACATTTGGGAAATTATCTGCAAATAAATACCAATATTTCAAATTACATATTAGTAAAAATAACTGCCTATTCCTTTTTAACATTTTTGTGATATTGGCTATAAGAACGCGTTTCATGCTACGCCGATGGCCTGTCGTGCGATGTGGCCGTCGGTAACACGGCCGCGAGCCCTGTTATAGGCGTCCTCTCCCTTTTCTTGTCTAAGGGTCAAACTATGTTGGAAAAACCTATCAGAGACGTGTGCAGATGCCGAGAATCCGATTTCTGGTCATTTTGATTTTGCCAAGTGGTATGCCAATCTCTAATATGCGTAGCAAATTTTCCACAATAAAAAAAACCACCCCCACCCCAACCAGAAACTTCTATTTAATTGCTGCGAAGCCCCTGGAAAACAATCTCCGGCTGAAATTCCCACTATTTCCAGTCGAGGGGAGGGGCGGAGGTCCAGCCTGGCCAGCCCGCTCTCCAGAGCCTGCTTGCCCTGCTTGAATACAAATTCTCCCGATTTCGAATATTCCCGATGCACAGCTTCCCCCTTTATTAATGGAAAATCTGTGGGCGTTATTACGAAAATTTCCACCCTTAAATAACGTAGGAAAATGCTATCGTTCCGAGGGGTTTTCAGGCGTTCATTAACAAGTCTGGAATTTGATTTTCGTGGGATCTGGAATCACGTAATCTTGACAGATTCGTCCAGTAGGGGTTAGAAGAAGGTTTATTTCTGCAGGTGATATTTTATAGTTAAGTATTTCACCATATATCAAGGCAAAGTTAGTAGACTTGGTCCAAAGAAGAGCGCACTACGCACGGGCGTAGCCAAGGGGGGGGTTTCGCCCGAAATAAGCAAAATATTACCTAATACCTATTATACCGAAAAAATACGAGGAGTGAAAAGTTAAATTATTATTACGTTTGAATATATGTAGTAATAGTAGCGCCTAGCGCCATCTTTTGACGAGGGGCAGACGTAGTTGCAGCGGAACTATTTTGTATTGTAGGGACACTTTGCGTTGTTTCTCGATTATTCGCCACGCCCCTCGGTCGAAATGAGCGGAACTTTGTGGAAGTTCGTGGAAGTTCGTGGAAGTTTCTGGACGGCTACTGGGCTGCTATATAAGCGGCGCGTGACCGCGCTTACGGCAGTATTGTTCCATGCGAACTCGAAGCGAATAAAAGTGAAAAGTGGTGAACGAATAGTGAAGAGAATTAAGTGTACCGTGTAAGTGAGTAATTTTAGTGCACTGTTATTCGATGACCTTGTTAAGGATAGATACGTGAATCATTATTACTGTCGAAAATGGAGGGGAAAAAAGGAATGGTGATAAACCTAAAGGTATGGACTACTGGAAAAAGTGGTGTAGTCAAGGTCGAGGGGTTTCTAATAAAGAAACAAATTTGGATTTAGCTATCAAAGCTTCAGCTACCTTGCATGCTGATAAGAAGACTGCCTACCCCGAAATCTAGTTTGGAATGCCAAGATATGTGCGATAAAAACCTTTATCCTAATATTTACACATTACTACAAATCTTGGCTACCATTCCTGTATCCACTGCTACCCCAGAAAGGTCTTTCTCGAGCCTAAGGAGACTGAAAAACTATTTACGAAACACTACAAGTGAAAACAGACTTAATGGTTTGGCTCTAATGAACATTCACTATGGAACAGAAATTCATGCAGATGAAGTAGTGGATATATTTAAAAGAAAAAGCCGAAGATTTCTTCTTTAAAGGTTTTAGATTTAGCGCAGAGGAACGAAGTTAATTTATCCATTTCATTTAAAGTTAAGAACTTTATAAATATGTCGTAGTTTTTCTGATGAATATATAGATATTAAATTTCATGTAAGTATATTTTTGTTGTTTTATTTACTTCTCAAACTAACCCCCCCCCCCCAAAACTAAATCCTGGCTACGCCCGTGGCACTACGAATTATTATTAACAATCCATTCTCCCATTAGCTTCCACATCTCTGGCGACCCGATTCATATGCGACCTTTCCAGAATTTAGAAGTGCCGGCGGGAATCAATAGATGTGGCAGCGTAAAAAGCGCGAGCTGTGTCGAAATAATGGTGACGTCAACAAATCTATAAATATTGTCGACCTGCCCCGATATCACACAAGCGGATCAATAGGTAGGTAGCAGTTTTAACAAACAACTATATACCTACGGCGTGTGCCAGTTGAATTGCACATACAAAGGTACTATGAATTTTTTTCGCCTGTTGGGTGTGATCTAAAGTCGACCAAAAAAATATATTAAGTGTATTAAAACGTCTTATTATATCCTAGGCAGCTGGTAAACATGCGCATTAAGGCTGGTGCGCAGTTGCCAGTTGCACAACATATCGTAAATTTACTTATTTTTACGTTTTTACAGAAATCTCAAAAAATGTAGAAATATTGAGAAAAAAATCCTAAAATATCGATAACACTTTTTGTTTTGTTTTTTTAATTTTTAGGGAAATATTTGTCTACTGTGGTGATACAAACATCATGGTGTAAGTTATTTTATTTTCTTTTTGATTTTCCAATGTCAATCCTTTTCTTATTTTGTAAATATCAATGTAATGTAAAAGTGTGCTGAACATCAATTAAAACTTGTCTAAGCGCCTTCTCCTAACCTCCATATCTCTAACCAAAACTCACTAGAAATCAAGGTTAGTAGAGGCCTCTACCAACCTTGACTAGAAATGTTTTCTGACGAAGATAAAATGTGTATAAGAATATAGCCATAAAAATAATTCAAATAAAAATATGAGAGAGATAGGTACAGATACATCTAAAGGTGATGTTGCCACTTCTTCACTGAAATAAAATATATACGTAAATATGATAATTGACAGCTAAATATTTCAAGTCGTTTTACAATATGCCAACTAATTTAGAAAAATATAATGAAAACAGTGACTATATCTACCGAACTTGTTAAAAGTCGGTTTGGTTGGATTCCAAATGGACCAGACAGTATATCTCTGGCAGCGCTGCGTTATTATTTTAGCAAATTCGACACACACAAATTACATATCCGACAATTCGGTGAAAAATGAATATGTATAAATCTGGGCTGGCACACATTTTATAGTTTATCTTCGGTAACGAAATTCAGGCTGAGAGTCAACGTTCAGTGAAATATATGAGGTCTCTTGTTAATAAATATCTATAACTTTGTTGCAGCCGTATTTTTTGTTTGTTAATTGAATCAGGTTTTGTTCATACAAATGAAAATACGGGAATCAATAACTTATACCTATACATATCATGGTGGGTAGGTAATTCATGAATGTAGTGGCGTGCACATATCTTTTTTCTAAAAAAATCGCTCAAATACCAATTGCCACAATCTGGCAACGTTGCACCTTCCTTTAACAAGATCAACGGTGGCGCAATGCCGAACTAACGATTTGACATTTGACGTATGTGGCGTAAGAACGTCATCATGATAATCAATCGAGGCCTTTTTGAGTGTCTTCTAAAGTTACCCTTCAAATTCTGTTAACTGTGACAAGTGTGTTATAATTTCAGGTAATGATTTATTCATAGTTTTACTATCGGATATATTAATCTACAATGACAAGGGCTTTTTTATCTTGTATCAAAGTTAAAGAAGGCGTCAAGGAGCAACTATCACTTCCCCGATTTCTTCACCTCCATTCTCTGTGCGATCGTTCGAAATCCTTCCCCGGAAATATGAGGGTAACCCGGTTGCGGCCAATAGCGCGCGCGAATTCTACGTATCCGTCTGGTCTGGCATGACGTGCCGCATATCCCTTTGGCTGAGGACTGACGTCTGTGCCGCAGACGTCGTTAGGGAGCGCCTGTGCATAAAGGGATTCCCCTAAAATTCGATTCTCGGGACGCCTGTCGATTTTTCAAGTAACGCGGGATCCCCTTTAGGCGGTAATCCTGGCGGGAAGGGCTGCGAAGTTGCGGGCCGGGATGGTAATGCTACGTATATTGACGTATGCCGCGTAGAGATAGAAGGCGCCGCCATTTTGATCTCTGAATCCGATATGGAATTGCGGTTTCGTTTAGTTCAGTTTAGGTTTAGTTGTTCCGGAACAAATCACTACGTGGGTATGCTGACAAAAGTCTAGTTTTCAGGAGAGAGGTTTGAGAATTTTGGCTATTAAAAATGCTAATATATTTTTTAAAATAGAAGGCTTTTATATGAGTGAGATGTCACCAGAAAATATACCCAAAACCGCTTTTTCTACAGACACTGGTCACTATCAATTTAAAAGTATGCCATTTGGTCTCAAAAATGCACCCGGCACCTTCCAAAGAGTAATGAATAATGTTCTCCGTGGCCTTGTATACCTCGATGATATTATAATTTTTTAAATTGTAAAACAGGTAAAAATGGAAAAATGGACTTCTTTTAGTCCATAATAATAATAAAACTTCGTGTAAGAACATTGTAAATGCCATTGCCTTCAAAAACTTGCGATTTTTCCAGCCAAAAATATTGTAAGTAGCGTTACAATGTTTTAACAGTCGAACTAATGGAAACCCAATATTGTAACTGTCTTTAGAAGGTAAATTATAATAATGCGAAAATAACAAAAATGTCACTTGCAATATTCTTGCATGCGTGTATCGATATGTAGAATTTAGAAATCAAAAATGATGTCAATAAAAATAAAAATATCTACCGCGAAAATAAAAACAATGCAATTTATTTGATCAGTTTTGCGAAACAAATTTCTCTTTTGTAAACGTAAACGTTTTCTTTCAAAATAAAAAAGATTGGCATATAATGATTTAACTTTATATAGGAAAAAATGTCATAAATGATTATGAGTATTCGCCCTTAAAATATGGATGAACTTTGGATCATTTTAAGTTCAATACAATTTGTTTACAATGTCAACAGGTTGTATACAAATTTGCACTATGGGGAAATGCAGGCGAATACTCATCATCATTTATGACATTTGCAACAAAAGTGCAAAATTGAAAATTTCAATGTCGAATATTTTCCAAACACTGGAAACAAACATATTGCATGTTATAAATTGTGACAATGAGCAGAATTCAAATGTCTGAAAATATACAAGGTATTCCATTAAAAAAACATAAGTTTGGTTTGGAACGGCTGAACACCCTGTATAAACGCTGAATGAAACATGCTTTGGCTTCTACAACTTTTATCTGGAACTTTTTCTTCTAACCTCAAATATTGTATAGAAAATAAGGGGGTGTAAAAATATACGTGATCATGGTACCTACGTTTCAGGCATTTTTCTGGAAAAATACCTATAGGTATATATTACCTGCCAAATCAACAATATCACAGAAGCCAACCCCAAATAAACTTAATGCACCACTTGGCGACCATGACAAAAACCAATAATTGACCATTGAAAACCTGTGGTCAACTACTAGATCCACTTTAAGATAAAAAGTTTTTGGTATAGCAAAAACACTAATGTCACAAACACCCAAGGCTATGAAACAAACAGAGATTCAAAATCTTTAATAACTTAATAGCTAACCATGACCCTACCTTAGAATGTTTCAGTGTCTTTAACAAAATGTTCCCCAATATTTTGAGAAATTGTCGCTTCGACTTTTTTGTAGGTATACTTATGCTGCCGAACTGTCTGGTGGTTGCCCAGAACTTGATCGGCCATATTTCTCACCTATTTCCACCCCGTGACACAGTAAAGAGGTAAAAAAGCATCCTATAGGTGTTTAGGGGGCCCTCATCCTAGTTGGGTGCTGTTCTTTAAGTGAAAAGTGCCGTCACCTGTAAACGGATTTATCCTCTAGCGCGAGCCTCTCGAAGCTGGGAGTGTTTGAATTGAGGAACAACACACAACACGCCGAATCTACCAATCAGTTCATCTGATAAGAATTTTACATACTAATTATACAGGATCGCTCCCCATTTCTGATGGGTCACACTCAATAAAACTATAAATCCGATGCGGCATTTCATTTTACACAAACGGAGGATGATCCTGTGTGTACTAAACTAACCCATAACCAAACTGTCATTAAGCGGACGGTGCTCATAAATAATAGATTGGGACTGTGGACCTCAGGGGACGGCAACGCATCTGCGTCCATAGCTAATGGCTATATTATTAGAAATTCAATGAAAAGCCACTCTGGTCGGTCCTGTCCTGTAGCCCGACAAGAAACAACAGAACGTCGAAGGCAAGTTTTGGGGCAGATGGCTACAACTTTGTGTTTTTTTGTGCAGCTAAAGTCGTTTGATATAGGGAAATATTCATATTTACCTACCGCGGCTTCTTAGAACTGACAACATAAAAGCTACTTTTTTAAGTATGCTTTAACGTAGCGAAATTTACATTTACAGTTCCCACTGTAAATTTACAAGTGCAACTGTAAATTTACAGTTCCAACTGTAACTTTACAGTTCCAACTGTAAAGTTACAGTACAAAACTGGTACGGTCCTACAAGAAAACTTATTTATAAAGAAATTAATTTTATACAATCCACAAACCAAATCGCGGATAAAACATAAAACCCCTGAAGTTAGCTGATGTTGTCGACTTTTCAGCAATGTTGCCAGATCTAACGCAAATGAACACTAAGTAGTATGCTATAAATGAAGTCACTTGGAACAGCTTAGAAACGCTTGGGCGGCGTTTGCTTTGCAAAACAAGACCAAGTCTTAGGGGGGGCGCGGCCCTTAATAATATTATATAAAATTTATTTAAATGCTCAAAAAAAGAACAAAATAAACTTTGAAATAATTCAAACCAAAGCAAACCAATAATTTTGTTTTGCACAAAACAACCCCACACAAAAATCTATACACAAAACCAAAATGCGTAAAATAAAGCGCAATCCTTATTTCCGTGCACGGCACTGGTTATACTGGCCTAACTGGCCTACGTCGACACCTGCTCCGTGGATCTCCGAAAGGCCGACCAATCAAATCGCTACGCTCGCTTTCTTATTGGCTGCCTCTTTGACTAGGTCGACGTCGACCGCATAAAAACCTTTGAATTTTAGACGGGTGATTTCTGCTGATAAATCTGGTATTTTTACCAGTAGCAGAGCGTGGTAAATGCTATGAGATAGATCGCGCCTCGTATATCACTGTGTTCCAAGTGAGTTCATTTATATTTTACCAGGGTAGCTCGAGAACAGGCGCCTCGGCGAGACAAAACACTTTTTTAACCATATTAAACCGAACCTGGTATTAGTAGTAAAAATCAACGAAGGAGACAGAGAAGGTAGGATATTGTAGTAAAAACAAGTGACTGCATGCTCGCCTAATATAATATCACCAATACTTGCATGGGTTACACTGTTCGAAGGCTGGCCACTTGTGCAGCGAAATGCGGTGGATAGCTGTGCCATAATTTCACAGATCTTAGGATAATTTTGACCTTTTGACAATATCATATTATGGTGCATTAACCTTTACGTTGTGTTTGACGACAACCTTAAAAATACCTTAAAGTGAAGTATTATGTTATGTTGCTTGTAGAACATGTATATTTTTGAAAACTGCGTGATGCTTATGGTCTACATTATTCTTTTTGTGACGGTAATTAGAGTGTTTTATGCCGTTTCAAGTGACTTTAGAAATACTATACCAATAATTATAGTGTTGTATTTTGTATTATGCTCTAGACAATAGAGGTGTGTGTTTTGTTTTTGTTATATGTTTCGTTGGTGACAGCAAACTCCTTGGTGCATAATATATATATACGGAGAAGGTTTTTAAGGCGATTCAACCTGATTTAAAAAATCCCCACGACCCTGACGTTTCAAACGCCTCGACCTCGAAGGTTTTAAGGTGAATCCAGGCACCGTATCAACGCCAGCGACGAGGCGACGTCATTAATTAGGCAAGGGGTGTGTGTACGTTAAATTAATGACAGGCTAATTCTATAGAAAACCAAATACGTGCCGCTGAGCGTGCATGTGTGAACAGCGCGATAAATTTGAATTTGCACAAAGCGCTCCGGTTATTTTTTAACTTTGCGCATATATCGATCTCGCCATCTCTGTTAGGTGGGACGTACCTAAATGCAGTCCAATTAAAAATATTATAGAGGTTTACTCTGATAATGTTAAATGTTGATATGCGCTTTTTGTTTTATACACTATGTTCGTGAACATGTAGGTACCTACTTTGTTCTCATGGTGTAAAAATACTCTCTGAATAGTGAAGATATCGTAGTATAGGCAACAAATTTTTATTTCTATAAATAAATAGGTACATTCACAAAAAAAACTACAATATTATACTTCTTCCTCTGAATCGCCTGACTCGGCTTTTATTATTCCCAAAGTCTTGGCCACACTCTTGACGTTAGAAATAACTTCTTCCTGCACCAGATTGAAGCTCATGGCTAGCAGTGAAATTCCAAAGAGTAGATACATCGAACAAAGTGCTATGCTAGTAGTTGCCCTATACCCGTCTTTACTGACATCCTGGCTCACGCCCTTCGCTGGCACAAGATCCCCAAAACCTATCGTAGTCAGGGTTATGAAGCAGAAATATGCGGAGTCCAAGTAGTTCCAGTCTGAAACAAAAAATGTTCAACCGGTAGATGAGACGTACTCATTTATGTACCTTCCCAAGATTTAAATATATAGGCACCAGCCAATATGTAACTGATGACCAGAAGCACACAGAGCCATATTGGCACCGGTTTTATCCTCACCCTAGCACCCTCCGATTGCCAGTCTTCATAGTAACATTCTTCGTCGGAATCGGGGTCGTCTAAATACTTGCTCTTATACCCATAACCCAGTGGCGTCATCATCTTCGGACTCGAACTCATGGCTACAACGAAAATGTTCAGGAACCTCTCTTTTTATAACCGTCGGCGAATTACGCATTGGCGATCTGGACCTGGACCTTCCCCTTCTCCTGTTCTCTCTACTTCTACCTCTGACCGAATCATCGTCTTTATCGGAGCTGTCGACGGAATCCACCGTTGGCAGTTCCAAAAATCGGTGCTTCGAGGGTGGCCTCGTATCCAACCTGCCTTGCCCTTCCAAACTTCTCGGTGTCACACCTGGGCCATTATTTTTTACTAGCCAAGGCGGCAGTAAAATGAAGGTCGAAAATCAATCCAAAACGAAAAAAAATCGGACCTAGAAGTCTCCCTACCCTACTAGCACGGGCGTAGCCAAGGGGGGGGGTTTCGGGGGTTCAAACCCCCCCGAAATAAGCAAAATATTACCTAATATTATATCGAAAAAATACGAGGAGTGAAGAGTTAAATTATTATTACGTTTGAATATATGTAGTAATAGTAACGCCTAGCGCCATCTTTTCACGAGAGGCAGACGCAGTTGCAGCCGAACTATTTTGTATTGTAGGGACACTGCGTTGTTTCTCGATTATTCGCCACGCCCCTCGGTCGAAATGAGCGGAACTTTGTGGAAGTTCGTGGAAGTTTCTGGACGGCTACTGGGCTGCTATATAAGCGGCGCCGCGGCGCGTGACCGCGCTTACGGCAGTATTGTTCCATGCGAACTCGAAGCGAATAAAAGTGAAAAAAGGAAGGGTGATAAACTTAAAGGTATGGACTACTGGAAAAAGTGGTGTAGTCAAGGTCAAGGGGTTTCTAATAAAGAAACAAATTTGGATTTAGCTATCAAAGCTTCAGCTACCTTGCATGCTGATAAGAAAACTGCCTACCCCGAAATCTAGTTTGGAATGCCTAGATATGTGCGATAAAAACCTTTATCCTAATATTTACACATTACTACAAATCTTGGCTACCATTCCTGTATCCACTGCTACCCCAGAAAGGTCTTTCTCGAGCCTAAGGAGACTGAAAAACTATTTACGAAACACTACAAGTAAAAACAGACTTAATGGTTTGGCTCTAATGAACATTCACTATAGAACAGAAATTCATGCAGATGAAGTAGTGGATATATTTAAAAGAAAAAGCCGAAGATTTCTTCTTTAATGGTTTTAGATTTAGCGCAGAGGAACGAAATTAATTTATCCATTTCATTTAAAGTTAAGAACTTTAGTCGTAGTTTTTCGGATGAATATATAGATATTAAATTTCATGTAAGTATATTTTTGTTGTTTTATTTACTTCTCAAACTAACCCCCCCCCCCCCCCAAAACTAAATCCTGGCTACGCCCGTGCCTACTAGAACTATTGGGGGATAGATAAACTGACTACTGAACTGACTACAGGGCTTCTAGGTATCACACAAAACTTCACCGCAAATTAAAAATGATTCCCACCTACCTGGTATACTGTTGGCCAATATGTCGTTCTTCCCGACAACATATTTGTTACACAACACCTTCGTACTTTCCAACGCAATTGGATCCAACTCCATATCCCCGTTTTTCTGATTCTGAAACTTCGTAGATTCACCTCTCTGCGGCACATGGTTATCCCTCGCCTCTTTCGGACTAACCCTTCTGGACGGTGGCTCAGACTCTGGATTCCGCCCTGTACGATTGCCAGGCAACGAATTGCCGCGCTTGTGTTCCCTCTGGCTTTGGAATCTCCTTCTATCCAGCGACCCACCTCTTGGTGGCAGATTGTTTTGTTTCGGAGCGTCGTTGGGACTGAGCCTTCTAGATGGGGGTGCCGAGCTTGGAAGTCTACTTGAACGGTTCGGTGGTAGGGAGCCACCCCCTCCACTGTCGAGTCTGCCTAGATACCTGAAAACAATTATCGTTTCGAAAAATAACTAGAAGGTGACTGTGCTAGGTACCTTAGTTCTGTGTCAGAATGATACGCATGTCCCAGATCAGTTAGGTTATATCCGTTATCAGATGTTTTAGCAGAGTTCCTCATTGATCGCCTAAACGAAGAGTTTCTGGACCTTGATATTCGACCCCTACAACAACGACATTATTTATCTTGTGTTCAACAATTTCAAATGGTACTCACTCGCTTCTAGCTCCAGTTTTAAAACTCCTTCCCCTCTCTCTTCGTTTCTTAGGTTTCTTGGTGCAAACATAACAACACACCCTCCAATACAAGAACCTGAAGGATGTTGCCATGATGTCACCGATGTTGGAGAGACAGAGAAGCATGAGGGGTATTCCTAAGATTGCGTAGAAGATGGTGACCACTTTGCCCCATGTTGTTTTTGGTGCTATATGTCCATAACCTAGAAGTGGAAAGGTTGAAAATATCAACAACAAATCGTCGAGACAAATCAGTTAAACGTAATGAAACAACGCAACAATATTATCAAAGAAGCCATGAAAATAAGTTTTTACTTTGGAAAACTAGACCCCTGAGGAAAATTCTCGCAAATAAGTATTTCTTTTTATCTTCAAACTTTTCTATCGTTCGTATAATGTTTCTCCCTATTGCCCATTAAATAATACTGAGACATTTTGAGGAAGTCGTTATAAGAATGTGTCCTTTTTATAAGTCGAAAAATTAATTTTACACTCGTATTGTTAATACCTACGTCGCCACCTTGAACCAATAAAATTTAAAAAATATAAATCGAGTGGGATGCAGCATTTTTGTTGTGAACATTCTTGACCCAAAAAGTATCAGAATTCCCAGGTATTTATTGATAAACAATGCCGCGAAGAATAATAATTAGACTGTCGAAGGAAACTTTTATATCGATTTTGAAACACTATGGGTGTTTCCGTTAGCTATTTGTTATTTGCTTACTTGCCACAGCCTATAGCGTAAATCCTAGTAATGCCTCCTTGGTTGTGTAAGGATTTCATGTCTGTTATGTGGATTTTTAGACTTGTAGGGTCATTTTTTTTAACCTACCCGTTACCACATAATGGTTGTTTACAAATCAGTGACATCGGATGTGTTTCTAAACAATTTTTATGAGTGTGAATAAAATACTGCAAAATTAAACACTTTATTTTTTTATTTCGAGTGATCTTGAACTTTTTCTTTGAATATTCGCATGGGCGTTTTAATAAAGCATTAAAATTGAACAGAATCTTATGTTTTATCCTCAAAGGTTTTCATTAATGGCTCCCCTCGTCCTTCACGATATTCCGCAATTTTTATGCTAATCTGGTTTTTAGTCGTTATTTTATAGCTTCCTTCCTAATATTCAAATTGCGGATATAAATATCGAATCCGAAATTTTAATAAAAAAGCCCTGGATATAATGTCACAGACAGTTTCAGGCTGTCCCGTTTCAATTTCTGCATCTACAGGGTGCCCTAGAGAATACTTGAAAAAATTACAGGTGTATTTAGTATTCCGGGGTATTCCAAATATGATCATGGTCACCTCATTGTATTCTTTAATTATTTGGGATACTGCCCACCACGATAATTAGTTACAGCAGACTAATTACTATGAGTTCCAGTTGCCAATTTATCAGCGGATCCTCGCTGCAGAAAATTTCAGTTTGCAAATTTGGGTCAATGTCACCAGAGCACTCTGTATGGGCGTATAAGTTGCCATATATATGCAGAATGTATGTGCATATACCAGAGACACCAAACAGAAAATAATTCATTTTTTTTGGGAAGAAATTATGTTTGCCAAAACACTTACATGTTATTGTTTCGTTTTCATTTTATACATATAACTTTTTATATTTCATTAAAATCGCACAATAATAGATGACTTCAGTTCAAATTTAGGAGCTGGTTTTATTCTCAAAATGCAATCTTTAACAGTTTGAGTTCCACTGGTTACTTTCCCACGATCTTCTACAAGAACGACCTGTGACTAATATGCAAATCTGATGAATACCAATTATTTTTAGTCAAGCATTGTTTCTCACTGTATAGTTTTCAGTTTCATTGATGAATTTTGAGTGGTGGGGTCGAATTCGCTCAACTGGAGTACCTATTGACTTTGGCACCTACAAACAAATCTATGGTGCCCACTCCCACCCCACCATGGTAGTCAGGCATGTCTTTTACGATCGAAGTATATAAGAGCAAGTCGTAAATTTGGCTGATTATTGTGTAAGAGATCGGTGCGAGGTGTGTGGTTTAGATTGGATTAGTTGTTTTGTTTGGCAATATGATTTTTAGCGTAGGTAAGTTTTCTTTGGGTGATCGTTATTGATGTTGTCCAGGAAGAGATAAAATTAATAAATTAAAAACTATAAAACACACTTTTTTGTTGACTAAGGAATATCAAGCATATTATCAATATTTTATTTTTTAGTCAGCAATAATAACTTTTTTTACTTTTTTAAACTTTAAAAAAAAAAAGTTAATCCAGTTTTTATACAGGGTTTACCAGTTGCAAACCACAATTTTGAAACAAACGATAAAAAAATTTATTTTGAGCAAAAAAAAGTCATGTGTTAAGGCTTTTTTAAACGGTTTTTTAAATTATTTTGGAATTTCCTTTGGAATATTAAGGAAAATCTTTTTTTTATTAATTTATTAACTGACATGACTTTTTGCTCAAAATAAAATTTTCTATCATTTATTTCAAAATTGTGGTTTATAACTGGGATACCCTGTATACCTAATTATTATTTTGTTGTTTTTTTTAACGCATTTCAACGATAGCTTTGCACCTATACCAATTTTTAAAATTTGATAACTATAATGAAAAATGTTATGAACACAAGTATGATAAAATTGTTTCAACAACACCTTGCCTTATTGGTTAATTTACCCAAATTAAAAAACCTCGAAAACGCTTCATTGTTTGTTTTAAAGAATTTTATTGCCTTCAATTAGGTACACATACGTAACATAATGAAATTTGTGCAATATCCTCCACAAATTATGCGAGGCAAATTAAGTGCAGAAGCAAGTGATGCAGAAATTTTTTTCATTCGAACTATTACGTGCGGGTTATTTAACTTGATGGCAATTCCAAATTCCTACGTAATCTCCATTTAGTTTTTTAAACGGACTCAAGGAATTTTTAATTTGTTCTTCAGTATTCCGAACTTATTTGTTTACTGCAAAAACACACCGGCCGAATTTCATCTTGAGAATTCAATTTATACAATCAAGATTATTATTTATTTATGTCATGGCAAGCCAGTGTAGGATATCTCATTATTATCTGCAGGGGTTCTCTATATAATAATGTATTCATATGAATTATATCATAACACAATCTAGAATCAATATAGTTATCCTTATTATTTGCATTTGATTACCATAATCACAGACCAGTATTATAGGTCTGCCATAAAATATTCATTCAATTCTTCTTTGTATACTTGTGGGCGTAGTTACGACTGATGAAAATAGGTACATGAATAAATATTTTAAATGCAGATAATAATTTCAATATTTAACAAAATTGCTCCATGAACAACATCCATAGTTGGTTCATTCGAATTTTGAAAGATTTATTCTTTCAGGTATCCTATTGTTTTGTTTTTTGACAACCAAAGCTGATCAAGATGGAAAACGATGGGTATGGGGTGACAATGACAGCAGTGCTAGTCAACAGAGAAGTTACTATAACAAAGATCAACAGTTGTATGCAAAGTAAGTAAATTGAAAGACCATTCTTTATAATAGGTTTCAAAAGAAGACTTAACGTAAACTTACTAAGCATTTATTTATCAAATTTTAATCTATAAAAATCAATTTGGCGCGTTTATTGATGATTCTTAATATGGAGTAAGAATAACCACATTTAAAAAAATTACTCAGTAATAAAATGAAGATGTCAAGCATTCCAACTATAGTATAGGTTCTAGTTTTCTTTTGATTCTTGTTCTCTTGTAATATTTGTGCAATAAAGTGTATTTGATAACAATATTATGTTATTTGTACAAAGATATCCCAGATACGAAGTAACCGAGGAGGAGGTGTCGCAAAACTACTTCCCTGTAAATAACCAACCCCCTGTATATGTTGAAAGTAGTCCATCAATATCCTCGGGCTTTCCATCAGTTGAAAGGTACTTTCAAGAGGTCGCCTCATGTTATTCGCCGCTCTAACCCTAACATTTTACCGCTTACTTCCAAACGCTTGAAAATCTAACAATATACAACAAAACCGAAACAAACACCTGAAGCTTCTAGCGTTTTCTAGCGTGGTATCTTCCGTGCTTGACCTTATTCTTGACACCGCTTTTGGCCACACACCACAAAAACTACTTAGTAGGTAAGAACTAGGTCTTATTTTCCTCAAAGTTCTAAAGCAAATTGTTCTTCGTAGACCTGGAGGTGTATACGGACAAAATTCTCAAGGAAACTATGGACAAGGATCGAATTATTATCCAGAAGAAGTAGCCGCTACCACTGGTGTGCTAGCCGGTCCAGTACCTTCGTGGGTTAGACAGGGACCATTCAAGAACTATGACAAATGCAAGTGTACTGAGAAGTTCAACTGTCCGAGTCCTGGCATATCATATGTAAGTTAAACGAAAATGTTCTTCAAGCTCTTGTTAGTTCAACCTTCCAAAGACCATACATCAAAGGATGCTTCTGTTGTAGAGCCATTGTGACACCAACAAACAATACTGTTGCATAGCAACCAAGGAGAAGTTGGGTGGTCCAGAACCCTCTAGGCCAGTCCATTCAATTGAAAATGGAATATTGGCCGGACCAGGTGGTCCGGTAGACCCGATTTCTGGTATCCACGGTGTCGTTGGTACTTACCCAAGACCACCGCCACCATCGTTGGGTGCTTACAGACCTCAGAGACCTGGTGGTTTTGGCATAGGTGCTGGTGGTCGGTTAGGTGGGTTATTATTTGGTAGCAAATATCGGCAACACGATACCTTTGATATTTAAATATGCATTGTTGTTGTCCTGTATGGTTTATGATTGTTTGTCTTTTTTTTGCAGAAGGTCCTAATGTTTATTCTCAAGAAAATGGTATACTAGTGGGACCAGGAGGTCCTTACAGAAACTCTGGCTTTGGGTTGAGTAGATCAAATGCAAGAAGTGTTTAAATTTTATTATTTGTGATTAAGTTATTATGTTTAATTGTTATGGACTAGCGTTCAGAAAAGTAAATGGCAACTTGAAGAATAAAAGAATATTCTGTTGCCTTTTATTTATGTTAGATTGTGGATAGACTGTGATTATTGTTTGATTTGTCAAATAAATGCTTTTATTTACTTGTTAGTTTCGACGTATTTCGTTTTCAAAGTTAACTCAAAAGTTTTTTTTGCAGAAATGATTGTGGAATTTTGGACTTTAAAGACGAAAGTATGGAAAACCATTGTTTCTACGGGTCAAACTGCGTGGGCCTATTTTTTAAAAATATTATTTTTTTGCGAAATCGTCAAATTTCGGCAAACAAAAGGGTTGGCCCCCTGAAAATCTATTCTAGATTGAAACTAAAGTTTTCCGACGTAAATTAACTACTTATATAAGTTTTAGGTGAATTATTAATTGCGTTATCAGTCATAAATCGTCGTCGATGATTACAGTATCTCTATTGAGACATGCAAGTCCTAAGCAATTGCTGCACATACTTGAACAATTGAGACCACTTCTTCGACTCTCGCAGTTTTGGACGCATCCATCTCTGCAGAAGCATACGTTGAGGATTGTTTAATATATATTTTCTTGTTTTTCACATGAGCTTCCTATTCATGACTTTCTCATTTTTACAAGCTAAGGACAAATTATATATGGGAATGATATGACATAATCAAAGAACGAATGGAAATCAGAACGCTATAATGGATGAGGGCAAAAAGTTAGTACAAATTAACTAAGGCTACTAACTTGTATTGGACATATTTACAGTCATATACTTATGAGGTTATGTTGTGACAAAAAATAACAATCTATGGGTGTAATATGTATCTATATATTCATAGATATATCTATATATATTCTACATACATTATTCAGTTACTAATTTATACTGTAATCATTTTAAGTTTTTTCAACAAAAACTACGTAAAATAAAAACAAAGACATGTTTACCCCTCCATATCATGGAAACCGTTCACTTTACTATAATTCTGTATATAACAATTCTTGTTCGGAATTTAATGTATATCATTTGCGTATAGGATGACGTTTGCGCTAAACCTCATAGTTTACTAGATATTCACGCAAAATGTGAAAAATAAGAATTTCCTGCCCTTTTCACCCCCTCCCCCCGAAACCCGACGCTGGTGGTGGTGTAACTTTTTAGTACTAACTCTTAGGAGGGTATGGAACTATTTCGCGCTAGAAAGAACCTATTTTGGATGTTTGGGTTTGGCCTAATTTTGTGTTAGTTTTACTGTACTATATTTCAAACGGCAGCAACGCGACAGGATCAAAGTTCTTAGTGACGTCCCCTTCATATAAAACTCACCACAACCCGCACATTTAAAAGAATATCCCACAAGGTAGCAGTAAACCAGCATTACCCATCTCCCCCAGAGCCCTTCCGACAAAGGAGTCAGGTAACGTTGTTACTTATGCAGTTAAGAAAGTTGGCACCTTTTCAGGATTACTCTCTAGGGGCCCAAACTCTGAAGGGACTTGCCACTCCACGCCTCCAAGAAAGTTGCCTGGCACGCAGAATACCTTGGCTTGCCCCGTGTTTCTGTATTTCATCACGGGCAGAGAATACAAGATAAGTTTTGGTTCGTTTTCAGCTCCTTATGGATTCTTTTCTGGTTATCTAACATCCGTCTGAGTAGGCTGTGAACGTCAACGGGAAATTTTGTTATGTTGGTGGTCAGTTGGCCCACCTTACAGGGTGGGTTTGTTTCGATGCCCACTATGGGGATCTCGGAAACTAGCAGAGCTAGAACAACGGTTAAATGCGAAAGGAATTGCACTTTTGAATGCTCAATCTAAGGCCCATTTTGGATTTTTAAAAAAGTTCATGGCTCACTGGGTATTTTGAAAAGAGGTTTTTTTGCAATTTCATCAGATCTCTGTAGCTCCGTTATTTCTGATTATACAGAAAAACTGCCGAAACAAAAATTGTAGATAATTTTGGGCCTAATAAGATAATCTGATCCAAATTTTTATGTTGTTTGTGATTTTTGAGATATGACATAAACTTGTGTTCTTTTTAATGTAAATCATAAGTTGGCTGTGGCCTTATCAAATCGGCCATTTTTTGAGCTTTCCAAAAATATAATACTCGGCATAGTGGCATAGTTATTATAAAAAATAAAATAGCTATGGCTAATTTTCCTATTTTTTTTAATTTTCACATAGTCAGCCATGGAATGTTTTCATAATTACGTTATATTTTATAATAAGACATACTTCAAACTTTCAAATATTTTATTTTTAGCTGGTAACAAAATGTAACAAAATAAAACAAAAATTATCATGATATGGAGCTCCACTACATAATTAGTTGTCCGCAAGAAATTACCTAGATCAGCTCTATCCAAATAGTTGGATAGGGAGAAATAGACCTATTTCCTGGCAGCCCCGATCCCCTGATTTGTCTGTTTTGGATTTCTTTTTGTGGGGGACAGTACAAAGTATACAAAATAAAGTTTGAGATAATTGTTGAATTATTAAGAGCAGCTGTTTTAGAAGCAATTGCCAGTATTGACAGGCGCTCTCTAAGAAAGGCTACAAATTCAGTTTTAAAAAGATTCAATATTTGCATAAATAATAATGGTGGATTGTTTGAACACCTTTTTTTATTTTAAAAGGTGGCCTTTTAAAATAATAATAATTTGAATTTGAGTTTTTTATTTTTTGTTTTATTTTGTTACATTTTGTTCCCAGCTAAAAACAAAATATTAAACAGTTGGAAGTATGTCTAATTATAAAATAGAACGTAATTATGAAAATATTCCATGGCTGAATATGTGAAAATTTAAGAAAATCAGAAAATTAGCCATAGCTCTTTTATTTTTTATAATAACTATGCCGAGTATTATATATTTGTAAAGCTCAAAAAATGGCCGATTTTATAAGGCCACAGACAACTATGATTTACATTCAAAATAACACAAGTTTGTCATATCTCAAAAATCACAAACAACATAAAAAATGAATTATATTATCGTATTAAGCCCAAAATTGTCCACAATTTTTGTCTCTACAGTTTTTTTGTATATTCAGAAATAACGGAGCTACAGAGATCTGATGAAATAGCAAAAAATCACTCTTTTCAAAATATCTAGTGAGAAATGAACTTTTTTAAAAATCCAAAAGGGGCATTAGATTGAGCATTCAAAACTGCAATTCTTTCCCCATTTTACCTTTGTTCTAGCTCTGCTAGTTTCCGAGATCCCCCATAGTAGGGCATCGAAAGAAAACTCACCCTGTATATATATATATATGGATTGTCTAGTTACTTTTCATTTGCTGTCTCAAAGTTTTGGCATTATACAAATGTTAAAACGTTTGCAGCTGCACTTTATAAGAAATAAATTCGCTTACAACTTATATAAAATGTTACACCTGCGCTTAATTATACAGTTGAAGAAATACTGATTCGTCTCCTCTGTATTTATTTTTTGTTATAGTAGGGGCGACTTTTTAAAGTCAACACCAATATGCGATGGAACCCATCAAGCCAATCACAAGTGCAGGAATTTTTGAACGATCCAATCACATTGCTTTGATGGATTCCATCACATTTTTGTGGTGACTCATTTTGAAATTATATATCATGCGACGTTTTCCAATCAATGTTATTTGAAAATGTTATTGTGGTCCTCCATATTAAATTTGTTGAATTTGCTGTAACGAGAATCTGGAAATACGGTCATTTTTACAGTTCACCCAATCGCAACGATCTATAAAATTTTGACGACGGCAGCTATATACGAAACTTCTCGGTCACGTAATTCAGAAGATTACTTATAGAACGGGCACGTGCCATTATTATGGAAAATGAAATGTTCATTGTACAGGGCGTTTTCAAATTGAATGTCAATATTTAAGGGAGTGATTTTTTTTGTCCGTTCTAATAAGAAAAATTCATATGAACATATATGTCCTAATCATCTTATGTAACTTTTGAGATACAGAACGGTAAAGTTTGTAGAAATAAATATTTTTTTAATAATATCATCCACCAAAACGTAACATGCATCTATGTTTCACGCTCTTAACTCACCTATTGTAGTAATAACAACAATGGAATAAAACAAAGCCCCTGTGCTGGTCCACTGAACTTTATTCGCATCCTCTTCACCATCCCATCCATCCTTGGTCATCGCCTTCAACAGGGCACTTTCGAACTCCTTGAGGTATATCAGGGCACCCTTGGTGAAGTTGCCCTCCTCCAACGAGGGTAGCGTGTACTGGGTGAAGTTCCACAAGTGTTGGGTGACGTTTTCTCTCAGCTTTCTTATTCCTTTCTTCACCTGGGTGATTAGACGTGATTTCGTTACCCCCGTGTGTTTTGTGTTACCAGTAAAAATCTGCCACAAACCTGCTTCTCATGATCCACCTCAAGAGCTTCAAAAGCGAACGCTCCCAGTACACAATAAGACACCACCATAGACACCAGAGTTATGTGGGAAAACAGGCACGTTATGGTTTTCCAGCTATAATGCAAAAACCGAGAACAGGCACTCTGTTTTTCCAACTCCAACATTTCGGGATCCGATCTGTACCTGGACATATTTTGTTGTGGATTTAAGAAAGGGCGCACGAAAAACTTTTCACGTTGTTAGTTTTAGGAGAATCCGTAGTGTGGGCTGTGTGGCGCGCGTACCACAAACTGGCGATATTTATAAGATGTAGAGGTGCTTGTGTTTCCGGAAGACTAAAATAGATCCCGAAATTTTCAAGTGCAGGGGAATCTGGATTTTGTGGGAGTTAGTTCAAAAGACCTGGAAAATCCAAAGCCGCCACACCAACTTTATAACATTCAGTGTGAAGCAGAACATGGTGAAATATTCCGTGTAAACATTATCAATTTTTGTTTCTCGAGAGTTTTATAGGTAACGTTTTTCAAATAAATATTGAAATTAAATATACAGGGTGAGTTTTTTCGATGCCCACTATGGGGATCTCGGAAACTAGCAGAGCTAGAACAAAGGTTAAATGGGGAAGGAATTGCAGTTTTGAATGCTCAATCTAATGCCACTTTTTAATTTTTAAAAAAGTTCATGGCTCGCTAGAAATTTTGGAAAAAGTGATTTTTTGCTATTTCATCAGATCTCTGTATCTCCGGTATTTCTGATTATACAGAAAAACTGTGAATAATTTTGGGCTTAATAAGATAATCTAATCCAATTTTTTATGTTGTTTGTGCTTTTTGAGATATATGACATAAACTTGTGTTTTTTTTAAATATGTAAATCATAGTTGGATGTGGCCTTATCAAATCGGCCATTTTTTGAGCTTTCAAAAAATATAATACTCGGCATAGTTATTATAAAAAATATATTTTTTTTAATTTTCACATAGTCAGCCATGGAATATTTTCATAATTACGTTTTATTTTATAATAAGACACACTTCAAACTTTCAAATATTTTATTTTAAGCTGGTAACAAAATGTAACAAAATAAAACAAAAATTATCACGATGGAGCTCTACCACATAATTATTTGCCCGTAAGAAATTATTTAGATCAGCTCTATCCAAATAGTTGGATAGGGAGAAATAGACCTATTTCCTGGCAGCCCCGATCCCCCGATTTGTCTGTTTTGGATTTCTTTTTGTGGGGAACAGTACAAAATGTATGAGGCAATTGTTGAATTAAGAACAGCTGTTTTAGAAGCAATTGCCAGTATTGACAGGCGCTCTTTAAGAAAGGCGACAAATTCAGTTTTAAAAAGATGCAATATTTGCATAAATAATAATGATGGATTGTTTGAACACCTTTTTTATTTTAAAAGGTGACCTTTTAAAACAATAATAACTTGAATTTGAGTTTTTTATTTTTGTTACATTTTGTTACCAGCTAAAAACAAAATATTAGTTAAGTATAGTTTTAAGTATGTCTAATTATCTCTACAGTTTTTCTGTATAAGCAGAAATAACGGAGCTACAGAGATCTGATAATATAGCAAAAAATCACTCTTAAAAATATCTAGTGAGCCATTAACTTTTTTATAAATCCAAAAGGGGCAATAGATTGAGCATTCAAAACTGCAATTCTTTCCCCATTTGACCTTTGTTCTAGCTCTGCTAGTTTCCGAGATCCCCATAGTGGGCATCGAAAAAACTCACCTTGTATAGTTATTTATGTACCAAGGCACCGAAGTTCAACTTTTAATAACTCATCTGGAATCTAAGAGGCCTCGGCAACTAAATTCCACATGGGTCATAAAAACAATTTCAGTGCCGAGCTACATTTTTTTTTTTTAACCTAGGTCAAGTATGACGAGGTACGGCGGTTCCCAACAGAAACTCCAAACTGCTGCCTGTTGTGCAGCCATCATGGAAAATAGATTCAAACCTACTAAAATATTTATACTGAAAGATTGCGCTGCTATAGGTAACAATTTCGCAATGTGTACGAAAAATTAAATGAGCCTTTATTGGCCGGGTTTTGAATAGTTGGCCACTTTTGACGGGCGATGGCTCCGCGTCTGACGTTTGATGTTTACATCTCGCCAAGGCCTACTTATTGAAAAAATCGTACAATTATGGGCTACTTCAATGCCGATTTCATGAAAATAATTATTATTTTATTATACATATATAACATATTATGTTTATAATTTGAAATTAAATATATCTCATAACCCTCTACCAGACAACAGTGACTTAAACACATCTCTGGCGTCTTCATTCATCTTCCTAAAGGCGCTTAGCCCTCCTCCTAACAATTTAATAAAATTCTTCCCAGTTTCTTCGGCCGACTTCTGAAAATTCTCTATACCTTTCGTCACAAATTTGCCCACGTTCTCTGCTGCAGCCAACGTAGTCTTCTGTGCCATCTCCAATCCAGAATTGGCGAAATGCTGGAAATCTTTCGCCGTATTTTCAGCTGCTTTTTGAGCAACCGCCACCTCGCTTTCGATGATCTTCTCGGTGTCTACGGCAGTTTTCTGGGCTGTGTCGATGCCGGATTCGATGAGTTTTCCGACGTTTTCGGAGGTATCTTCGACTAATTTTTGCGTGGCTTCGAGCCTGTCTTCGATGGTTTTGAACGCTGTGTCTCGGCCTTTTTCCAGGACGCTGGTGCCGGTTTTTATCGTGTTTTCAAAGTGTTTGGTGGGGTCGCTTGGTAAGGTGAAGAGTTCGTTAGATTTGCTTGCGTATTCTGATATTTTTTGGACGTTGTCTGTGGCTCTTTTGGATATGAATCGTGCTAGAAAAAGTAAACAAGATTGTTAAGAAAATTAGCAAACGTCCCTGTTTGTTTCATCTATAACCGTATACGGTAAGAATAAGGGTTTCACCAATAACGTCAGGTTTTGACGCCATTGGATTTCACACACACTTTCTGTAGGTATAGAGTGGTAGTGTCACATGTCAATTTAAAAAAAAAAGTGACAGCAGGAGCATATTATTTTAAAAAATAAAACTGATTATAAATGTATATAGTAGAATTTCTGCGTATCTATTGAGTATAGGTACCTTCAGAATCCACGGTCAGGAACACTACTCCAAAAAATAGCAGGTACATTACGTATCTCTTCATTTTTCTTTTTTTAAATTAGGCACGCACACTAATTCGATTTAGATATGCCTGGTGACTCGCGTATTATTGAAATGATTAATAAATGTGTAACACTTGCAAAATCGTTTTAAAAGTATTTTCTTGTGCTTTTCAAGGTGAAAATTAATTGCAAACACAATAAGGCAGAGGCGTTTTATAAACAGTATAATATCTTTCATTTTTTCTGCTCTCATAGCAGCAAGAATTATCTAACAAATGCATTTAAAATAGTGGAGATTATTGTATGTTTTACGCTGATTTTCTTGTTGCCTACGCCCCTGGATATATTAATTATAGTTATTATACCACTACGAGTACAATCTCTAATCAGGCATTATTTAATAATAAAAAAAATGTTGCATATTAATGAATGAAGGGAACAGAAAGATAGGTATGTACAACAAATACAAATTGGAAATTTTATTGTTTAGGTGATTAGCAAGTTTTTTGTAATTTATAAAACCACATTTTTCTTATGAATGGAGAATTTTTGAAAAGATTTAAATTTGGACCACATAGCCACAGTAGGTGTATGATCACGAATATTTTTACACCCCTTATTTTCTATATTTTTGAGGTTGATTAGAAAAAAAATAAGTTTCAGATAAAAGTGTAGAAGCCAAAGCAAGCTTTTTTCGGAGTTTATTTAGGTTTATACAGGGTGTTCAGAAAAGCGGTGCCAAACCAAACGTGTGTTTTTTAAATAGAACACCCCGTATATTTTTAGATATTTAGAAATTTCCTCATTGGCACAATTTCAATGATGTAACATGTAATATGTTTGTTTCAAGCGTTTGGAAAATATTCGACCTTGAAACTTCCAATTTATTGCACTTTTGATGTCAATTTTTCGAAAATGCGAGTATTCGCCCTTAAAATATAGGTATGGTTGCATTTCTCCATAGTCCAAATTTTATACAACCTGTCGATTCAATAAACAAATAATTACATTGAACTTAAAAAGACTCTAAAGTTCGACCTAAAGAAAATCATGAAAAGACTTATCAATTTATCTCAAGGTTCCTGTTGTTTGTCCCAGGGCAATTATAGTATCCCACCCCCAATTTCCGAACGCACTCCCCACCTAGTGACTTTTCTTACAACGCGCGTCCCTGTTGGCAGCCCTGCTCGCACCGCCGGTTGGCAACGCTCCCGTTGACAGATCGCCCAAAGCGAAAGTCCCTAGCCGCTAGTTGCCATTTCTCTATTTTGCGAAATGGCTGCTGTCTCCGACTTTTTTTCTTTAGGAAGTGTCGTCTGGTGCCGAACATGTTACAACCAGGAGATCGAGGGCGAAGTCCAGGCCTTCGACCCCCAAACGAAAATGCTAATTTTGAGTATCCTTTTGAAATGGGCCCCGGGCGTCGAATCGCCGTGGCGTTTGATCGGTGTTTTTGGCAGGATTTTGCAATATTTTCAGTTGTTTAAGGGTTTAAATGCCTCGCGAATGCTTGGGAATGCTCGTTTTTGTTGGCAGAACGTTATTTTCTCTAGGAAGTTGTGATTTGAAAGTGAAAACCGTAATGTTTCGATATGTGTACTTCCTTAACGTTTCTATAGAATGTTCCTCTCCGAACAATACCCCGAAGATGCATGATGTCCACATTGTAAACTTATCCCTGGTGAGCGAGCTGCAAGTGAAAAACGAAGTGACGACGATACCGGCTGCCCCAAAATCTCTAAACTTACAGAGGGTATACTCGGATTTTCGTTTTTCGATGCAAAGCACTGGGACGATTTGATTTTAGCTAAACACTAGGGTGCGAAACGAGGTGGACCATAAGAAGCGACTAATGCAGGCAATATCGGCAAACGTATCGACGGAAGGACAAAGTTTATTTATAGCGTTAGCCAAAATGTTGCACCACGTCCGGTGGAGGGATGCCGAGATCGTTGTTTGGGGCAAGGTTTTCGTAAGCCCCCCGTACCACATGGAAAACATAAGTGGGATGGACCGCAAAGGGTGCGAATACGTTCGGAAAATCGTAAGTTTCTTTTTTATGTAACAAAATGTTTTCACGACTATAGTAAAAAAGGAAATATCAAATATATTGCGGTGTGTAATTGTCGTCTTTTAAGAGTAAATAGTGAAGAAAATACTAATTATTTAATTTCTTGGCAATAGTGGTTACTTGCAATATCAGTTAGTTATATTTTATTTAAAAAAAAACATGATTTTTAATAACTTGATTATTAGAACTGATAAAGCTATGCGTCAACTATTTCGAGAAGTTCTTATCATACTCAGTGTTTTGGTAGTCTGTGATAGACCCCGGATAATTTTTTTTTTGTTGGATTCAGTGGGAATGTTTCATTCCTCTATATTTTTTTAGGTTTGTTGTCAGTAATAATAATTTGGAATGTGTTTTCATATTTATTATATTATATATTTATTGCAATAGTGATTTTAACGGTGCCACTCCCAAACTATTAAAACTAATTACAGGCAATAAAATATTATATATTATCCTAAAACGTCTCCTGATAAATTTTAAAAAATAACAAAGGATTTTACCTACTTCGATTTTTGACTCCATCTCCCACTCATGTCATTATTGAGTAAAAAAGTGGACAATTAATATAGATGTCACCATCATACTTCAACTTTTACTCAATGATTATACATAAAAAGAAAAAGAAAACTCTCATTTGCTGTCATTTCCTCTCTGAAACTGTTGCTTTCAGTGCATGTTTTATTTATATTGGATGATAATGAATTTTCAAATTAATTTTGAGTTTTCTTTGCAGGTTGAGAAGCATATGCACGATTGCGCATGGATCTCCCCGAGCAACTCTACCGTAAACAACACATCGTCTTAAATTAGTTGAAATTTTACTCATTATATACCTCCCGATTCTGAACTAAAAAATATATTTGGAAAAAGTTTTACTTATATCAATTTTACAATAATAATTATCGATTTATACCACACGCAAAACCCGATTTTAGTTCACGATCAAAAGTTAGCAGTTTTTCCATGAAAATTTGGCCTGTTTGTTTTTTTCCGGTATTTGATTATGGAATATTTAGCCAATATAATAATCATCTATTTATTTTATATGAATAAAAAAAATTACAAGTTAGCGTAATTGGTTGAAATTTCCCTTCATTCGCATCAAAAATCAACACAAAAAATTTCTAGATTATACCGCCATTTTCGTTATTTACGGTAAAGGAAAAATAATGAAGGAATCTCAAGGTCATGTATCCACGGAAATAAGAGTACATTATTTTAATAACAAGTCAAGGTTACTTCAGACATTGATTGCTAAAAATAGGACAGGGTGGTCCATCAGGAATGGGAAATACCAATATTTGAGACCAAAATACAATATATATCATTTTCAATTACAAAACAATATTCATAAAAGAGTTTTAAAAACAAATAATAGGATAGAAATACCTACTAAGATACAGGCAGAAATATTCTTTATTATTTACCGAAAGTTGCAATTAGAAGAAGAAAATAATGGTAGTAAAAGGAAGTGTTTGTTTATCCTTCAGGGTCTGTCAAACGTGAACGGGACGAACCAATGAATTTTATTCTTTCGCGTTATTATTATTGTTTACGTTTGTGTTTCTGTCGTGTTGATCTAGGGTACAGTTTTTTACGTGCAGTTGCGTGCTCTAGATCAGCCGAGAATCAGTGGTATGACGGAGATAGAGCGCCGTAAACAGAGATGGCGATACGATTACGTAAACAGTCCGGAGTCGTCACCCACCGAAAGTGTCAAATGGTTGTTCTGACAGTTATTTTTATTTGGCCCTTGTAATCACCCGAAATTCAAGAAAAACTCGATATTCCTCTGGGAATACCACCGAAAATGTTTACGTTGTGCAAGCATTCGTTATCTTCGAACATCCAAAGGTCAGTAGAGGACGGCATATTGATAAAATTATCTCCAAAGTGGGTATTTATTAATAAATAAATAGTTCAGTTATCAATTGGCCCACATTGTCGATAGTTTATAAATAAACGAGAGTGGTTCTTGGCTTTTGATAAGGTTATCATTGAACGTGATTTATTTTAATGGAATGATTGCTATTTTAGAGGGACCAGATGACAGTGGAAAATTCCAGAGTTAAAATCAATAATTTGGTGGGTTTGATATCAAGTGCCACAATAAGAGATTTTTGGCCTCAAATAATTCCCTCTAGGTAACTAGTTATTATTATGAAATCAGCTGGTTACTTATAGGGGCTGGTCATGGATTTTTTTATTTGAAATTGTTCCAAATTTTATTTTTATCTTGTGTTTGATTGCTTAATTTTGAACTCTTGAATTGGGTGCAAAGTGGGTAAACCCCACACATTTGTATTACATAAACTGTATAATTTTGGAACATAAGTGCAGTCGCTATCTAATCGGTTCATCGGTTGCCAAAAAGAAATATTTTTTTCTTTGTGTTTACCACAAATAAATAAAATACAGTTAAGTATTTATATTATGTTCTTTATATCACATAGTTGGGTGTTTACGTTATGGAAAATGTTTCTATTTTAAATTGACCTTGCATTTGCATTTACAGAACAAATATACCTATATATACTTGCTAAAATTTAGTTCCTATTTACTACATTTTCTCCGCAATTAGTATACAATTATTACAAACAACCTGGATTTTTGCTGAATCATCAACAATCTTTGGTAACTTTTTTTTATTATGTGGTAAAATTTCGGAATTTAAGTAAGAGACTGCTTCTTAGTACACTGTCCTTGCTTTTAAAACGGTATTTGATTGGAATATTCAGGGTGTTATCAAATTTGATATTTTTCAAGTTTATGCTATGAAAAACTTTAGTTTTTAAGGGCCTGTTTTGTAGCTCCATTTTTCTAATTTTACTAGCTCTTTGTATCAAGCTACATATCGATACACCCCCGTAATCAGCTTCCACGCCCACAAAATCTGATTATAGAAGAAGACCTAATTTGACATTTGACAATATCCTCCACATTGAGGTTAAATTTTTCATTTTTTTTTAATGTTTTCTCTATGTCGATAAACACCCGAGAGTTTGTTATTCCATTTCCATTGTTAATGTTCATTTTTAACCACTGACAACATCTGCAAACGTTTCCTACGCCCAAAAATCATGTCAAAATCCCTGAAACAATTCATGGCTGAGAAACGCAGCCAGAAGAAAACCGAAACAAGCGACGAGACCATGGTTGAAGACCCATACGAAACTGCGTACAATTGCAAGGACACCAAAAGGAAAGATACTGGCTTGATATATTACCCAAATTTAGAACACAGGAATGTGTGGGTGGAGGATTATCCAGAGTGCCCACAGCGTGCCACCGAAATACATTCACGACTGAAGGAACTGAACTTGATAAAAAGATGCACAGTTGTTCCTTTAGACACTTCACTCGATATAACTGGTTTAATAGAGAAAGTACATGGTAAGGAAATGGTGGAAAAGTTAACCTCGGCTTGCATTAAACCAGAACGATCGCAAGCCGAACAAATATACGACTGTGTCTTTTATAATGGCCCAGAAACTATTGAAAACGCTACAAGCGCAGCTTTGTGCTGCCTATCGCTCTGCAACCTAACGGCGAGAGGTGGGATACAAAACGGTTTCGCGGTTATCCGCCCGCCTGGCCACCACGCGTCTTACGAACCAAATGGATATTGCATTTTTAATAACGTGGCGTTGTGCGCCGAACACCTACTATCCTCGGGGCTGGCGAAGAAAGTCCTCATAGTAGACTATGACGTACATCACGGGCAAGGGACACAGAGGTGCTTCTACGATCGAAACGACGTTTTATATTTTTCGATTCACAGACACGAGCACGGATTACGCTGGCCCAATTTGGAAGAGTCCCATTCGAGTTATATCGGGGAAGGTAAAGGACAAGGGTATAACGTGAACGTGCCTTTCAACGAAGTTGGGTTGGGTGATACAGAATATTTAGCTGTAGTGTTGAATATTCTCTTGCCACTAGCGTATGAATATAGTCCTGATTTTATATTAATATCTGCCGGGTATGATGCTTGTATCGGGTGTCCGGAAGGTCAAATGAATGTAACGCCGGCTTTTTATGGACATCTAATCACATTATTGAGTGGTTTAGCTGAGGGGAAAATAGCTTGTTTGCTAGAAGGAGGCTATTACAAGCCTTCACTAGCCGAAGGAGTAGCAATGACTATTAAATCTCTTCTGGGCGATCCTTGTGTATCCCTTGAAGTTAATAAAAGTATTCGACCATCGGCGATTGATTCGATAAACGATGCTAAGTTTTATTTAAGAAAATACTGGGAATGTTTTAAGAATGAGGATTATTCTAAATCTCTACCATATTCAGAAGGTTTCGATAGCTATTACGAGCATATTGTAGTACCTAAATACTATGGAGAAGAAGGTGCGCCCCCGTATTCTTTTGATTTCTTCGACCAAGTGCCAAAAAATCTTGAAGATTTCCTTCAAGCCAAACTAAAGTACCTGCAAAGCTTTTATAGTGATAAAAAAAGCGACGTTTTTTATATTTACGACGATCGGTTGTTGCTACACGATTCTGTAGGTGAGACTGTTGCTCAAGAAAAACCAAAACGACTGAAAGAAATTATGAAGAAACTCCAGGAGTTTGGTTTGAAGCAACGCATGAAGGAATGTACGTACAATAAAGAAAACATTGAAGAGTGGATTAAGAGATTGCACGGTACGAAATATTTCGATGATATCATACAAATGAAAAACGTACCGGACAGGCACGATATATACATGAACAAGCATACGGCGAAGTGCGCCAGGCTGGCAGCACACGCCACAATTTCGATTGCAGAAGAAATGCTTGTAAAAAGTGTGAGTTATGGCGTGTCATTGGTCAGACCTCCAGGTCATCACGCTTGTGAGAATTCGAACAGCGGCTTTTGTTTTTTTAACAATGTGGCCGTAACGGCTAATTTTTTAACCGAAAAACACGGCCTAAAGAGGGTTCTTATCGTCGATTTCGATATACACCACGGGGATGGTACACAGGAATTGACGTACAGTCGAGACGACATAATGTATGTCAGCGTTCATAGGTATGACGACGGTACGTTCTTCCCGTCGAAAAAGTCTGCGGACGGTTGTTTTATCGGTAGAGGAAGAGGCAGCGGTCACAACGTCAACATACCGTTTAGCGGCGCAAAAATGTCGGACGGCGAATATTTGTATGTCTGGCACAAGCTCGTGTTACCCGTCGCGTACAGCTATCGGCCGGAATTCGTTGTAGTGTCGGCGGGATTCGACGCGGGCATAAACGACAGGCTAGGGGGGTACGGCGTGAGTCCGGAAACGTTCGGGCATCTCGTGCAGCTGCTCAAGCCGGTATCGAGGGTATTGCTGGTGTTAGAGGGCGGCTATAATGGGGAGACCGTGTCGTTGTCGATGGCGATGTGCGTGAAGGCGTTGCTAGGTGATCAGTTGCCGTCGCCCAGCGTCGGGGAGGTAAACGAGAGGTGCGTGGAAACTGTGCGGAGGGCGGTCCAAGTGCATAAAGCAAACTGGCCGGTGTTGCAAGTTAATAAGAGAATTGTGGAGAGGAGCTATACGGAAGACGAGATACACGAGTTGGCGATAAGGCAGAAGTGAAGAAGAAGAAAGGATGTCACCATAGACATATAAAAAAGAGTAGAGAGAGGGCAAGTTTCAATTACATATGTCAATTGTACAAAGTGCATTACATTTTCCAATTGTTTTTTATATGTCTATGGATCTAACTAACCTGATAAGGATTTGTTAATGTTTTAACATAAATAAAAGTCAAAAGTAGATTTGTTCAATTTATGAATGTTAAAAATAATTTAATTACTTACGAATGTCTTTTTTGGCATACATTGTTTCAAAAACTAGGTACACATTTCTACTCGACAAGGTACTTGATCATTTTTTTAAAGTAACTTATAGATCTATGGGGTGATTCAGTTTTAAATACTGAAACTCCTGGGAGCAGTAGAATATCGCAAAATGTTGCCAGTTTATTCTATACTTTTTTATTTTGATGTCATGAGTGAAATGCAGGGTGTTAAAAGTTTTAAAAATATATTGTTTTTGGAAAGTTATTTTGTTTAAACTATGCAACTCATTTTTTCTACTGTGAATCTTTACTTTCGAAGCAACTATAATTTAGTTGATTTTTCAGAAATAGGCACCTTGTAATAATTTGAAAAATCAAATTTGCCATGAAACCATAGCACAAACGTGAAAATACTGAAAGGCAATTGTTTTTTATATGTCTATGGATCTAACTAACCTGATAAGGATTTGTTAATGTTTTAACATAAATAAAAGTCAAAAGTAGATTTGTTCAATTTATGAATGTTAAAAATAATTTAATTACTTACGAATGTCTTTTTTGGCATACATTGTTTCAAAAACAAGGTACACATTTCTACTCGACAAGGTACTTGATCATTTTTTTAAAGTAACTTATAGATCTACGGAGTGATTCACTTTTAAATACTGAAACTCCTAGGAGCAGTAGAATATCGCAAAATATTGCCAGTTTATTCTATACTTTTTTTCATTTGATGTCATGAGAGAAATGCAGGGTGTTAAGTTTTAAAAAATATATTGTTTTTGGAAAGTTATTTTGTTTAAAGTATGCAACTCAATTTTTTCTACTTTGAATCTTTACTTTTGAAGCAAATATAATTTAGTTGATTTTTCAGAAATAGGTACCTTGGAATAATTTAAAAACTCAAATTTGCACAAATGTAAAAATACTGTGGGCATTTTTGTGTATAATAATTAAAATAAATATACAAAACCCAATAAATTTTATTAGTAGGTATACAAGCTGATTGTGTACTATTACCGTTTTGTTTTTATATACCCTTTTATTTTCATTAAAAAAAATTTGTCGCATACCCTAACAACAGTACTTAATTTTAGTATTTAGGTTGGTCTGAATGAAAACTACATTGTTGTTTTTATGTTTTATTTTTAAGCCGTTTTTACATTCATTTTGTAAATAAAATGTTTATTAACTTATAAATATGTACATATTTTATATTACACAACCAAAATATTATAACAAAACCAATAAAATATAAAATTTTAAATGACATATAGTGGTTTTTGAATGCTAAAAATAATCATCAAATTTTTATAGACAACTCTTCAAATTTCAAAATAAATCATTAATGAAAGGACACTGTATATATTATGGCACGTGCCAAATATCATCTAAATCAATCAAGCCATTGAAAATATCTAGCGAAAAAAACTATGGAGCTTCGAGCAAAAATAATACTTTATTTTTTGGGGCATTTGATTGTAATAACCCTGTATATAAAAAATTAGTTTAGGTACTTACTTTTCCACTAGTCCAACTCATTAACCTGTAGGCCATGTATGCCATCTTCAGTGAAAATATTATCGACGGTTTTCTTCATTATCTGAAGAAACGGCCAATACAACTTGTACAATATCGAATTATTTCTTAAGTGCATGTGGTAGGTACGTCGAAAGTCCACGTTTGCACTTATCAGCGGATCGCCAAGCATCACTTTCAAACACGTCAGTGTTGTCAAGAGAACGTACCGGTCGTTTTTCACGTTGCTTTCTTCCACGACGAGAACTTTTGCGATCGCTTTCAGCATCTGAATTAGCTGACCAAACTTCGTCGCTTCCGGTCTTATCGTGTGTTCGACTTCAAACTTTCGATTCATTATGATCAGGTCAGGACAATACGAGTACACCAGTGGAATTATTAATTCGGACAATAAGTGTAAGTCTATATTTTCCATGTCGAAATCGATAAACTCCGCAGGATGTCTCAAGGGAATTATTATGTTGTGTCCGCACCCTAGTCCCTTGCCTATACGGTTTATGTCCAAGTTCGTACCCGTAACACAACAAATTTTTATGTATAATATGTCGTCCCGTTCGTATGTTGCCGTTTGTATTTTATCGTCATCGTTGAAGTCCATTATGACGATTTTTTTAGCGCCGTTTTCTTTTATTATGACATCTGCTATAGTGGCTACATTTTCTGTGAGAGACGATGTCAAAGTAACTCCAAAATTTAATTCGCTGGTGTACAGTTTTTGCGCAAAATTTCGAACGGTTCCTTCTTCAATTGTTAACCTATCATTTAAATTTTCTTTAATTATTATCGATGTATCGCAATGTTCATCGCACATCCATAGAACACCTGATTTATTTTTGTGGTAAAACGATTGAATGTATTTAAATTTTTTGAGAATTAAATCTTCATTGTTTCGCCTTGACATAGAGTCGTCGTTCATAATGTATGGTGGTTTTGGTTTCTCTCCGTGGTATCTTTGTATGACAAGATGTTCCTCGTGTGGGTTGAATAAACCGTGAAATGGAATATGTTCCGTTAATTTAGGAGTGAAGAAATGTCCAACGCTATACAAGTAGAACCTTACGTCATTAATGCTGTCAATGACGGACTTGTTTATAGTTTGATTTAGCATTAGCGGCACACAGGGGTCACCTAGCAGTGATTTAACGGTCATCGCTACACCTTCGGCTAGCGAGGGAAGGTAATAACCGCCTTCGAGCATACAAGCTATCTTCCCGCCCACCGCACCTTCGAGCAATGTCATTAGGTGTCCGTAAAACGCCGGCGTGACGTTCATCGAGCCTTTCGGACAGCCCAGACTCGAATCGTAACCGGCCGAAACTAGTATTATATCGGGACTGTACAAAAACACCAGCGGCAGCAGCAAATTAACGACGATAGCGACGTATTCGGTATCCCCTAAACCAGTCTCGTTCAACGGCACGTTGAGATTATATCCCCGACCCGATCGCCTCCCGACGAATCTCGAATGCGACTCTTCGAGGTGCGGCCAAAACTTGCCGTGCTCGTAGCGGTGGATCGAGAAGTACACGACCCTGTCGTTTTCGTAGAAGCAACGCTGCGTGCCTTGGCCGTGGTGAACGTCAAAGTCGACGATCAGGATTTTCTCGGCGAGGCCGTTATCTAACAGGTACCGAGCCGACAGTGCGACGTTGTTGAACAGGCAGTAACCGTTCGGTTCCCTGTAAACGTGATGGCCGGGGGGTCGTACTATCGCGAAACCGTTCTGGAGCTCGCCCCTGGCCACTTTGGACGCGAGCGTCACGCAGCACAGGGCCGCCGTTTTGGCGTTGTCGAGCGACCCGACCCCGTTGTAATATACGCTGTCGTAGCAGGCCTCGCCGTTCTCCTTGCTGTTCTCCTCGCAGGCCTTCCTGAAATTTTCGATGGCCTCCTTCGAGTGAAGCGCCTCGGTTAAATCGTCGATATTAATCGACGTGTCTGCGGTTATGATGGTGCAACGATCGACCAAACCCAGTTCGAGAAGTCGCGAGTATATTGCTTTGGCTCGTTCGGGGCATTCGGGGAAGTTGTCGTTCCACACGTTCACGTGCTCCTTGTTGGGGTAATATATGAGGCCGGTTGGGCCCCTACGGCGGTTGACGGTATCGTAGAGTTTGGTATAGTCGTCCATATTGAATATTTAAAGGATTTCTACCTTGATTTTTTGTGGCTAAAGTTTACCAACGATACTTTGTACTTTTCTAAGTGTATAGATTAGATAGTGATACCATCCAACTTCCAGGAACATGAACTTAATCATAATAATAATTGGATAAACTATAAATAAATTACATAAACATTGGTAAGATTAATAAACCTCAGAAAAATATAAACAAATAACCATAAAAACATTAGAAACTAGGTTATGTTGCTCGTCTTCTTCTTCTTTTCTTGGTTGCGCCTCTGTGGTTATTAACCCAGACCGTGAAATCTACCAATAAAGGCCTCATTTAATTTTTCGTGCACATTGCGAAATTGTTACCTATAGCAGCGCAATCTGTCAGTATAAATATTTTAGTAGGTTTGAATATCAATCTATTTTACATGGAGGCTGCACAACAGGCAGCAGTTTGAAGTTTCTGTTGGGAAGCGCCGTGCCTCGTCATACTTGACCTGGGTAGAGCGATCGTCAAAGTCAAGCAACTCCGCGCGCAGTCGGTTCATGGTCGGGGGTGATCCCTTATGATTATTTTTTGCCTATTTAAACATTTTTTTCAAACTGTAAAAAATGTTCATTTTTGGGGAAAATTTTATAAAAGGATAATAGCACAGAAAATATACTACGATATATTTTCTGTGATAATAGTCATTGTTTATTTTAACACAAGTGTCAGGTTTTTTAAATTTAAAAAGAACCAGATAAGCTTTTAATTTGTTTACAAAAAATTACAAAATAAATTAAAAGTAAAAAAATATTTAAAAAAAAAGCTTTTATTTAAATGCGCTAAAAAGAATAAAATAATCTTTTCTTTTAAAACTTTTACTATCAACTTATAACGTCATTCCACAATTTATATGATATAAAAGCTTGTCGCGAGATTTAAGTAGTGGTATTTACTTAGTTTGAAAACTTAAATCTCGCGACAAGCTTTTATATCATATAAATTGTGGAATGACGTTATAAGTTGATAGTAAAAGTTTTAAAAGAAAAGATTATTTTATTATTTTTAGCTCATTTAAATAAAAGCTTTTTTTAAAAATATTTTTTTACTTTTAATTTATTTTGTAATTTTTAGTTTGGCCAGGTGTCTGAGTCTATTCATCTCAGTTAACGCATCATTGTTGCAAGGTCGTTTGCCGGTTAGTTTAGAACAGTCTAGCTCTTCAATGAGGAGACCTTCTAATGACCATCTTGGGTGTTCCGCCATGTTGGATTTAGAATGACGTCACACATATAATCATGCATTGTCATCCAAATTAAACGTGTGTACAAAATTTCAGCTCGATCGGTTGAAATTTAACTAGTCCGCCATCTTGAGTGTTCCGCCATGTTGGATTTAGAATGACGTCACACATATAATCATGCATTGTCATCCAAATTAAACGTGTGTACAAAATTTCAGCTCGATCGGTTGAAATTTAACTAGTCCGCCATCTTGGGTGATCCGCCATGTTGGATTTAGAATGACGTCACACATATAATCATGCATTGTCATCCAAATTAAACGTGTGTACAAAATTTCAGCTCGATCGGTTGAAGATATCTGCTTCAAAATTGAGTTGCAAGACTCCACCCGAACAAATTACATACATACATACATACATTGCAAGTTAAATAAAAGCTTTTAAAATAAAATATACTTTGCACAAGAAAGTTTTTGATTTGAAGCAGGATTTTTTCTATAAGTACGGACATACTTCAACTATACACTTTTAGTTGGGTATAGAAGATGAGAGACGGTTTCAAAATTATGGATAAATTCTTTACATTATTACATTGTATCGAAAACACTCTTCTGTTCCTAGATTTCCGAATAGACGGGCAATTTATTAAAGATTTTTGTACCTATCACAGTGACACATCTTTGACTTCTATCAAATCTACGAAAGGGTATATAAAGCTGTAACGTGAAGAAGTGAAGTGGGGTACAGCCTTCCTTTTTTAAATATAATTCTTAACATATAATTTTGCATTGTGTTCAAAGTAAGTAAGTAAGTAAGTAAGTAAGTAAGTTTATTTAGTTTCAGAAGACATTACAACATAAAGGAATTACAATGCAATGTATGAAACGGGTCACACTTTATAAGAAAGACAGTACAAATAAAGATGCCATAGACATCCCATTATAATACGAACACATTTACATATTAAAAAATTTAAAATATAAAAATTCAAAAATTTAAAAATATAAAAATTCAAAAATTTAAAAACTCATTCACAGAATATGGTTCTACTCTACACAAGTGCTTGATCACCTCCCTCCTGAACTGTGAAGCACTGGTGTTGCGCTTGATATTTGCAGGCAGACTGTTAAAAAACCTCACCGCAGCATAATATGGACCACGCTCGGTGGGGCCAAAGCTTCAAGGGTGTTATTGTATTGCCCACCCCAGGCCACTATTCCTTTAGATTAAGGAGACATACAAATTAAAAACATAACAATTCTTAGGACTCGATACTAAGTTTAGGTAGAGGTATTTTCATTTAGTTATTAAGTAGGTTTTATATGAAATTTTATACAACATATTTATTGGTGTACCTCGCGGAAATTTCAAGAATGGTTCTGACACTATGTGTAGCTTTAACTATGCTATTTCATAGTACAGTAAAGATTCGACAAGGGACAAGATTTTCTATCAAAAATATTTCTAATGAAGTAATATTTATGTATTAAGCTTTTGGTTTTATTTGTTAAATTTAGTGTGGGGTTCATTTTAAAATTTTGTCTACAGTTATTCCAAGATGTTTTGTGTTTTCAACCTCTTTTATGATAAAGCTTGTTTCATTGATGATTATTTCATTGAAAAATAGTCTGTTAGCATAGGACTTTATTGATGATACGTATATATAAAAAGATCGATCACCCCTATCTAAAAAAAAAAATAAAAAAAATCACGAAAATATCATTTACCAACGGAAACTCCTCATTTACAGAGCAGGCGTACGTTGTCTGGGCTCAGTCGTCCCCGATGTCAAGCTCAGCGACTTTGGGGCCAAAAACGAGCCCGTCCTCGCCTACCTCAAAGGCTCGAAGGAGCGGGCCGAACTCGAGAAGGCGTTGGCCGCGACCGCCGCGACCACCGAGGAGATACCGATCGTGATCGGCGACAAGGACTACAGGACGGACGACGTGCGGTACCAGGTGATGCCGCACGACCACAAGAAGAAGATCGCCAAGTTCTACTACGCCGACACGAATCTGGTCAATAAGGCGATCGATACGGCGGTGGAGGCGCAGAAGAAGTGGGACAGGGTGCCCATCCCGGAAAGGTGAGTGTCGATCGGGAAATTCCAGGGACCCTTTAAAGTAAAAAGAGTCCCTGGGAAACTCCCTAGCACATTCGGTGCGTTATTCTGTTTAAAACTTTATAAAAAGTATATTGCGGCAATTAATATTGCCAATTGGTTATATTAAGGAAATATATGATACCAAATTGCTTATTCTCTTTATTGCTTTATTGTGGCTGGATACTATAGAGTTTTAAGCGTGATTAAAGTATAATTTCTCAGCAATATAGTTATTTAAGACAAATAGCTTCAAATATAGCTTTAGTATAGATTATGTATAAAAGCTTTGTAACTATCACCAAGAGAATATTTTCTGTAGCAAGTATATAGTTGAAATGCTCTTTTAGACCTATATACCAGCAGATGTTTCAACTGTAAACGTACTTTTTCAGCTTTTCTATCACATAAGCTCCAAAGTTAGTATAAGGGTAACACGCAGTGTTGTTTTTGAAATATTCTTTAATAAAATATGGACAAGTGCTGCAAAAAATTAAAACAAAATGGACATTCCAAACGAAAGATGAATGAGATAATAAAGCATTATTATTTATTATAACTTCTTTAAACTCTCCTGATGATTAATAATTGCTTAATAAACAGCTATAAAACAAATGACACCTTTTTGCAGAATAGTGCTCTTTAAACGATTTATAAGTGATCGTGTGGTGACCTTTTTGAAAGAAGCCATTTTGTATGGTGGAAAAGAAGGTGATAGGGCGGCCATATTGATATATGTTCAATACTTTTTTTTAACATTAGAAGGAAATTTTTGCATTATTGTTATGATAATTGGTTACAATAAATTCAGAACATGTAACGCAATTTATTTAAATACAGGAGTTGTGAAAAACGGGAAAAAATAAAAAAATGTGTTTTTTTGTTTGAATTAATTTAAAGGAATTTACAGGCGCAGATGTTATTTCGCACTAAAATAAGTGGTTTTACCATAAAACTTTGTTGGCAGATGAATTTCGAGTCCAGGGCGAGCACTAAAATTAATAACATACAGGCAAAAGAGTCTTCTGGCGGATTCTTATTAGGTACCAGATTCTACTTGGTTATTCAACAAAGTCGTCATATTTCCGTTTGTGAGTGTGAGAACATAGAAATTGTATGCTTTAATATAGCTGTTTTATTACAAAAATGATTTTTTAAAAGATTTGTTCGTCAATATATACTTTTTAAGATGTTATAAATCTTGTTTGTATCATGTAAATACCTCTAATATAACAATTAAAAGATCATTAGAATAACTGAATAACGCCTTCTAAGCAACTGCTTAGTGGCTGTATAACATACACTTCCCCCAAAAATTAACGCACCACCAAAAAATACCCAAAAGTTTAAAGTAAATTTTTTTTTTTTAATGATAGGTTGCCTCTTCCATAACGTTGGTGTACTAACTGTATTTGCATAGAAACCTCTTTTTTATAAATACCGGGTGTCTCAAACTATTGGGTATTTTTTGGTGGTGCGTTAATTTTTGGGGAAGTGTATTTTATAAGGGCTGAAAAGACATAATAAAGAAGCAATTTAATTACTATTTCAGCTTGTTTTATAACCTTTATAGAACTTAAAAGCTGTATAAATGGGGGCCTTTTTTGGGTATATTGATATTTTATTAGTGCTGAAAGATTGTTTACAACTCTTAATTATATAGCCTGAGGCTATATAAAGAGGGGTATAGATACTGTTACAGCTTTTAAAAAACAATTTGTGTTACTTTGGTTAAAAGTGAGGGATTTTTTGCGATTTTCTAGATTGAGGATCTGGGAGAAAGCCGCCTCGCTCATGGCAAACGAATACAGGGCCAAACTGAACGCCGCGACTATGTTGGGACAAGCGAAGACCGTCATACAGGCGGAGATCGATTCCGCCGCCGAACTGATTGATTTCTTCAGGTATTTTCCCAAATAGGAGACACTAAACTTTTACAGGGCGTCGTTTTCAGACTGAACGCGTACTTCCTGAAGGAGGCCACCAAATACCAACCCATATCCGAAAATCCGAAAGTCACAAAAAACTCGATGAGGTACAGGGGCATCGACGGATTCGTGGCGGCAGTCTCTCCGTTTAATTTTACGGCGATTGGGGGGAATTTGGCGTATACGCCGGCGCTTATGGTATGTACAAAATTTACCTTGAAAATTTTGTTGATTTTGCTTTAAACTTTCCTAGTTCTTTGAAATTTTGTTTTCGATCGCAGGACCTTCTTTAGTTTAAGCTGGACCAACACTATATTAAAGACCTGTGCATAACGCTGTTTCAAGCGATCGCCACTAGTGGCGCCACACGACGAAACAAATTTACACGGTGGTTTAATGTTAAAACGCCATTGTTGCAGAATCTTTTATAAAATAAAAACATGCAAATGTGTCTGTTACAACGAATTTATTATCCAAAATAAAATAAAATATTTGTTTGTTATGTCCCTCTAATTTGACAAGTTCACATGGCATATTTCCATACATTTTCTTAAGAAAGCGAGTCTAAAAAGCAACCAAGAGTATTTGGTACCTTTTGGTTTGAAATGAAGTCCATGACTAGTTGTAGTGTAAGTAAACATAAAACACATTAGATTTTTCAGTGTCTTCTTTATATGGAGGACTATTGGTTCACTTTGAAGCTATAAACAAAATTTTCTATTTTCATTCTTGCATACGGTACAAAATACTCTTCCAAAATAATATCTAGAATTTTCGATTCTTAGTGTTTATTCTTCTGCAATTCACCTTATGGTCTGTACATACCATTTTCTTCATGTGCAATGGAAATTTCATGTTATCACAAACAAATCTACCTAAGGATAAAACTGCTAAATACTGGACGCAAAGACAATTCGTTACCGTAAAAAGAAGGCAAATCATAATAAAGCAGGATATTTAAAATTTGGGACATTTTAAACGTCAGTAACTGACATATTAATAACCACAGAATACCCTCCTATAACCTATAATAAGTCGCAATTTTTTTTTCGTCGAGTAGCGCCACCCCAGTCCGTAAACAACAGTGAAATATGACGTCATGCTCGGGTCTTTAATGTAGTGTCGGTCCAGGTTTAAGAAGGTAAAAACATGTAAATCACCCTGTATAACAGTAAACGTATCATAAATATTCGTGCTACAGGGTACGACAAAAATAGTCGCAAGAAGTGACTATGACAACAATTTTACGTAGTTCGTTTGAACTACTTTTCGGGTGACGGTCGTATCTTTCAACGTCGGAAATTCCAGGGTAACGCGGTGCTGTGGAAACCGAGCGACACGGCCATCTTGGCCAACTGGGTCAATTTCAAGGTGTGCAGGGAGGCGGGAGTGCCGCCCGGCGTGGTGAATTTCGTTCCCGCCGACGGTCCCGTTTTCGGTGATGCCATCACAGCCTCCCCGCATCTGGCCGGGATAAACTTTACCGGCAGCGTCCCGTGAGTATTTCGGTGTTTTCTGTCGTTATTTTCTCTTACATGAACAGTCGAACTCGGCCAAAACCTTCAGCCGAGCTTCACGAGATGAACGTACCTAAGAAAGTATGTCGCCTAATGTCTAATCACCCTGTAGGACCTTCACGAGGCTGTGGAGGCAGGTGGGCGAGAACATCAACAAGTACAGGAACTTCCCGCGGTTGATCGGGGAGTGCGGCGGCAAGAACTACCACTTTGTCCATCCGTCGGCCGATATCGAGACGGTCGTGACGGGCACCATCAGGTCGTCGTTTGAATTCTGCGGCCAGAAGTGCAGCGCCTGCTCGAGAATGTACGTTCCCGAGTCGCTGTGGCCGAAGGTAAGCGCCGATCGCGGATTTTCGGAAGGACTTAACCAGGTTCTCCCCGTCAGATCAAGGAGGGGTTGCTCGCCAAGAGGGCGTCGTTGAAAATCGGCGATCCCACCGACTACACGAGCTTCACGTCGGCCGTTATCGACGACAAGGCGTTCAAGAGGATCTCGGGATATATCGACCACGCCAGGAAGTCGCCCAACCTCGAGATTATCGGCGGCGGCAAGTACGACGATAGGTGAGACATTGTCGACAAGTGCGATGTCTTTATTGTACTAACTTTTCTTGCAGTCAAGGGTATTTCATCGAGCCGACGATTGTCGTTTCGAAGGACCCCAAGGATAAAATCATGACGGAGGAGATTTTCGGCCCCGTATTGTCGATATACGTGTACAAAGACAGCAAGCTGAAGGAAACGATGGATTTGATAGGGGAAAGTACCGCGTTTGCGCTGACCGGTGCGATATTCTCGCAGGACGAGTAAGTAGAGAAATTTTGACAAAAAAAAAACATCTCGGTTATGTCTGTTGTTGTCTTTTGTAGGCAGTTCTTGAAGTCGGCAGTCGAAGACCTGAAAATGACGGCGGGAAACTTCTACGTTAACGACAAGTCGACGGGCAGCGTGGTGGGGCAACAGCCGTTTGGGGGAGCCAGGTTATCAGGTAAAATCGTTTTGAAACTTGTTCCCCAATTTGTTTGCAGCCTAAAAATTTATTTTGAATTGATTGCATTATCGGTAATGTTGCATTTGAACTACTCCTGATATACATCATAAAGTTTGCATTTTATTATTGCCGAGTTGACGGCAAACCTTTTCGGTAGTTCAAACGGCCCCGATCGCCGATTTCAAGCAAAATCGGGGGCTCGACGAGACCTGACGTTTCCGTCATTTTCGACAGGTACAAACGACAAGGCGGGCGGGCCGCACTACTGCCTGCGGTGGGGCAACCCGCAAGCAATCAAGGAGACGTTCGTGCCCCTCAACGAAATCGACTACCCGTACATGAAACAATAGGTTCAGATGGTCATTTTCGAGCTTTTCGTTTATTTATTGTGATAAGTTTAAACGGATTTTCCCGGAGGATTAGAGTATTAATAAGATTTTAAAAAGAGCCTCGGTTCCGACTACAAACAGTCAATAAAATACGGGAATGCTGCCAGTTGGACGCGGTGCAGTTATTTTAACTTTATTTGTGAGAAAAATATGCGCGATTCGAGTAAGATAGTCAATGTAGATTCTATGACAATATTAAAGTAAATTAATTAATTAGTATTATTGGAAGTTGTATGAAATGTATATTTATGTTTACCGATTGCATATCTATGTAATATATTGTAGGTATCCTCACAAACCACATGTATAGAACATTATTTATTATTTTTCTTCATCTCGTTGATCAGTAATAGTAATTTTATCGTACTCAAAAAAAAAAACTATTGTAAAACATGAAGTAGCAATAAAATATGCTTTGTTGTTTATCCCCCTTCTAAATATCCCTCAAACAGGGTGTGTACTAAATTCAATGATGCCAACAGGTACTATTAAAATTCCCCAAAGAAATATCCCTAGATTTACATAGAAAATGAAATCTTAAAATTTTTACTAATGCTTCTCCATTAAACATAAAACAGAAACAAAAACATAAAAACTCTTTTAAAAACAAAAAAAAACTTACAAATTCTTTATAAATAACTGGAAGGGGCAACACCTGTTAGAAAAAGAATAAACCCGTAAAATAGCTTAAATTCCCTACTTCTCTACACGGAACAAATAATATCCGTAATTCACGAAATTAACTCACAAAGTACTCGCTTTGTCTGCCACATATAAAATGGCCGCCGACGTACCAAAAACAGCAGGGTAGGCACCGGTGTCTTCTCTCTTTCCTTGTCTAAGGAATTATTCAAGCCAAACATTAATATTACGTTTTACTTTGGCGGCTTTGACAAACAAGGATAAATCTTGAGCGGCCAAATTTTCAGCGAAAAAAAACACCTTTTTGTTGATGTAAAAAACTATGAAGTATATTTTTATTTACAAGTAACAAAAGTACCTTATTAGTAATCGATTCATAAAAAACATTAGATACTATTTCATATATCTAGATTAAAATAGTTAATATATTATGGCAACATTTTAAAAACAATCAATGCTGATTTCCCCACATTCTTAAAGCGGTCAATGCTGCATTGAACTTATTACACCATTCGATCCTTTCTTCTTTCGTATCGGCCGAAAGCAGATGCCTGCGAAAATTTGCAAATAATGATATTAATAATAATTGTCACCCTATCCAAAAAATAAAAATACCCCGGAAACAACTACGATTGTGGACAAAGTCCGATATCAAAGGAAAATGTTGACGATTTTCTTATCGTCGGTAGATCAAACGAACCAAAATGTCGTTTTCCTTTTTTTTCACTTTAGTTCATAAAATTTTGGGGTTTTATTATTAGCCCCGATTAAAAACAACTCCGACATAACCGATTTGACTATAGATGGTCCAACAGTGATATCAGATTTATCATATAACCTAATATATGGACAGTAGTTCATTTGTCCCGTTTCCAATTTGCCACATACGGCAGTGTTTACAAATCGGTGATGTCAGAGCTGTTTCTAAATGACGGCTTAAAACTTTTTAACCTCACCTAATTATCGTCTTGTCGCCTTTCCTCACCATAATCAAAGTGTCTTTATCGTTGCCGTACGCCACCCTCTCGTTTTCGATCAAAAACGTATGCAACCTGGCGCATATGTCCCTGCTGACGGGCCCCACGCGTTCGTTTATGCACCCCTTCAAACTTATCGTATCAATTGGTGCCTGAAAAAAACGACACGTTATTTTTGACGACAACCGTCGACGACCGCCCACCTTTTTTTTCTCCTCGTCCGGATACTTCCAGTAGCACAAAGTGTCGCCCTTCAACATGCACCACCTGCGATGCCACGCCCCGAACCCGGAAACATCCTCGAACATCGTCAGGAACCCTCGATGCTCCACGCTCACCGCAAGCTCGCACGAAACTTTCATCTCCACCGTTCCTTCTAGCGGGCTCATTGATGGCGTCTAAAAAAATATCGTTAGGACAAAAATCCTACCGAAACGACGTTTTTACGTTTATCAGACTCCAGCTCTTCTTGCTGCACGTCTGTACGGGAAAAACGACGCAACCCATGAGGGCGAAAGACGACGACTTGACCGCCTGCGGCCCCGCTGGCGATTCGGTCATTTTCCGGACCAGTCGGGAGTCTTGTTTTGATTTTTTCGGGGTGGACACGCCCTGAAAGAATTACCGTAAAAAAAGAGGCACGCGTTACGTCGTCCCGTACTTTTTTATTGATGTGATACTTGACTTCGTGCGGCAGACATTCTTCTTGCGCCTGCAGGCAATACACCTCGAAAGTGACTGCAAAATCGCCGTAGACGTCTTTCAAAATTATACTCCCGGGCACGTAAAGGTCCAAATCGGGATTTTTGCTCTTGCTGGCGACGGTAGAGACCAACTTTGTCGGCGTGACTTGCTCGCCGCATTTTATCAGACAAACGACATGGTGACCTTTGCCTCCGGCTGAAAAAAAAATAATTTCAACACGTTTTTATTTATTTATTGAAAGTTTTATACCCGCGGCTAGCGCCGTAACATATTTCTGCTTCATCGGCAGCACGACGTTCGATATCGTCAACGTGCCCCGCTCCAACGGTAGATTTTCCGAATGTCTCGGCCTGACGGTCTTTTCGATTTTCAACCGTTGGATCTCGTGGAGGGCCGCCTGCCGCCGGTGCGCTAAAATCGGGGAAAAAGTAACAAAAAATTGGATATTTTTTTTTTTGGGGGGGGGTCTTACTGGCAACCAACAGAACTTTATCGGCCTCCACCTGTTCGGTGGACCCGCAAAATTCGGGGGTGCAGCTGCAGAGGTTGAGCGCCTGGCTGGTCTGGGAGATTATGTTTTCCTGTCTTTTGACCTGGAAAAATTTGCAAGGAGAAAATTAAAAAAAAAAATTCTGAAAAAAAAATGATTTCTAGTTCGTCAGTCACTTTGTCTTGGCTAGAGAATGGATTTTGTGTATTGTTACTCCAAAAGTCTCAAGAAAATGGAAGAACGCTGAAAAAACTCATACAAGGTTGTTATAATGACAACAATGACAGTAATATAACCTAAAAGTAAACAATGATGACAGATAATCCACCAGTGTTGTCAGATCGTTATAACGATCTAAGATCTTTAAAAGGATCTAACATCGTTATAACGATCTAAGATCTTTTCCTCATTTCTTTTCGTTCATTTTTGAAACGTTTCTGTGCTTTTTTTTATATAAAATAATGTTTTATTTTTGAAGAATAAAAAATAGTGCTCTAGGTTGTTGTAGAAATAAGAGTTTTTGTTTTTATATCTACATATTTGTAAAATATGTTCTCATTTTGACCTCAATTGTTGTAAGTAGTTCGTTTTTGAAACGTTTCTGCGATTTTTTTATACCAAATAATGTAGGTAGAAAGGTAGGTATATATTTTTTAGAAAAATGAATAGTTTTGTACGAACAAAGATTTTTCTTTTTATATATGTATATAATCTACATATTTTCCATAATATATGTATTACGAATTCAGTTACTTATGTTACTAACGAGCGTTCATTTAAAGCAGTTTACCTCAAGAGATCTCTAGGTCTCAGCTAAAGTGCAAATTGTTAGAATTCGCGAAAAATGACAAATAATATAAACAAACTGACGTACATTTTACCTACAACTACAAGAACCTATTTTGAGGTCAAATTTAAATGAATGCTTTATGTTCATTTGTATTTTATTTTCAATTTATCTCTTTCTCAAAATTCCGAATTTTATAACTTAAATTATAAAATTATAAATTGCATAAATAATCGGTGAACATGTTTTTACAAGAAAAGTCCAATTCTCCATAGGTATATCAACTGATTGATTACGTAACCAGTTCAGTTAGAGTAGTAACTTTACGTAACTAGTAAAATTTTACTTTACACAACTAGTTACGTAAAACTGGACGTATCATCACTTGCTCAGGTTTTGAAAGATGTCACTTTATACTATGTCAAAATTAGGAAAAGTATTTATAGACATCTATATCTATTAACTATATAATATCATGAATTTTAGATATTCTTTAATTTAAGATCGTTTTTGCATGAAAATATCTATTTTTAAACGATCTTAGATCTTTTTTTTTTAAACGATCTGATCTATGATATACATCTTTTTTTTGGCGCGATCTTTCCCAGCTCTGTTGTCAGATTTACAACATATGCTTACTGTGTGGACAGTAGTTCATTTGTCCCATTACATAACAGAATTCAATATACTTCTGCCATATAATGTGGTGGTGTGTGGTGTTTACAAATCAGTGATGTTAGAGACCTTATTTTCAAATGCAATTCGTAAAAAATCGTCGAAAAGATAAACATTTTTTACGCTCAAACTCACCTCATCTTGCAGCCTCCTAACCTTCTCCTCCACCTCCCGTTTCTCCTCGTTCCGATCGTCCGGCGACTCCTCGACAGTCTGCTGCCTCGACACCTGCCGGACGGGCGTCTGCGCCTGGTTCTGCTGCTTCCTGTAGAAGCTGACGGTGTGCGTCAGCGGGAGGACGTCGTCGCCCTCGACCACGAACTCCGGCAGTTCCTTCGGCGTGCCCGGCGATCGGGAACTCTTGTAGCGGAACGAATCGGACGCCTTCGGCGCACCCTTCGCCGACGGCGACGCGTGCCTGGTGATTTTCGGCGGCGTCGGCCCGCCGGCCGCCGACGAATCGTCGTCGAACTCCTCGAGGATCTCGTCGAGCTCGTCCATTATGTCGGAGTTGTTGTCGTCGGAGGAGCTGTCGGCGTTTATCGGCTAAAGTGTTGAGAGGAACAATATAACTCGGGAAATTCCAAACCTTGCAAAGAGTAGGTCAAACGTCCGAATCTTACTTACCCTTTTCTGCGGCGTCTGATTCTCGCAGACCGCCTGTAGAATGTCCCTCCCGAAACTCGTTTCCGCCTCGTCCGAACAGGACCCGTCGTTTCCTCCCGAACTGCTTTCAAAAAATACATACCGGGAAACGTTAGGGCCTCAAAGGCGCCATCCCCGCAGTTATGCAACCAGAGATACCTAGACAGTCTCCAGAGGTCCGTGAACTCTCTCGAGGTATTTTCGTCTTTTTTTTTGCGTTCGCGGCGGACTTAAATAGCGGGATTGAATGAAATAAACCGTGTCAATTTTAACGAAGAGTTTATTTCGGACCTCTAGGAACTATCACAGTACACTGGACCACATTCAGTCTTATTCTAACAGTAAACAATGCTAAACTTAGGATATAAATAGAGTAAATGCGAAATTTGCGGCAAAACATGTACCGGGTGATTTGTTATATTTTAACAAGCCATAACTTTTTTCTTTTTAGAGATACGAAAAAATACTAAAAACAAAAGTTCTCGGGCTCGATTTAATTTAATTAGAGAAATACTGTTGAATATTCCGTTTTTATGCTATTGACATTTTTTAAAGACTTGTTTCAATATAATCAACCTGTACTTAAAATAAACGAAAATACAACTTTAAAAATAATATCAACATCATAATCGCCTAGTAGGTATCATAATTTATAAAGAATATAGAATTGTTCTTTAAAATATTGATCTACGGGATCTGGATATATTATTCGGATAATAGGATAAATAAATATATTATTTAATATTTAATACTGACATTGTGATATAAGTACAAATCACCTTAAAAGAAACATAAATAAATAAAATTGGATTATCGTTGTTTCTTATGTGGTTTTTTAAACCCATTATTGCCTAAAGTAGTGCAAAAATAAAAATGAAGGTCATGCCAGCAAGTCAAATATTGAAAATAATAATAATAATGATAGGGAAGTATTAGATTGATAAGAAAATTGTCCTTTATTTCTTTTTAACCTAATCTCTGTTACACATTGGGCCAATCAAAATTGTAATATCGATTTGACATTTTATCAGATGACAGTCGATCAGTGTCGAAGCCTGTCACGAAACAGTAGGTCAAACGTTCAAAAATACACAAAGAAAAATTCAGTCGACCAGGTAATGGAAAAAGTACCAACATTGAGAAAAAATCAAAAATCACAACCTTGCAAGATGAAACACTGAGAAGGAAAGAATTTTTACTAAAATTTTCACTTAAAGTAATATTATTTCCCGAAATATCAAAAAGTAGGTCAATCGTCCAAAAAATTCTTAAGGGAAGAAAGAAGTATAGAGTCAAACAGGTGTGGAATGTAGTACCACCAAAATTTGAGCAAAAATCAAAGTATCTTGAGAGGCAATCAAACAAAATTATGAAATTAAGCAATTTATAATTAATAATAATTTTCACATTTCGCAAAATCAATGTAGCAACGTCCGATAGGGTAATAAAATGCAAATTGTGCTATCAACTGCTAGCGAAGAACGTATACCTAATAAGAGTCGAACAGGTATGGAATGAGCTAAGTGCTAAAACTGAGCAAAAATCAAAAGTTTTCAAGGAATTTCCATTTATTTGTATCCCCTATATGTTGTATATTTTGCCATTAATCTATAAGCCTTGTCTGGTTAAACCCATAATAACATATTGTTCTCCTGGGCAAAAAGTAGTTCTATTGCACTTTTTACACAAGAAAACCATGTTTAGCATATAATTGCGCAACAGAAGCAGCTATATATGTTATACCTCCACTATTTTCTCTAAAAAGAACGTTTTTATTGTACTGCACCCACATGTTATCAATCTACAAGCAAAACTGGTGGTTTTTAATAAAAAATAACCTGCCGGCATAACCTTAAAAATTAATCTTCGAACTTCAAGCGAGACAAAAGCAAAAGAGTATCCAGTTAGTAATGGTATCGCACCTGCTATTATAATCCGGCGACGGGGATCTCGTGTCCCCCTCGGTGGTGCCCTCTATGTCCGACAGGTTCGGGTACAGCCTGCCAGCCTTCGGCGGCGATATCTTTATCCTTTTGACGTCCTCGACAACGGAAATCACCTTGGGACTGTCTAGGGATTCGGTACCTTGACGAGACAGAAAAGTGTGTTTACGTTGGGTGTATCGCAAGGTAAATGCAATAATTTTAACATCAAACCGCCATTCAAGAAAATATGTCAAAAAATAGGGGAAAAAAACGTACGATTCGGTACTTACTAACTCTCTTTCCGCCGTTTTTCCTCTCCAAAAGTTTACCAACGTCATCTTTGCTGGTGCTTCTCACAATTTTTGCGGCTCTCTCTTTGATCATCGCGGTCATTTCCGTTGCATTTTCGTTATCAGATTCGGATTCTTCTGTCACTTCTTTTATAGTTTCTTTGGTCACCTACGAAAAAAAAACAAGTTTTCACTTTTGAGGGTCTACTATATGCTGAATTTAATGCAAAACACAAGTTTTAACGGTCAAACCTCTCAGGGGATATGATTATGCTAAAAGTAGTTCAAATGAACACTCTCGTACATAAAGCTCAGATCATATGCGAATTTTTTTTTAATATTCAATTTAAGTAAATTTTAATGTTGCCAGTTGTTTTTGTTTAAAGGATTATGACAAATGATACACTTAAAAGTGACCACATTGTTTTCTTTATCTGTCAAATTTGATAAAGAAAATTTCGTGGTTGCTTCTGGGGTATTCCCAGTTTGGAGTATTGTGAGGGTGACAATAATTATTATTATATGTGTCACTGTACAGGGTGTCCAGATTTGGTTGTAAATGCGGGGTAACTCGGTTATTTTTAGAGCCTAATATAGATAATAACTACATAGTGCTATATATTTTTGTAAAGCTTACGACAATCTGAATATAACTAGTAGAAAATATACAGGGTGTTCTATTAAAAAAAACTAAGTTTGTTCCATATATCGAACACTATCAATTTTAGTAAAAAAACTGAATACGGCACTGAATTCTACGTGAAAATATCTATAAGATACAGTTTTTGCCATTTCAATAACATTAACCGTTCCCAAGATACGAGGTATGCCCCAAAAGCGCAAATTTTCAATTTCGCTCTGTATCTTAAAAACAAAGGTGACTATGAAAAATCTGTTTTCAACTCGATACCTCATTCGACTCTGACAAAAATTCCAATTTTCGATTGTTCATTTGAACTACTTTTCACAGAATCACGCCATAAATCATTTTTTACCTCCTTATTTCGATTGAATCTGTTCAACAACAGGTCCATATCCTTCTGCCTTTGCTCCCTGGCTTTATTATGTATTTGCTCTTCGGAAATCGTCGATTTCGACCCCAACAGCGCCGCCATTTTGCTGGCTATGCCCTGCGCTTGGTGGACCGTCGCGACCGTCTCGACTTTCGGCGGCTTCGGGGCCGGCCCTTCCCCGGGCGCCATCCCCTCCCTTCTCGACGTTTCCCCGCCCCTGCTCGCGCCGATCATTTTCGTCTCGCCGGCCCTCGTCGTCGCGTCGACTTTGACGGGCGCCGACATGCCGAACGCCGCCTTCGGCACCAGCGCCGCCCCCTTGACCTTCTCGAACAGGGCCTTGCGTTCGGACACGCTCAGGAGCGCGGGATCTTTGGCCGGCCCGCTCGGGCTCGATAGGCCCTCGAAGAGGGCGGACTGTTTGGCCACCGCGCCCGTCTTGACGGGGGACTTGGGGATTTTCAGTTCGATTTTCGAGGAGAGCTGCTTGACCGTCGAGGGGGGTTCGCCCGATTCTTCGGCGATAGTTTTTGTGGGTGCCGGCAAGTCGGTTTTATTGTTTTTGTCCTGCGAATCATAGGAATAAACTAGCCGCGAGGTGGACGTTGTGCGCGTGAAGCCCTGAGATTCCTGGGTTAAGAAAATTTAAACGACCTGGTATTAATCACAGAATTTTAAAAAATAAGAAATACAATTGTTAATATTGTCCTTATGATTTAAACTGTTAGTTATTGTTAGTTTAGTCATGAAAAGTTATTAAAGCGTGTTACTACTGTTGCTTTTGAAGACATCAGTCTTTACAAATTTAGATAAAAATTGAACGAAAAGAGTGGTTTTTAATGTTTTCGATAAAATGAAAATTTAACCAATATCTCCAAAAAAAAATCAACATTGTGAAAATAAAATTAGCAAACATAATGTGATATTTTAAGTGAATGAAAGCAAAATTTAATATTTTTTTAAGGGTGCGAAATAAAGCACAGAATAAAGTCTAGCATAGCATGGAGGAATCACAGGACACAAGCACGATCAAACTTTACAATAAAGGTAAATCCTTGACTAGTTACAATATTTTTAACTCATATTATTCATCATTGTTTCACATTTCTGTTTAAATTTATTGTCAAAGATTTACCCTGCAAAATCTACTTCACAAGAAGAAATCATTTTTGATTTTGTAAATAATGTAGAAAGAAAACAATAGTAACCATTGGAAACGCCATTATTTTCTCTCTGAGAATTCAACACCTGCCAATATGGAATATGAACCAATGAAATGGCATAATTTGTGAAATATTAACTAATCAGGTGATGATTTCAGCAATTCCTACCACTGAAATCCTATTCTCTCAGTTACACCCTAGTTACACTAAATCAGTATTAAGCTGAATAATTAAATAATTTGCAGTTGTTAAATTCTCTTCCTAAATACAACTCGTGGTATGCCTGATAATAGATAATACCCTTCCTTTCCTGCTGCGCGGTCATGATATTTAAGAGGGGGTTGCCGACAGCGAAAGTGACGTTAGATTTCGTATTTTTTTAAGTTGTATAGCATAAAATCTAATAATATTTTACCTGGCAAAAATTTAGTACAAACATTTCTGTGTTAATTTGGATCATAAGATCTTATAAGCAGCGTTTTGTTTTATAGGTTATGAAAACCTTGGGGGAAATAATAATTCCAGTGCATATGCTATTAAGATCTTATGATTAAAATGAAGACAGAGATGTTTGTACTAAATCTTTGCCAGGTAAAATGTTATTAGATTTTATGCTATACAACTTAAAAAAATATGAAATCTAACGTCACTTTCGCTGTCGGCAAGCTTTGCGATTGTAATTCGTAAAATTAAAGAAAGGTATTATTAGTAATAGGCGCACCACGTGTTATATTACCTCTAATAACAGACCCTGAAGGCTTTCTTGTTGAATTATGCGAACATCATCTTTAATTTCTCATGAAATCTCTAAGTACTAAACAAATAACCACAAAATCCAACAAAAAATGGATTGTTTATCTTCCAGAGCGCCTGATACCGATACCCCAACCGCAAAATCCCGAAACAAATCCATAATTTTCACTCACCAAAGACTCCAAAACCTTCTGGTCCCAATTCAACTTCTTCGGCGTCATTCCGACGCACTGCGCCCCTTTAGCGGGGCTCTTCGCGGGGCTGCCGATAACCCGGACCGCGCCTGGGGTTCCCGAACCTTTTGTAGGCGACGGGGCAACCCTCGTAGGCGACAGGGGAACCTTTGTAGGCGTCGACGGTTTACTTTCGACGGGCGACGGACCGGCGCCCACTTTGGGCGTGGGCGGCAGCGGCGCCTTGTATTTCTTCGGGGGCGTGGTTTTTTTGGGGGAAGAATGCACCTGGGCCGGCTGCGGTGCTTGCGGTTTCCATGTTTTTTGGGCGGTAGGTTTATCATTTGCGTTGCGAGTCTGTGTTGCAAAGTAAATTTCGAATGTCAATGATTTTTTTGCAACCGATTAAAAAGTATTAAGTATGACAATGTTAATTTTAGTGTTAAATAATTTTAGAGGTTGCAATTTTCGCTTGCCGTTGTTGCTGTTAAGAGTTTAGTAGTACAATGACACCAAGAGAGGAACTCTTAAGATTTTTTTATGATTGTACCTAAATACAAAATATAGCAACCTTTAACCCCTAGCTAAATCTAATCTAAAGTTCTTGTACTTGTGTCAGGACATTTTGAAGAGTTCTTTCAAAAAAATTAAGCAAAAAACATTTCAAAGAATGAGGTGAAATCATACCATTTTCTGTTGATCATTTAAGTAACAATTGGGGTCTCAACGCTGCAGAAAAACTGGTTCACTGTACATTTTATTTCTATCTAAATGTGTCTGAATGTATTTTATCTTTATGTGCTAATGATTTCTATAAACAAGCGAGGTGAAAATGGAATATTATCAATATTAACAATGAATAATCAAGGGGAATATAAGGCAATCTTTGTTTAAACCACAAAAAATACACTGCTAGGTACTTAAATAATAATAACAATAACACATTGATTGTTGGCCATACTTTGATTCCTTGCATTTGAAAATAATTTGATTGATACTTAATTTTTACACTGATAAAAATGACGAATAAATTACCCCTTATCCTACAAATTAATTGCCAACAATTAAAGAATTACCTAATTACTCAATGTACAGGGTGTCCACGAAATATTTGACCCCCCCCCCCACTAACTTTTTTATTTTTTGAGCTAGAAACACGAATAAAAAAGCATTTTGTAGAGAATTTTATCAATTTTTTTGCGGTTTTATTGCATTTTATATAGGGTGTTTAGAAAAAGAGTGGCAAACTAATCTTATGTTTTTTTAAATGAAACACCCTATATATTTTCGCATTTTTGAAATCTGCTCATCAAGGCAATTAAAATGATATTAAACTTTGTGGCATTAACTCGAATTTGTGGATCTCGTGATAAAGATAGATGATCGATGTAATAACAAAAAATATTTGTTTCAAACAAGAGAGTAATATAGTGAAACTCCAAAATGTTTAGGAGCCTTTTCAAATTTTACTGATTATATTCTCGAAATAAAAAATTTCAGGAAAATCGTAAAAGCTCCTAAGTATTTTGGAGTTTCACTATGTTACTCTCTTGTTTAAAACCAATATTTTTTGTTATTTCATCGATCATCTATCTTTATCAAGAGATCCACAAATTCGAGTTAAATAAATTTAGTATAAAATTTGAAAACGGAATTTTTCAAAAACGGAATAAGATAATGCCACAAAGTTTAACATCATTTTAATTGCCTTGATGAGCAGATTTCAAAAATGCAAAAATATATAGGGTGTTCCATTTAAAAAAACATAAGTTTAGTTTGCCACTCTTTTTCTAAACACCCTATATAAAATGCAATAAAACCGCAAAAAAATTAATAAAATTCTCTACAAAATGCTTTTTTTATTCGTGTTTCTAGCTCAAAAAATAAAAAAGTTAGTGGGGGGGGTCAAATATCTCGTGGACACCCTGTACAAATAAAAATTAAAAGTTAATTAAAAGTATATGCAAATCACCTACTTCTACTTAAATTTGGGTAAACAAGCACCTTAAGGATGATAATAATAGTCTAGTAAACCTCTAATATTGTACAGGGCGAGTTAATTTTTTGTCATGGGACTTTGACGTTGGATTGAAAATGATATTTTAAAACCAACATTTCATATTACCATACAGCTTACCCATTTGTTTTTGATCACCCTGTATAAAAGTAATGTAATCGATCAAAACTAATTTTGTTAAACAGACCCCCACAAATGCTCTCACTGTATTTGGAAATGTACAAAGGATAAGAAACTTGCAAATTGAGCCCCAAAAGTGTTGCTACAAAAAAACTGACTCGCCCTATAGGTATAAAATATCCAGGTGAAAATAATTATTATTTATTTTTATAAATAATTATAAATGCACTTACCGGTCGACTCATATCATCTTCCCATTGATTTATGCTTTCCGCCAAGTGAGCCAACTTGCTCACAGCCCTGTTCGACTTACAACCGTCTCTTCTCTCTTCCTCTACGTCTCTGTCGTTTTGGTAAAACTTCGCTTCCGTCCTGTGTATCGGCGAAGAAATGTCGGCTTCCTCCCCACCCGCGTATAGCCTCCCCAAACGTTTGAGCCGATTTTTCGACGCCTCCCTCAGGCCCGACTCGCTACAGCAACTGCCGGCGTCGCTATGACCCGAATCCTCCTCGATCTCCACCTGCACCCTCACGTTCTCTGTGGAAGACAGTTTGATTTCCAAGTTAAAGTCCTCCCGTTCGATGTTCAAAGTTTTCGAGACGGGCATAGGACTGCCGGGGAGTTCGGACGACACCCTAGTTTTCGAGTTTTGTCTGTGGAACCTCCCGACTTTACCTTCGACGTTTTCTTTCTGCGGGCCGGTGACCTTAACCGACAGATTCGAATCCGAAGCTACTTCCTTGCGGTCTACGACTTTCTTTGTTTCCGACAAAATTGGCTCCGAAGTTGATGTGTTTGTGGTTTCTTTCAACGGGTTATTTGCGCCGTATTCGCGTAGAAGACGTTGGCGTTCCCTAGCGCGAGCTAATATATTCTAAAAATAGCGAAAACTCTACAAAAAAACGTCGTAAAATATTACAAGAAACATACCTCGGTGAAAGCGTCCATTTTATTTCGCCCCTTACAACAGAGACTATCAAAAAAAAACTAATGATTTATACGAAATCTGACGCAGAAATTTATATTCTGCGACATACCGTGTGCACTAGCAATTAATTTTCGACTTAAACGCGGTTTTTCCACGATTTTCCTTCAGTTGTAACCGTAACTGCAGCGTCAACAGAACCGTTGTTGCGTCAACGTCGCCAACTGTCAGTTCGGCAGAAACCAACATGGCGGCGAAGCACGTCGTCGCGATTGGTCAACCGCGCGGAGCGTAGCCAATGGGAGCGCGGAGCGGTAACGGACGGAAAATTCGAAATTTGAATCGTTAAAAAACAATAACAAATACGATGGGCGGTTTGAATATCAAGGCTGCAAACGTGTTTTGAATAAATGTGTGGGATAAAAAGAATGTTAAATATTTGCGCCGAAGTATGACTGGAATGCAGTGGTACCGATAGTGATTTTTGGTGTTTGTTGTGTAAGGTCAATATGACCTTGACTTTTGAAAGGTTAATTGCAAAAAGAAGAGATCTCAAAACTTGGAAGCAAAATGTTGCTGATTTAAGAGATACAGGGTGATGAGGAAGTAACAAACTCGAATTTGTAGCAAAGAACGTTTATTAACAAAGAAAATTCAACCAATAAATTAACAACTAGTCACAAATATAATATTTCACATTATCGAACACTCGGCATTGTTAGCACCATCTAGATTAGGCATGTTGAGTGGATTTCCGATCGGATCGAAGTTAAAAGGAGTGTCGACATCGCCCACTAATTCTGCCGGCGGTTGTCCATAGTCCTGCAATTTTTGCATCAGCCCCAAAACTTTTCCGAACCTCTCCTTTTTGGTTTCCGCACTGTCTTCTCCATTCTCCTTGTTTAATTCTTCCAAAACCTCTTCCATCAACTGCTTCTGCTTCTCGTAACGTTCGATGTCGTCTTTGGCTAACGTGTCTTTGTTTTTCTCGATATAATCTGGGAGTTTTTCGACGAAATCCTGCAAACTTGGACCCAGAACCTCTTTGGACAACAAACCCTGCATCATACCTAAAATAAGACATTGAAATAACAACAAAAGTGGATATATCTGAAGAACGTACTGGCGAACATTTTGATGGGATCTAATCGACCTACTGAGCGAATTTATGATTTTGTAACTTGGAAAACGGAAGCGACCCGTCGCAAATAATCTCAACAGTTCAATAAGCGATTACAATTTATCTGCGTAACCTTTGTTTTGAAAATTTTCGGTGTTTTTCATTTGGCTGATAAAGGAAATAGGTCAGTTAATGTACAGGCTGTAACAATAAAACTTCCGGTGCTAGAAAAAAATAAACTGTTTCTTTTCTTCATTTAGATGTCTCAACATCAATTTTTTGTCAAAAAGAACTGCCAACTGCCTCAGCCGAATTTAAGTTATACATTATTTTGATTTGAAAGCTGTAACTTCCACTCTGATTTAAAAGCTTTATCACCCTGTACATAAAATGCGTAGCAAATGATATATGTATTACAGAATTATGCAACTATCTGCGCTAAAACATTTTTCGAAAATCAATCAAAACATCGTCAATTTTTACACATTCGCAATCACAAATTATGAGCTCACCCTGCATGAAAGGCAGCAGATCGTTTTCTTGGCCAGTACCGCCCCCCGGTCCAAATATCCTCATCATATCGTCTTCGTTAAAAGGGTTTTGGAGTCCCTCGGCCCCCTGACTAAGCCCTTGGATAGCCTGGGAAATACTTTGGGCGAAATCGTTGCCTTCGGGTACTTGGTTCGGATCGGCTAAGACTTGTTGGGCCGCGTCTGGAAATAGTTTTCGAAATTGCTGCATTCGGAGATGGTGGGAGCGCTAAGAAATACTCGGGGACATATAGGAAATACCACGATACACTTACCCACGGTATGTCATTGCGCATCCATATGCCTATCTCTGTCGCACCTTGTGACGTCAGTTGCAAATCAGAATTTAAATTGCTCCATATGTTTTAGACAGCAATAGATACTTTTTTATGGGTTTTTGCTTATTTTAAACGTTTTCTTTTAAATAAATGTTGTTAAAAATATGTAGATTATATTACTAGATAAATGAATGAATATTCTGTTGATAAAAAACACATTTAATTTGATAATTATAATTTTAAAAATAAAATTTATGTATATTTTGTTAAATTAACAGGATTTTTCTTTTAAAAGACCGTATATTGGTAGACAATAAAAAAATATCACATAGGTATCTAAATAATACATTTATTGTAAGTAAGGTAATCCTGAACTAAGTTTTGGCTTCTATCGACACAAACTCTCCATCGAAAAAAAGTATTTTACAGATGACTTGTTATAGGCAAAGATATTGATAAATAAAATTCAAAGCCTTACCAAAAATATAACTTTTTCCTTCCAGTGTTTATGTCGGTTTATGTCAATTAAAGCCTTATTTACCAATTAATGCACACAAGCCTCGACACAAGCACAACCTGCGCAACTAATGCATAGTTTATAGTTAAACAACATAATAAATAGTGAGTAAAATAGGGATCAAATAATGATTCCCTTTAACCATAACAAGGCTAATTTTTTATTGCACATTCTATTTTATTTGCTGTATAAACCAGGCATAAACTCTGTTGAGTCCCCTATTTTTAATGCTCTGTTCTATAAATAATCTGTTTCCTTACCAGATTATTGTCCTTGGAAATCTATACTTAATTTCCGTTCCCTTACTGTTTCTATTATTATTTGGACATAAGCTGACTGCACATCCCGGCATTTTTGGCCTATTTCAAAGCACTGTCGAGCTGGACTGACAATCAGTCAGTTGTTTACACTTTTTTCTTGACACATTAAACTGTAAACTATACAAAATCGTAAAACACAACCGCCGCCGCCATTAAACACCATGCATTATTTAGAATTCGTGATTCGCAACTGACGTAGCGATGCACATAGTTGCCTTGTTTTCGGATTCGTTAGTGACATACCGTGGGTAAGTGTATCGTGGGAAATACTAGAGTGGAAGTGGAAGGAAACTGAACTCTTTTAGAGAATATTTTTAGTTCATATGTGTGATGATAGATGGCGACAGTATGGGTTTTGACCAATGTACTGTCTGATTTGACAACTGTCCTTTCCTCTTTATAAATATATTACTCAATGGTTTCACACTAAAATCTATTTAACAACACAAACAAAATAAATATCCCATGTCTATTTATACGTTACAAGATGAAAATCAATTTTGAAAAAAATATATTTCCAATACCTAAGTTTCTTACCGGCCATCTGCTGTAGTTTCGCCTGCAACAACTCTGGAGTTAGCTGTGTGTTTGGATCGCCCCCCGATAACAGTGCGGCAAAATTGTCTTCAAATTGCGCCGCGTTTTGCTGAATGAATTCATTCGACCACTCTTGCGGCGTACCGTCCACTTTTGGTTCAGTCTCCTTTTTTTCGCTGGCCTCTTTTTTGGCCCCATCGTCTTTTTTAAAGTCTTCCAGTGCGCCTAAAATTAAGCCAAGGTTATGTAATATGATGCCGACACGGCAAACAAATTTTTGCGGGCTCACTGTCTAGCAGTTTGGCAAGTTCCTCGTCGTCCTGGTCGTTTTTATTGGGGGATTCCTTTGCATCTTTTGCTTCCTTTTTGTCTTCACTCATCTTGGATTTTTTTTTGGATTCAGCACAGCACAAAGTTCAGGTTTGGGAGGAAATTTTTGAACAAATTATCTCGCTAACAACGTATGCATGGGGAAATTAGCCGAAATTTTAATGGTTAATTAACGAATCGTAGCCGAAAATTACTCCAACTTTAATGAAATAATTAAAACCCAAAATTTTAAAAATCATGAGACATGATGTAATTATTCGTATTTCTGTCACTAAATGCTTCTTCTCTTCTGTCAATTTCTCTCTTGGCGAGTTTCGTTATTAGCTAACTTCATAGTAAAGCTGAGTAGTTTAAATGAACCAAAGAATCTGTACCCATAGAAAAATACAGAAGAAGAAGAGTTACCACAAAACAACATAAACGTCAACATTTACCTAACCTCAAAATAGTTGTTTGGTTTTCGTCGTTTTCGTTTCTTTTTTTTTTGCCCTTGCAAACCAGTTTTCAGGCTTCGCTTTTGTATTATTTGTAAAGAAGATGGAAACTCCAGTAGCCAGTTGCGGCAAAAAGCACAAAAAGCACAAATGCGACAAGAAGGACCGCGATGAAAAGCCTTCTGGACTAAAGTTGATATTAAAAGTTGGATCCAATAACACCCCCGAACATCCCATGGAATGTACCGAGCAAACCGGAACAGAAATGGAAGGAGAACAAATGATCGTGGACTCGAACGATCCCAACTATCTGCTTTATAAGTCGCACCATAAGAAATCCAAGAAGAAAAAGAAGAAGAAGGATAAAAACAAGGATCGGGAGAAGAAACACAAGCACCACCACAAAGACAAGAAGCGCAAACGGGAGGAATACGAAGAAAGTCAGGAAGGTACGAATGATGACGGGGCCCAAATCATCATTTCGTACCCTCAAATCATGTCGCCGGGCGGTACTATCAGGGAGCAAAGGACATGCGTTATTAAAAAAATGCAGGAGAGAACGCCGTTGAGCAAGGCTTTGGACCACCTGCTCGGGGCGCTCGAAAAAAAAGACCCGCAAAATTTTTTCGCATGGCCTGTTACTGACAGTATTGCCCCTGGATATTCCTCGATCATTACAAATCCCATGGATTTCAGTACGATGAGGCAGAAGATCGAAGAGAATCTCTATGGGAGTCTACAGGTAACGTTAGGGTTAACTTTACTTCCTATATTATGGAGAATATACCATGAAAATATATTCTTTAGGAATTTATTGAAGACTTCCAATTAATGTGCAACAATGCTATGAAATATAACCACGTTGACACAGTATATTATAAAGCTAGCAAAAAACTTCTCCAAGCTGGTATGAAAATAATGGTTCCCGAAAAGTTAGGATGGCTAATAAATCTTGTGCCAGAACTGACTAGTGACGAGCTAGGATTTGAAATAACTCCCGAAATGAGAATACATAGGTAAACATTTTTTTTGTATTGATTTTTTCTTATTTAATAATATTTTAGACCGCACTCCGATCACGAAGACCTAGAAAATTTCGATGTTAAAAGACGAATGCCCGCTACCAAATTCGAATCGATAACCGACAATTTAACACCCGAAGAGATATTAGCTAAAAGCCAGATAGCAGCTAGAACGGCTAGAGCAAAACTATGTAAGAAAGTTTACTTTTGAAGGTTCTTTTATTGGTTACGTTGAATAATTTCAGTGCAAAAACGTGGCGCATCTATGGGATTCTTAAAACAGAAAAAAGACGGTACAACACACTTAAATATATTAGTAGGCGGTGACGGTGTTATACCTGGTACCAAAAAACGGCCGGTTCTATTGGGACAGCTGGTGGGAAAGTTGACGGAAGGTTCGAGTCAGTTACAAGGCTTCCGTGAGGATCGCAGGAATATTGGTGAGTAATTTAATTATCCCCATTTTGGTAGCACACTGTATATGGGCCACTTTTCCCAGCGAAACCTGTTAAACCCCTATACTACGGTGCGTTCGGTTCTTACGCCCCATCCTACGATTCCGCATTTTCGAACCTGAGCAAAGAAGAATCCGAACTCGTCTATCAGACCTACGGCAGCGATACGGCCGTCCAATACGCCGAGAGCGTTCAAGATTTCGTCAAGGATTCCGATTACGCAACGCACCTAGTGGACTCGTTGCTGGATCTGCTCACCGGCGGTGACCACTCGAAAACCAAGAACACCCTGGACGAAAACAAAAGAGTCAGGGAAGAAGAGGAGGCGGTCAAGACGGTTTTGGAGGTTAAGCCGATCGACGCCGTCAAAATAAACGTGGACGAGTTAAAGTCGCTCAAGGATTTGGGTATCGACGTTAAGTTTTTGGACAAGATGGACGAGGAGATCAGGATATCCGAGGAGAGGAATGAATTGCAGCTGAAGTTGAACGAGATGAGCCAGCTTTTGGAAAAATTGCAAAAATCTCAATACGAAAGGTTAGAAAATTGACACTATTGACAGATGAGCTGTCAAATGTCTTCTTCTTCTTCATTTGTTATTCTGGGTCACTTAACCAGCTCATGCTTCTGTTTTTAGGTTATCCCAGCCTCCGCCGCCTTTGTTAAACCATTGTCCACCTCCAACAGAGGAAGAAAATCAGCTGGCCGATAATATTACTGAAAATTTGACGGGGATAGCCAAAAAAGTTAATCCCGGTGAAATAGCACCAGTCGCAGGTAACAATGAAGTAAAAAAGTAACTTTCGCAATTCACAAATTTGTTCGCAGGTATAAGGAAAGCTTTGGGTCTGGCAATTCCGGAGATCCATCCGTTAAACCAACAGTCGCAGCCTCCGGAAATACACATTCCGAATTCGGCAAATCCGGACGTTCCGGATTTAGAGTCCGAGTTAAGACAGTTTTTGGAGAGCGAACAAGGGCTGACGCAGAGCCCACTACAAAACGATAAGACAATTGAGGAAATCTTGATGGAATAAAGTTGAAATAACTTGTGACTTTTGTGTGTGTAATTAATTGTGTTAAGGTCAAATATATGTGCTTTAGAACGTACATTTTGTAATATTTATTCGCTGTAAAAAGAAAATATTCGCCTTACAGAAGACCCTAGAAAGTTAAATTTTATTGCAGGAAATACTTGCGCTCTAGTTATTTTCCAACCTCTTGGTATAAACCACAAAAGATCAAAGGTAGGTTAAGTAAAACTTGGTGTGAATCGGGCTTTTTGAAAATGAAGAAGGAAAGTTTTTGACATATACAAACGGGAAGATTTAAGGTTAGGTTAATTGAAATTTTGGAAAAAAACATTCAAAAGAAGAGATATATTTATTTTGGAACAATTCTGTGCATACTATCTCTTTAAAATGACTGAAGTGGACGTGTTTATAACAAATTACACCTTAGTTGATCCAGAAATCTATCAACTATGGATAGAAGGCCACACAGGTTGGATTAAAACAACTTCATGGGACATTTTTTCACGAAAATAACTTTTAGCGAGCGAAGCGGTTGCGATACTAGACAAGAAAGGCCTGGGCAAGGAAACTGGGGCTTCTCTAGAGTTGATCGCTAGCGACGTTCTCGATCATTACAGGACTTATTCGTTATTAGAAAAACTGTTAAGTAACCCTACGAAACTTCAGGAACCGTTGGTCTTTCAAATTGATCCACAAACGAGGCAATTGCTCATCGAGCAATATTACGAATTTGACAATGTCGTAGTAAGGGAATTGCTGGGAAAGAAACTGTCTTCTAAGAATAGGAAAGATCTTGATGAGGTGTCCGAGAAGACTGGCAAACCTTTAAAATCTTGCAGGTAGGATAAAAAAATATTCATTTATTGTAGTGTAGAAATCTGCACGTTTCTTCTGTACTATTCAGTCAACACAATCGGAATGTAAGCCCTTTATTTCTCACAGTTTGTCTTAGATGATCTATTTTTCACACAAAGTAGTTAATGTGCCTTTCCTAAAATATTTTTTAAGACGTCAGTTTGACAACGTAAAGAGAATATTCAAGACTGTAGAAGAAATGCCGGGATCATTAGTCGAAAATATCAAAACTAACTTCTATCTGTCAAACGACTTGGCGAAAAAATACGCCAGCATCGTATTCTTGGCTTGCATCCGTTTCGAGACTTCAAAGAAAAAACTGCAACATCTGACCTTTCCGTCTTGGAAGAAATGCTGCGAGAGCATCATGGAACACTGGACCTACAAAATCGCCGGCCCCGAGTATTACGATACGGAAATGGACAGGGAATTCTTGTTGGAACTCCGCGAACTAAAGATATTGTTAGACAGAGAAAAGGAACACAAACAGTTGGTTTGCATTCTGTTAAAGCCGAAACTGTTGCAGAAAAGTTACTTGGAACTCGACAATAACTTTAGGATTTATTCGAGGGCAATTTTGACTCTCGCCACTACTCTGCATAGGGCGAGAGATATGAAAAATTTGTTTGTTGAGCTGGCGCAAATTTTGGACTTTTTTAAGACTGGGAATTGGACGATACACGATTTGGAACAATTTTTGAATGCTTATGCCAGTTGTGCGAGTGAAATGGAAGTATTGAGGTAAGAATATATTTTATGTTCGATATATTGAAAAATGTGGGATTTTTACAAACATCAAACTTTTATAACATGATTTTACGAAAATCGATATGCCAGTTTTTGAGAAAAAACTTTCCGTTGATTTTAGGACTGACGCAAGTTTGAGACTAAGTTGGGAAAAGTATATGCAAGTGGTAACAAATTGCTTAATAATTATGTATAACTAATTAAGTTTACTTAATTACCTTGTTATTAATTTATTATACATACCTTACCATAGGAAAGAAACACCATGACAAATTGTAAATAAAAAATATGCAATAAAAAGCTTCATATAATTAACAATATCCAAGTAACAACTTTATTTATTGACAAATCTTACATTAGAAAACATTATGCCATTTTTGTGCTTACGTATAAATAAAATAAGTTAATGGTAAAACTGCTAGTGTAAAAATTTATTTAAAGTCAATAGATAGTAGATAGATAGTAAATAGATTATTTATAGCCTCAATTTGAAAAATGTGCCTCGGTGCTTAATTTTAAATAGCTACAATCATTAAGACTAGGACATGCGTAATTTTAATTAATAATATCCCACCTGTGACCTGTGTGTACAAAATAAATAAATAGTGGCTGGCGACAAAACCTACTAATATAAACGCTAGGCTGATAATCTGGCAATATCGAATCACAGTATCAGCTATAAACCTCGAAAAAAAAAACTAATTTCACTCCTTCCTTTCTTTGATACCGCGTTTCTTGAAAGCTATCCTCAACAACGGACTGTACAGTACAGGCCACAATAAAAACAGTATCGACCCGGCGTGGCTAGCGTTCGAAAACGCGGTCCAGTATCGTCCCCAACTCATAAGGCCGAATGGCAGCAGACACCAACCCATGAACACAAAAGTGTAGATTCTCAGGATTACTTGTAGGTACATTTGAACTTCCGGGAACGCGAAGAAGTTGGTTAGGGTGTCGTTTCCATTTACTATGCTTTTTATCTGGAATACAAGTGTAGATCTATAGGCGAATACATTAAAACGCAAGCGTCTTTGAATTTACGATAGTATATGTTTGGAAACAATAGTGCATGTAACTTTTTTTATTTTCGTACAATTTAACCATTTTTGAACACAGGTTTTACCGAATGGGGCGCTTCTTTCGTCATAAAAATAATTACATTATACAGAGTGTATTTAAAGTAATGTTCAACAAACCATTTGAACCCAATACAATCTGTAACTTTCTAATTTTTTGTCCGATTTAAACCATTTTTGGTACACACATAGTACCGAATGGGGCACTTCTCTTGGCACAAAAATAATTACATTATACAGAGTATTTTTAAAGTTATGTACCAATATGCGTTTGAACTAAATAATGTGTAACTTTTTCAATTTTTGTTCGATTTAAACCAGCTTAATTATTAAAATATACAAAGTGCTTTTGAAGTTAGTCTACTTACCTCTCTTTCCATATAGATCACCATAAATTCAAAGAAGAAGCACACGTAGTACCCACTGTGGTACCCGTGCCAAATGGCCAAAAATCCAAGTGCTGCCAACTGTGACAACTGCCTGTTCCCCAAAAACTTCAGCCTTTTGTAAATGTATTGTGCAACCCAATGATTTGTGTTTATGTTGAAGGAGAGAATGTAATGGTTGAATTCCGTTGTGTTTTCAAACACGGATAATTTTACATTTCTGACGCCATCCCATTGTATCTCACCAGTTTCCGATGTCCCATTATGCGACATACCTACAGAAGAATTACTATCGTCAATGCAACGATTAACCTGTAATGCCGACTTCTCACCAAACATTATACAAACACCTTCGGTCAGCAACCAACAAGAAATGTACTTGTATAAAGTGTATCGTCCCCACATGCCCAGCAATAGCATTCTTCTGAAGAAATTCATATTTCCGAATTCTTCAGAAACCATGAGATCGTCGGAAACGAATATGCTCAATATTTGGAATATCGCCAAGTACAGAACGCCCAATAGAAGTCTTTTCACGGCAGCTTCCATGCTTTGTGGAGGCAAAAGTTTCCCCGAAGAGTCCTAAAATTATTATTTCCAAATTGGGTAGAGAAAAAAAATATTATAGGCAGCCTACCCTCGTAAAGAACTCTCCCGCCACAAATTTCTGATACCGCCTCATCGGAAACTGAGGACCAATCAGGAACGCCGAAGGAAACAAGCTGTGGCCAAATATTTCCAAAATATTAGGCACATTTTTTAACATAACTTTTTTATTTTCCGACGGCAATGTTTCTTCTTTTTGTTGACCGTCGTACAAGTCGAAAGAAACCGCGATCATTCGTAACACTAAGATACAATACGGTACTGTCCAGTTTATGTCGTATTCTTCTGTACTTGAAAAGTAATAACCTTAAAAATGTGATGTAAAATAAAATTATGTTGAGATAAAAGAAAAGTCTACTTACCTACTAAGAGATACGTCATATTAAACACGAAAGTTACTAAAACAGTTAGATATGATCCTCGGAATACAAGTAACGTTAAGTATGTCAGGAATATGGTGAAAATGCAGTGGAAAAAATCAGGCCCATAGTTCCAATATCCCAGCATGAATCCAGATGTAATAAAATAAAGGTGCTGTATATTCGCATGTTGGTTGTACAAAAATTTCCTGTGTATCAAAGCTAGAGGATAGCCTGGAAAACCAAACAAACAAATTGATCGTAACGAACAATGTGCTAAAGATCAACAAAAATATTTTCTATTGTTAGCGCGTAATACTATTTCTATTTATAATCTTTGAACCGCTGATAATTAGTACATCGGTGGTGCATTTATTTGTCTTTGTTTTAAAAAGTGCAATTGATAAATGAAAAATATTCTTACCCGCAAAAATGCTCAGCAAAAGCTTCAAAGCTGGAACCGGAGTTCCTATTAGATCACTTATAGGCTCCAAGACACCACTGGTAATTTCCACAGACATTCTTTTGGCTCAGAATAACAATGGCATTCTATAAACCGAATATTATAAAAACCGAATAATTAAAATCAAAATCAGCCGACTGGAATGACGTCAGAAATTTGCAGCTATTTCACGCGGGCAACTTCAGAGCAATTACAAAATAACTAAAGTAAGGTCTGTCTTCCAAAGCCAACTTGTTGCTAAGTTCTGAAAGACCAGTTCAGAAGAAGTCTAGAGGTAAAGAGATCTATCTTCATACTGCTGGGTAGTTCAAATGTCCGCAGCATTGCAAATTTTTCACTTTTATATTTAGAAAAATTGGCAACATTCAGAAGTAACTCAGAGGAGTGGTATATGTTTCTAATAAAACTATTCATGACGATTTAAAAATACCTACAATTCAAAATTTCATAAAAGGACACGCTCAAAAATTGTACAATATCAAAATTCCCGTTCACCCTAGTTTGTAATTATCAAATTAATCACAATATCGACAATGGCTTATGACAATGACTTCCTACTTTATTAAAATCAATTTCGTTATAAATTTCTACTCAACTTTTAATTTTACATTCCTATTATTTAACTTGTTATTAGTAATCTTATAAAAAAGCATGCACAAGCTTTCTTAGGAGGCATACACCTCCATCTACCGTCCACCTACTTACTTATTTATAACTGTGCACTTGACAAGAAAGGGAAATGGTTCTGGACAATTTAAAAAATGGAATGGAAATGGAGGAAATCAACGTTATTATGACGAGCACAAAATATATATAGGTTAGATCGTCGATGGAAGATTAGATGAAGACGACGTTGGTCATTATTTCACCGAACAGGAAAGGGGGGCGAGGTGAGAGTCAAGGTATATAGAGGCAGGGCATATACAAGTTGTTGTATATGCTCTGCTTTTATAATGAGCTACAAGAATTCTATATGACTGAATCTCTGTATAAATTAACAAGCACTCTAATAACAAGATAGTATCCAACCTTGTTGGTTACTACTTGGAATAAAAACGACCGCTCTAGTTGATATCAACGAATTTACCCCTGTGAGTTTTTAAACGAGCTCTATGTCAAATAAAGTTAAACCTCTTTGGATAACTGAACTAGTACTCTAGATGAAGGAAATGTTCCAACCTCGTTGGTCATTGTTTTGTTGATACTGTCATTCTAATTAATGCGAGTAATTTAACCTCTTTGTACAAGTGCTCGTTAAAATAAACACTCTAGTTAAAATGAGTTAACATCTTTGTTTATTGGAACTAGCCCTCTAGTTAAAAATGGTATGGGTACCTCGTTGGTCAGCACTTCCAAAGAATTATTACTCTAGTTGTAATGATTTAACCTCTTCATTACGAATAGCGAAACGCTCTAGTTGAATCAACCTCTTTGGATAACTGAACTAGTACTCTAGATGAAGAAAATGTTCTAACCTCTTGGGTCATTGTTTTGTTGATACTGTCATTCTAATTAATGCGAGTAATTTAACCTCTTTGTACATGTGCTCGTCAAAATAAACACTCTAGTTAAAATGTAGTTAACCTCTTTGTTTATTTTAACTAGCGCTCTAGTTAAAAATGGTATAGGTACCTCGTTGGTCAGCACTTTCAAAGAATTATCACTCTAGTTATGATGATTAACCTCTGCATCACAAATAGCGAAACGCTCTAGTTGAATCAAAAGATTTTAAGCTCTTTGTTAATGAATGACCAAAAAGATTAGAAACGAAATTTCAACTAGAGTGCATGTTGAATAGGAAATATATACAAAGAGGTTACACGATATAACTAACTAGAGGACTAATTCTTTTATCCAAAGAGGTTGAAACCAACTAGAGTGACAATAATAATGTGTCTGAGGAGACCAACGAGCTTATAATCATTAGCTGAACTAGCTGGATTATAAAGATCTTTGAATTACGAAGAACCAAGCAGTTTAGCTAAATCTGATTTTAAGCTCTATGTTGAAGATTGACCAGAAAGGTTAGAATCCAAATTTCAACTAGAGGGCACATTGGAAAAAATGTACACAGAGAGACTCCTTTGTTCAGCGAATGTTCGGCCCTACGCTCAGAGAAATAACCAAGGATAGAGGGAGTAAGAACAAAAAGTAAACAAAGCCAACATCTTTTTGAGTGATGCCGCGTATTCCATTGTTTACAGCATTTCATTTCAAAATAGAAGGGTTTAATAATGGGATTCAATGAAGGCACACCTCCCATAACGCTAAATTACCAAATGTAGTTATTAATTTATAGTTAGTAACAATTTTAAAGTAAAACTAAATTGCAGTGTAATTATAGTTTCTAATTATCACTTTAATAAAATCGTCACAGATACGTCAAACCGCCCGACATGGCAACGCTGCTTTTGCTGCCGCGGGCGCCGCGTCCGTTAACTCAGCGATATTTGTTTTGTGTATGCCCAGCATGTCAAGTTTTCCGATTGTTTACGTATGCATTTCTCCCGTTTTTAATTGTTTTTCTGTCAATTTAAAGGCTATTTATTAGTATTTAGGATATAGTGACTGCTTTTGTATACAATGGGACGCAGAAAGTGTGTGGTATGCGGCTACATTGATATTTCTCAGGACATAATCTATCTCAGGTAAACGTTGTACACACGGGCCTAATGTTTGTTTACTTCGGTAAATTTGCATAAGATGTTGGTTGACTACAAACGTATGTATTTTGAGGCTGTTGCTCCCTCTATCCTTGGTTATTTCTCTGAGGCCCTAGGTCACAACTCCCGTCCTTGTCTTACTCGTGAATATAGAAGTCTGAGGAATAAACCTAACCTGTATATTTTGTGGTGAGCTAGGCAACCACATATACATCCAGGTGTCATCAAGGTGCCTACATTTTTGGATTTAACTTGACTTGCAATTGATAACAACCCTTGATTTGATTGAGGAAGGGCTTTAAACATAGACTGGAGGTTTGTGTTATAAAAACAAAATCGAAGGTTTTTGCAAACAATTTTATTTAGTTAGTGCTTTAAACATTTCTTTATATAAAGCTTGATATATAATAAATTGATTATATTACATTTGTTTCATTTTTAGATTTTTTAGTGCTCAACATGATTTTCTAGAAAGTTCGGTAACAATGTTCAGGTTTGTTCGTAGAATTTTTTTGTTCTACTCGCCTCATTTTAAAGCAAAAAAATATCCACTAGGAGGTAGAAGGGAAAATTTCCGATAACCCTAATTTTTTTAAAAAAATGCCGTTAATTATCCTTCTTGATTCTCTAAAAATAATAACAGACTAAAAATATCAACATTTATCAATAAATTACACAATTTTCCGCTACAGAGACAAGATTTATTCGCTTTCTTTCTTTTCGTAAAAAAATACCTCGAAGACTAGATTGGTAAAACGTAAGTACATAGCGACAAGAAAAAATAACGTACACTTTTTCTAGATGTGAATAAAAAAAACAATAAATAAAATTTAATAAATATCGCTTCAGGCAACAACAAAAACAAGGATATACTGGGTGTTCTCTTTCTCGTAAATAAATAAAAATTGCGGCAAATGTGGACTAGAGGTGGCTCTTCGCCCCCTCCTGCTCGTAGAACAGCACGTAGGCCTCGCCCGACACTATCGACTTCGGAGACACCGACGACACCCTAGGGAAATGTCACACGTCAAACGTTTACTTCTTCTAAAAAAACCGGGCGCAATGCAAAAAAACTACCCTCACCTCGAATCGTTATACTCGTGCCAACTTCCGGCGTACGGGTGCCGACAGTAGGCCGTGTAATGACCGCTGTACGTCGTCCCGCTGTGATTCGACACCGCGTATAGGTTGTACCGTGTTCCGGACGTACTCTCGGCCGCGTAATTCGACATGTCCAAACCCTCGAGCGGGAAATCGATGGTGACGTTCAATTTGCCCCTGAAACGTTCAGTCGGCGAGAAACGCTTCAAATCTAAGAGATCCGGTTAAGGAAAAACACACGATATTAACTTTCGGTATAGTCGAGGTGTAAAAAAGGATACGGATTACAAGAACCTTTGGAAACTTCTGTATGGTAAACGACTTTGTGCATTTCCTCCTTTCCTTGCATTTCGAGCAAGTCTAAAACACACATTTTTATGTTAATCGATAATTTATTCTGATTAACGATAAATCCGATTAAATTATAGATTAATGGAAATAAATGATACAGATTAAGGATTAATCCGAATAAATTATACGGATTAATGATTTAATCCGAATAAATCATGCCAGTTAATCTGAATAAATTATACGGATTAATCGTTAATCCGAATAAATTATACTGATTGATCGGGGGGAAATTCCAATCGTGCCGTACCGGTTTTTCGTCGCCGTCCAAAGTTTCCTCCCTCGTGAAACTGTCCAAACACTGCGACAGCCGCAACTGCCCGGTCCGCTGCGGTATGGGCAGGCTGAGGTCCCAGAACGGGTCGAACGTGACCGAACAGTGCCCGCAATGGGTGCACCGCAACGTCGACTTCAGCTGCCCGACGAAGTGCTCTACAATCTTCGAGTTGTCCATCCGCAGGTACCGCGACCACGACTCGGCCGCCTTCTCGCTGTCGCTGCAAAGTTTTACCGTGTGTGTGAAACGCTCGAGAATTAAGATCGGAAATCGCGGCCCAACCTCAGCTTCTCGTCGATCTCCGTCAGGATCGGTTTCGGCTTCTCGGTGATCCTATTGACGTCCTCGTGGAGGCCCTCGAGGAGGTACCGCAGGAATTCCTGGGCGTCCTGCTGGGCGTAGCCTATGAAGCGCGGCGCAAAGCGCTGTATCTGGCTCTTGAGCGAGACGGTATTGATCACCCGGTCTGAACTATCCTCTGACCACAGTTCTTTTATTACTTCTGCAAAGGCTGCGAAAAGAGTTAACCCAAAACTAATTTGTAGTTCAAACGTACCGCAAACGGTATATTGGAACTACTTTTTAGTTCAAACGTGACGAAAATGGCACACTGGAACTAAAAGTTAGTTCAAGCGCACCGAAAATGGCACACCGGAACTACGGGTTAGTTCAAACGTTCCGTACCTTTTATCAGAGCGCCCTTCATCGACGACGTGGTGGAGTTGATGTCCCTGACGTAGGCGTCCTTCTTCAGGTATTCGATCAGCAGCCGCGTGTTCGACAGGCACTGCACGACGCTGTTCATGAAGCAGGTGTTGCCGATGTTCTTCAGCCCATTGAGGCCCAAGGTCTTGCCGGTCTGCTGCCGGTCCAAGCTCCTAATGGTGGAGTAGCTCGCCTCGTCCGTGTCCGAGTAGCTGTTGGACCTGAGAAAGGTTAACGTCCGAAATCGTCCGAGATCCAAGTCACCTCGCCCTACCTGTAATTGAACTCTTTGTCGCGTTCCGACGATCGTCTGGTCGACAGGTTCGAGCTGAGGCCGCCGGAGATGGAGTTCGTGGGCGAGATGGCGCCGTGGGACAATTTCGTCGACGACGACAGCTCCTGCGGGGGAAGTGGGGTTAGGTTCGGGGACCATGGAGATTAGAGACGCCTAGAATGCTTGGCGTACCGTTTGTGAGGTGATTTTTAGTTTTCTTCCGAAAATACCAAAATCTCGTTTACAGTTTCATATCTGATAATATGTTTGCCGAATTAAACCAAAGTTTATTATACAGGGTGAGTTTTTTTCGATGACCACTATGGGGATCTCGGAAACTAGCAGAGCTAGAATAAAGGTTAAATGGGGAAAGAATTGCAGTTTTGAAAGCTCAATGTAATGCCCCTTTTGGATTTTTAAAAAAGTTCATGGCTTACTAGATATTTTGAAAAGAGTGATTTTTGCTATTTCATCAGATCTCTGTAGCACCGTTATTACTATGGAGACAAAAATTGTAGATAATTTTGGGCTCAATAAGATAGTCTAATACAATTTTTTATGTTGTTTGTGATTTTTGAGATATGACACAAACTTGTGTTTTTTTAATTATAAATCATAGTGTGGCCTTATCAAATCGGCCATTTTTTGAGCTTTCCAAAGATATAATACTCGGCATAGTTATTATGAAAAATACAAGAGCTACGGCTAATTTTCTGATTTTTTTTTTATTTTCACATAGTCAGTAATGGAATATTTTCATAATTACCTTCTATTTTATAATTAGACATACTTCAAACTTTCTAATATTTTGTTTTTAGCTGGTAACTACCATATTATTTATGCAAATATTGCATCTTTTTAAAACTGAATTTGTCGCCTTTCTTAGAGTGCGCGTGTCAATACTGGCAATTGTTTCTAAAACAGTTGCTCTTAATCCAACAATAATTGTCTCATACTTTATTTTGTACTGTTCCCCACAAAAAGAAATCCAAAACAGACAAATTGGGGGATGGGGGCGGCCAGGAAATAGGTATATTTCTCCCTATCCAACTATTTGGATAGAGCTGATCTGGGTAATTTCTTACGGGCAAATAATTATGTGGTGGAGCTCCATCACGATAATTTTTGTTTTATTTTGTTACATTTTGTTACCAGCTAAAAATAAAATATTTGAAAGTTTGAAGTATGTCTTATTGTAAAATAGAACGTAATTATGAAAATATTCCAAGGCTGACTAAGTGAAAATTTAAAAAAAAATCAGAAAATTAGCCATAGCTTTTTTATTTTTTATAATAACTATGCCGAGTATTATATATTTGGAAAGCTCAATTTGCCGATTTGATAAGGCCACAGCCAACTATGAGTTACATTAAAAAAAACTCAAGTTTATGCCATATCTCAAAAATTACAAACAACATAAAAAATTGCGTTAGATTATCTTATTAAGCCCAAAATTATCTACAATTTTTGTCTCCACAGTTTTTCTGTATAATCAGAAATAACGAAGCTACAGAGATCTGATGAAATAGCAAAAAATCACTCTTTTCAAAATATCTAGTGAGCCTTGAACTTTTTTAAAAATCCAAAATGGTCATTAGATTGAGCATTCAAAACCGCAATTCTTTCCCCATTTAACCTTTGTTCGAGCTCTGCTAGTTTCCGAGATCCCCATAGTGGTCATCGAAAAAAACTCACCCTGTATATAATATTTTATGAACTTTGAAAAAAAAACCTATTTAATTTCACAAACAAGAAAATCACTAAAACATACCCAGTAACAACATAACCTAACATTTCGTGACCGTCCCGGCGAACTCTCGACAAACCCCACGGCGAAACCGTACAACACACACAACAGCAGCGCCGTCCAAACGGTAACCACGAAATAATCGAAATAAACGCTACGAATCATCTTCCGACACACAACATCATAATATTCACCATAATCTTGCCGATGACCATGGTGCGGCGGTAATTTATCGTTCGAAATAAAATGGGACGTCCCTTCGACGCCACGGCTGGCCACGGCCATGTTTCCCAGTCTATAAATAGCCGCGTTACGAAAATAGAAGGCGCGAGGCGCGCAACTCACGTGTCTATTTTGGAGGACGGGGCCTCGGCGGACGAGCACTCCCTTCCTAGCCGCCAGCGCCAAGTCGGGGCCCCGTTTCAGCATCGCCGGCGGTCTTCAGGGGGAGGGGGGCGCGCGGGCAGAGGTGGGCATTTCTTTTTTGAAGTGTGGAATGTGACGGGCGAATTTGAGGTAACCAAACAAAAAGGGGAAGGACAAGCCGGCCACCCGTCGTGCCGGAGTTTCGACCGGTGCAACATTGGGATACCCTTGGAATGCTTTGAAAATCAAGCGAAAAACAGCATTCCGATTTTCTTCAAAACATTAGTACATTAGTTCGGTTTTAATGGTCAAAAAACTTTCTCTTTAGCTGATAGATCCAAGTTATTAAGATTTAAATGGATATGTTCAATATATATTCTTATATTCAATGCTAAGAAAATTTGTTGGAACCATATTTCAAAAGGTACATAATAGAGGTTTAGTAGATTTCCCCTCAGACTAATGAATAAAGGGGACACTGCATTATAGCCTCTTTATACAGATGTAAACAGTAAGCTGAACCCTCTCACTTTATGAAAGAGATAAATGTATTTACAAATACTACCTATGGAACGAAATATTCTCTTTTTTCACTTTAGAGGAAAGGCACTTGCACTTTATGCACCTTTTTACTATTTTTTTAATATTTTAAACTTGAAACCGCACGAAAAACTCGAATTTAGCGTTTGTTCTCTGGTAAAACTAAGCAAATACCGAAGCACAAACCAAAACAAACAAAATGGAAAACAAACAATTTGAGCAAGGGCTAACTTTGGTCCCTGTCAAACTGCCGCAACGTTGCCGATTAATGCGAAGAGTAATGGGTGTTCTCTACTATAACCATTTTGTCAATAATAAAGCACCTACATAATCTTTCTTGAACACGAAAAGGTTGTTTTACTTTACTGTTCGGCCTGAATTTTATAAGTGGGGGCAATTTTACGTTCAATGCATCTACTAAAGAAATTGCCGGTTTTATTTATGATATTCCTAGTTATTGTTACTCTTAAATGTGACAACATGTTTGGGGCAGGTCAGTAAAGGACCAATATTTGTAAACATGGGGATAGATAAACAACTATGCATGTCAACAATTCACTTAAATTTGTAAACAAATTCGTCCCCTTTATTCATTAGTCTGAGGATTTCCTTGACATACTTCATTTTTTCAGTTCATATCACTTTTCAAATGAAATAGAATTCAAAATTTTAACGTTTTGCTCTCAAAAGATTGCATTATTAGTCAAGGTTAGGGGAGATTGAAACCTATGAAAAAATTCAAAGAAGAATTCAAAATTGACCTTCCTTTTGTGGCGACAGTTACCTTGAAATTATCGATTTTGCAGAAATGTTAAGATGGCATTAAGGGGGCATTCTCTCACATAGTGCCAACCCAAGTGTGTTTTTGGTGTTTGTTTTTAAAATTACTAGGTTTTCAAAAAACCAATGCTCAACTCAAATACTACATCATATTGTGCATATTTGGACAAAAAATAAGACAAATCTGATGTATCATTTGTGAAAACAATATACCTGAAATGTATTTTCTTCTTCTTCTCCACTATAAAATTACCAGAAACTTTAGGTATATTATTTTTCCAAACGAAACATCGGATTTGGCTGATTTGTTGTCCAAATATGCGCAGTATAATGCAGTATTTGAGTTGAGCATTGTCTTTTTTTTTAAATAACGAGTTTCAAATTAAACACAAAAATTGACTTGGGTTGGTAGGATTGTGTTTATTCCACCTTAAAAATAATGTCATTAAGGGAGGTTGAAACCCATAAAAATATTCAAAGAAGAAGAAGAATGCAAAATCGACCTTCCTTTAGTGTTAATGATTTAACCTTTAAATTAAACATTTTGCAGAAATGTTTAGAGCATAAACAATGACCTAAACTGTGTTTATACCTATTCAGGCAACGCTATTAATAAACTGAACTATGGGGATATTTAAGAATGAATTATTTAATTTAATAGTAGTTCATACATGTCAGTAAAGAACTAGGTATGCCCTTAAATATTTAAGGTATGTATTTTCAAAACTTTGGACAGTTAAACATGAAAAAAACCTTCCAACCAACAGATCTATCAGCTAAAATTTTAAAACTACCACTCTTCGGACACGTTCGTAAACAATCTACGATTTTTTCCGCGCAAACAACACAAAACCCAAAATAAAATTGTCATGTACTTACATTATTGCCGACAATCATTTTCCCAAATGACCCTTCCTTGCCGTCCATATCATTTTCGATTTTCGATATATCCTCCCTTGTTCCATTTATCTCCGATCCGTTTTCCAATATTTTCTTCTGGTATTCCTTGCTCGGTATGTAAGATGCGAAATGGTTGACTCTCGTGCCGCCGTTCCTACCGGAAGCGGACTGGTCCCCCCCTGCGGCCCCCCTCAATTCTTTTTTCTCACTTTCAACGCCATTTTCGATCACTTCGGATTTTGACTGCGACGGCGCGTCGCCCTGACACCTCCTGGGGTTTTTATCTGTCGCACCGTCCCCCTTGTTTTTGCCCGGCCCACTTGACTTTTTCACACCGTCAGCCTTGGCGATTGTTTTGGGCTTGTCGAGGCCCTCCGGGACCTTCTTCGGCCTTATTGTCACGCCGTTGACGGCCTTGGGGGCCCTGTCGTCGAACTTCTTGCACAGATCGGCGACGCTGGCCCTGTTGCCGTTGTCGTCGTCGATCGGCTGGTCGGATAGATCAGTGGTTTTAGTGGGGTTAGTGTTAGGGTAGTTCGAAACGCCGTTAGTGTTGTTGCTGTTAGAGGCGGTGGCGTCGGTTACCTTTTTTTTGGTGCCGGCCGACGACGTGTTGTTTGCAGTTTGTTTTTCTATGGGCGGCAAGCCTGTAATGGTGATTTCGCGCGATTTTTTTACAGTTTTTTCTTTGTTTTAATGTACAGGGTGAGTTTTTTTCGATGCCCACTAGGGGGATCTCGGAAACTGGCAGAGCTAGAACAAAGGTTAAATGGGGAAAGAATTGCAGTTTTGAATGCTCAATCTAATGCCCCTTTTGGATTTTTAAAAAAGTTCATGGCTCACTAGATATTTTGAAAAGAGTGATTTTTTGCTATTTCATCAGATCTCTGTACCTCCGTTATTTCTGGTTACACAGAAAAACTGTAGAGTCAAAGATTGTAGATAATTTTGGGCTTTGTGACTTTTGAGATATGACTAAACTTGTGCCATGGAATGTTTTCATAATTACGTTCTATTTTATAATTAGACATACTTCAAACTTCCTAATATTTTGTTTTTAGCTGGTAACAAAATGTAACAAAATGAAACAAAAGTTAAAAAAACTCAAATTCAAATTATTATTATTTTAAAAGGTCACCTTTTAAAATAAAAAAGGTGTTCAAACAATCCACCATTATTATTTATGCAAATATTGCATCTTTTTAAAACTGAATTTGTCTCCTTTCTTAGAGAGAGCCGGTCAATACTGGAAATTGCTTCTAAAACAGCTGCTCTTAATTCAACAATTGCCTCAGACTTTATTTTGTACTGTTCCCCATAAAAAGAAATCCAAAACAGACAAATCGGGGGATCGGGGCTGCCAGGAAATAGGTCTATTTCTCCCTATCCAACTATTGGGATAGAGCTGACCTAGGTAATTTCTTACGGGCAAATAATTATGTGGTGGAGCTCCATCATGATAATTTTTGTTTTATTTTGTTACATTTTGTTACCAGCTAAAAATAAAATATTTGAAAGTTTGAAGTATGTCTTATTATAAATTATGAAAATATTCCATAGCTGCCTATGTGAAAATTAAAAAAAAAAACAGAAAATTAGCCATAGCTATTTTATTTATTATAATAACTATGCCGAGTATTATATTTTTGGAAAGCTCAAAAAGTGGCCGATTTGATAAGGCCACAGCCAACTATGATTTACATTAAAAAAAAACAAGTTTGTCATATCTCAAAAATCCCAAAGAACATAAAAAATTGGATTAGATTATCTTATTAAGCCCAAAATTACCTACAATTTTTGTCTCTACAGTTTTTCTGTATAATAAGAAATAACGGAGCTAGAGAGATCTGATGAAATAGCAAAAAAATCACTCTTTTCAAAATATCTAGTGAGCCTTGAACTTTTTAAAAATCCAAAATGGTCATTAGATTGAGCATTCAAAACCGCAATTCTTTCCCCATTTAACCTTTGTTCGAGCTCTGCTAGTTTCCGAGATCCCCCTAGTGGGCATCGAAAAAAACACACCCTGTAGAGTGCATAACAGGAATTCTGATGTTTTTTAAACATGGCAAATGAAGATATATGTTTTTAAAAACCCCTCTGATGTCACAGATTTGTAAATACCCTAAAGTTGTCCATGGGACAAGCGAACTACTGTCTATAAAGGTTATAAATCTGCCACCACAGATGTACTGTCAAATTTGTTTATTTTTAGGTTATGTAAAATTTCTCAGTTGAGATGGTGTTGGAGATCATAAACATAAAATTTACACTGTTTCCAAATATCCTAAATCAGTGACTTTTAAGGTGTTTTTAAAGGTCATAACAAGGACTAATAATAAATACATTAAAGTAACCTTTACCAAAAACGAACAATAGGTACATAAAATGATGCAAATCATTGCAAATTTTTTGAATCTATATTCTCTTTAATGGGGAAGTTGCACTCTTTTTAATGACAATGAAAATGAAAACTAGGAACAAAAATACTAGACACGTATTTTTGTTTTTTTCATTTTGAGTTTATTTAAGCTAAAAAATAATGTTTTTCTATTTACGTGACGTGTCATCAAGCGGCTATTTGAAAGTGCAAGCTAGTGATTTTTAGTTCAAAATTGTCAACAACCGTGGGTTATCTGGTTCTAAACTATAAATTTTGACTTCTTGTGTCAATCTGTTTCGGCGTTTATCATGTGATTTTCGAGGTTTTATGGAGTTTTTTGTGAAATTATGCCTGAACTTTCTTCATTAAAAATATTTTGGCTTCATACTTACTTATTTATTTGCGGATAAGCCAGTTACACTATTTAAAAACGTAAGCCAGCATTTTATTACCTATTTCCCTTTCTCTTCAGAGGTAACAGGAAAATATGAATTTATTTTGTATAGTAATATGCATAACAGCTTCTATAAATGGTAAATTATCGGTTTTTGCCTCTAAATATCCACCTACCATTTTAATTTTTAAACACAATAAAAATCACCATCAAAAAATTGCGTTGCCACCTCAGCTGCTAGAAAAATACAAACTGACAACGACAACTACAAAAATCAAGGGTAGGCTGACAACTGATGACACTGACAGACGCACATATTAGCTTTGTTCGCGGAGCAGTTTGTAACCAGTTGTGAACTAGTAACTCTCGCTGTGATTGATTAATTCAAATTTTAGATTTTTTTTGAGCCAATCACATTGATAGTTACTGGTTCAGAACTGTTCCGAACTGCTCCGCGAAGAAAGCTATTATTATTAGAGGATAGACGCATGCGCTGATGACGTGTCGCTACGAACCTGAAGGTGCAACTATACGAAAATTCCTAGTTGTCGCTTGATGACGTCAATGTTGAAAAATTATGTTTTGAAATGCAATAACGGCTTTGTTGCAAACTATATTCGATTGAAACTTGAATTATAGGAAATAAAAATGTTTTTTTTTGTTCTAAAAAAGAGATTTCCACTTTGATTTTATTTAACTAGTGCAACTACCCCATTATAGTTTGCGACAAAATTATAATTTTAAAGACAAACTATCTCCTATTAAATCGCTCACCGATATCGTTGATGGACTTGGACCTCGCTATATTCTCGTTCTTCTGCCTTATGATCGCCGGCACGTAGTTCGCCGGCGAATATTTATTCCTCATCTCCGCCACCGAGTCCAGCACGTTCGTCGCCGTGAACTTATCCGAATTCCTCGATAGCGAACCGTCCCGTCTGCCGTAGTCGCCGCCATAGAGCGATCCGTCCCTCGTCGAACTTATCCCGCTGTCCCTCGAGACCGAGTCCCGTCTGGGACCGCCGTCGTGGGACTCCTCGCGGAAACGGGTCGTAACGCCGTCCTCCGTGATCGAGCCGCTCCTGCAAAAGTACCAGCAAATCTTCGATCCGAACATGGAGGGCTTAATTAGTGTTTAATCAAACGTGCGGGCGATAAGGCGAGGTTATCTGATAAGGTTTTTTTTAAGTATTCGAAGGAAGATTTTTGAGAACGTTGACCCACATTTTTATTTATAGTATTTTAGATAACGTGCAGGGTACTGTGTCAGATTTGTTTGTTTATTTTGGAGGTACCACCCTACAAGTTATTTATTTATCTCGATCTGGACCGACACTATATTAAAGACCCGAGCATGACGTCATATTTCATTGTTGTTTACGGATTGTGGTGGTGCCACTCGACGAAAAAAATGGCGACTTATTATAGGTTATAGGGGGGTATTCTGTGGTTATTGGTATGTCAGTTAGTGACGTTTAAAATGTTTAAATGCTTTATTACGACTTGCCTTCTTTTTACGGTAACGAATTGTCTTTGCGTCCAGTATTTAGCAGTTTTATCCCATTAACACAGCTTTTATAAGTAAATTTGTTTGTGATAACGTGAAATTTCCATGCACATGAAGAAAATGGTATGCACACTGCACAGACCATTAGGTGAATTGCAGAAGAATAAACACTATTTTAGAATTATGGGATGATCTGATCAACCAGCTGAAGAAGCGAAAATTCTAGATATTATTTTGGAAGAGTATTTTGTAACGTATGCAAGAATGAAAATAGAAAATTTTGTTTATAGCTCCAAAGCGAACCAATAGTCCTCCACATAAAGAAGTAACTGAAAAATCTAATGTGTTTTATGCTTACTTACACTACAACTAGCCATGGACTTAATTTCAAACCAAAAGGTACCAAATACTCTCTGCTTGCAAAAGACGTACAAACTGATATATAATTTTTAGAAATTTACATTTTCCATGGCCTGCTAAAGTGACAAAAGTATATTAGGCATTTTTTAAAGAGTCCCTGGTTTTGCCATACCTCAAAACCCCAAATACCGATTTTTAATACCATAGGTTATACAGCTTATAGCTTACTCTAGGGAATAGCCATTACCTGTGGCTATTCTGTGCTTCTATATTATACAAACAAAATAACACTGTCATGTTATAATGTTTAAATAAACATCCCCCTTATGGTTTACCACATTATATACACACGCTTTTCTTAAGAAAATATATATATATGGAAATATGCCATGTGAACTTATCAAATTAAAGGGACATAACAAACAAATATTTTATTTTATTTTGGATATTAAATTCGTTGTAACAGACACATTTGCATGCATGTTTTTATTTTTTTAAATATTCTGCAACAAAACCACTGTGTAAATTTGTTTCGTCGTGTGGCGCCAGTGGCGATCGCTTGAAACAGCGCTATGCACAGGTCTTTAATATAGTGTTGGTCCAGCCTCCATGTGTTCTTTTATTACCGCACTTGAGAATGTATTTTTTCTGCCAATGAAAATAAAATGTACCCTTAAAAACCAATTTGCCTATCATTTAGCCTTAGCTAATACCTAATCTGAATAATTACTTAAAATACAAATGCATTTTCTAACCTCCAAAATTATTTTACTACTCTACCATAAAAATGCCATTAGACTTTTACACATATCAAAGGAACATTGACCTCTATTCCCGAACCATTCGATTATAAATAACAAAAAAAAAACGAGCTAAATACAAATAATCTACATATATTTTCATTATTTCCTTACCTCGAATATATTCTTCTGCCGTCATTGTCTGTATAGCTCCTCGAAGTGTACCTCTCGCTATACGAGGAAATCCTGGGAGTATAGACCGAACTATGGAAGGGTCTATCCAGTGCCGACGAGGCGTAGGCTCGGTACGACCCCGAAGAACCCCGGTGTGGACTTAAAACTGGCATTTTATCGTTTATCTATCGTCGGTCATCTCAATCTAAAAAGTACACATTATGCACCGAAGAAACGTGGCTGAATTACGACTAACGCCCCGGCACAGAATAAAAATAGACCCGTTTTCTAAAATATGTCACGAAACGAGAATCAAAAGTAATGTTCTAAAAATAGAGGATCAAAATTCTCTCTAAACAGCACTTTCTAGAAGGCAGTGTGTGAAGTTCTTTTTTAACACGGCCCCCTTGATCGGAAAAAGGCCAGTAGTTTCAAACAATCGAACGGAAAATCGCGAAAAAAAATTCGGGGAAAATCGCAAACTTAATAAAAACACAAACATATATGCGGCACGAATTTTCGTCGCGGACTTACCCGTATTTTCGTGAAAAATCCGTGTTTAATTGCGGTGTCCTAGGGGGAAATGGAATAAAAAATATAAATAGGGGTTTTTCATTTCGAAATCACGAATCAGCCATCTTGGATTGTAATAATGGTCGCGTGACGTCATCGCGTGACAGACTCATCGTTCTCGGCGACCTTGGCGGGTTTTCTGGCCATAAAACGGGTCGATTTCGCCCAAAACGAATAATAAGGGAATTATTTTTACTTTACGACTTAAATTATTATAAATATTCCGCTTGCCGAAAATTTATAAGGCAAACAAAAATCGATTTTTGTCGATGCGCGCCAAGGTTACGATGGGATGCTCGTTTGCACTTTTGTTTCAACTTTCAAGGCTCACTAGAATAGATAGGAAAAGAACGAAATTAAAAAACAGAGTTGGCAACATCCAAATCACTTTATTGAACAATATCGAATTGAATTGAACTTTTTTGTTAGGGATAGAATTCACGTTGCAAATTATACAAAATACTTTATGCGCTAACTGCTATAAATACACAAATAGTGCCGAATTATTTTATACCCTAAAAATTGCTTGTATCTCTTGTAAAATGGCGTACAAACGTTCAAACATGAAAACAAAGTCTAAATACGTTTTCAACGTAAATAATTATAACTTTTATTGTTCTTGGACTTTTAAACAAAGTAAAAAAAATGGCGAATGTGGAATACAAATATATTACCAATGCCCGTCTTTCGTCACTCGTAAAATTCTATTAATTATGCTCGATAACTGTATATTCTGAAATGATCCCGAATAAACAAAAAAAAAGCACCCTCAGCTCCCGTCTGTATTTTTTTTTGGTGTTTGCTTAAACGTAACCGAGGTTTTAAGGGTGTATTTTCTGCACGTGTCGTGCCACTCAGGATTGCAATTTTTTTAAATATGACATCAGAAAATCAATCGATATTGCTCAAAATTATTATCTCAATAATATTGATATTTTAATCATTTATGTAGCATTTATAATTTCAAGAGCATCGTAGGTATCAACTGCATACCAGATTTTATCTGCCAAACTTGATTTGGCAAATAAACGATGCGATTGTGCTAAGAGTAGTTCAAATGAACCCACTCATCTTTATTTTTTTATCAATATCTCTGTGATAAAATGAGATATCGAGTTGAAATTTTACATGCTTTGCAAGTAGTGTAAGGGCAACATATTGTGATAGTTTTCGAGAAATTCGCTATACAGGGTGTTACTTTCTTAGCACCTTTCGAACCTTCGAACTTTTTCATGCTACACCACGGATACTATTACATTTGTTGCTCATGTTTCATGTAAAAATTTTCAATCTAAGCCTCCTCGCAAAGGTATTCTAGCCGTAAACAAAAAGTTGTTATTTTTTTTTAAGGTTGAATCGAGAAACTTGAAATTTGGGTATCAAAGTAATAAAAAGTTCCTTGTCTCTGACTCAAAACATAACAATTTTAATAGGTAGGTATTCAAATCAACCAACACAATGAAATTTACAAAATTACATAATGATACTAAAAAAAATCCATAGACATCATGCGGCGCTATAGAGTATGTTCATTTGAACTACTTTTCGCAGAATCACATCCATTTCTAACTCAGGCGAGTTGAAGCCTGTATAAACAACATGTTTGCAGTTAAAATTCCACTAGGTAGGCAGTATTGTATATTTTTATTATATCAAAATTCATTTTAGACGAGTATTGTCGGCATCACGACACGCCCTACCCGAAAACACACCCCCTCCCCCACCGACACTCCCCCTATCACTATAATCCACCGACTACTGCAGAACCAGCCCGATCTGGTTCGCGCCCATCGGCGGGCACTTCCAATTGTACAGGTAGTACTGCAGCTTCCCGTCGCCGATGCCGAACTTCAGCGTCTCCAAGAATTGCGAGTTGTCCATCAGGTCCAGCGCGTTGAAAACGTCGAAGCTCTGCTGTTTGGCCGATATCAGGGCGTCCTGCATCAGGTCTATCCACGGCGTGCCCGACGACACGTTGTAGAAGCTGTAGGCCGCCTTCAGCGTCTTGTGGACGGGATGGTGCATGACGCTGCTCGGGAGCGTGTAGTAACTGACAAAGTCGGTGATCTTCCCGTCGCTTTCGATCACGAAACTGTCGATTATGTTGGGCCGCGGCATGAACCAGTGGACGAAGTCCTCTTTGGTGAAATACGGCGCCAAGTCGAACATGTTTAGGTACTAAATGGGGGGAAAAGAAAAAAGTAACATTCATTCTCGCATTTTTTGTTTTCAAAACTAACCTCGACGAGAAGTTTGTGAGCCTGCGGCACATCGGCGGCAGTCATCTTCCTGAATCCGGCCGCTTTTGGTTTGTCTGGCAGTTTGTAGAGTTTCAATGTGCGCTGCATGGTCATATTTCTAGAGAGGTGCGAAAATTTCACCTCAATCAGTTTTTTAGGGTTTAAGGAACGATGCCAATATGTGCAAGTGGACACCGGTTTCGGCAGGACAATACCGGCAGTGTAGACTGCTTGGAACAACCCTAAAAACGGCGGAAATTTTTGGTTTTTATTCAAAATTTTGAACGGACAATTTTTTTATCGTAGTGTTATAAGTATAAGAAAACGCTTTGAACTTCACAGTTTGAAGGGGTTTGAATGTCACAGAGTGTTTAAAGGTTATCTACAAAGACAAACTCTACAAAGATGAGAGTAACAACTGATTTTAGTTATTTATCTGATAGGGAACATATGATTTATAGTTATTTCTTACATTTAAGCAGTTTTAATTCGATAAAAAAAGAGTTTCCTCAGTTGTATCCCTTTTCAACAGGATAATAGAATGTCGTTTTGAATTATTTCAACTGTAATAAAGTGGCCACGGAATTTTAGGTCAAATGGCCCATTGAGAAAAATAAATCACTTATTAAATCAGAACGAAAGAATAAGCCAAATTTCAATACACGTTTGCCACATATGGTGGTGTTTACAAATTAGTGACATCAGAGGTGTTTCTAAAATGGAGGTTAGCACTTCTTTTTAAACATTAGCTCTTTGTTGAACCGAATGTCCATTCTAACTGATTCATTTAAATTTTCATTAGGAAAATGATGAATTGTCAAACTGTGGTTTCAAGTGGAAACGTTTTTAAATATTTAGAGAACAGCATTCACACATAAAAGATTGTGAAATATCAATATCACATAAGTATAAGATAAAACAAATAATTAACTTCCAAGTTATCTAAACTAGTATACAAATAACATGTGTACATTGGGCCACCCAAAAAGAAGTAATTAAAATGGAATAAAACAATAAAATTACGCAATGTTTAAAATGAAATTTGACATTTCCTTTATTAAAATTAAATGACAAAAAGAGCGAAGATCGAAATTTAAAGATATATATATATAAAAAAAAATTAATCGCTTACCTGTTAAGTGAACCCTTCTAGTAATTTCTCTTATCAAAACTGGCGCCACGCGTTTAGATCTGAGCTTTTTGTGGACACACAAGAAATTTATCTCCACCATCTTTTGAGTCCTTAAAAAAATAACTAATCACGAAAATTTTACAAATAAATTGCATTCCCTTTAGGGTACTCTCAGTTGGCACCTAACAGAATGCAATCTTTTTAAAACTAACTTGCTGTAAATGTTCAAAGTCGCCGGTATGGCGGAAATAAATCCAACTAATCGTCCACTTTTTACCACCCTCACACCGCAGTGCCATTCTTTAAGCCATCCTGGAGGTTGCAAAGCCCTAAAATAAATAATAATTTTGCAAACTGCAATAACTTTTGCCCATTTTGCATGCAAAACTCCTTAAGAACGACAAAATTTTGGCCTATGTTACATTAACATACTTCAGATATGAGATATTTTAGAGATGACGTAATAATTGTAAATATTCCTTACCATTTCAAAAATTCGGGTTGATAATCGAACCTAAACATCGAATCATCGTCCTCGACATAATTTTCATTCAGAAGAGTGTACAACTCTTTCAACACCAAAGGCTCGTCCAGATTCAGGGTGTCCCAAACGAATCCGTCAGGCAAACTGTACGGTTCCGCCCTGATCTCGGAAATCGGCCGGTCTGGCTCTATCGCCTCATTAACGGTGATTTTTTCGTCCATCTTAGGCACCGGCTGGGTGTTCCAGAATTGAAACGACTTCTTCAAAGCCTCCTCGGGAGTTTTGGCCGGTTTTTGGGACAGCGTAAAGACTTCCATGGCGGCCTTCAGGTCTTTTATAGAAATCGTCGTCAAAGGATTAGATAAATGGTTCGCGAGTAGGTTGTTATCGTCTAGGGTTTGTTCCTCGCCCTCCGATGCATCGGCACGGTTCATCTCTTCTTTCTTTTTCTTGTTTCTGTTGCGTTTCTTGGAGCTAAAGCGAAATAAAACATTAGCGGGGAAAATTTGAGGTTAGACCGGAAATGTGCACAGTCATTTATAAAACAATAATTGGTGTTTAAATAATCATTGTAATTGCCCCTGGACAGTCTATATTTATTGTACAAGTTATCGATTACAACTTTATGTGTGAAGGCGAAAATAAGAAACAAATCTCGAGAAAATACCGGGAAAAACCACGAAATATTGACGTGCGGTTAAACTGGCGGTCCTTACCTTTTGCTCTGGGCGTTTTGAGCCACATTTCCGTCTACTTTGCTCGTATTTTCCGGCGAAATGTTCTCTGATTTTTCTTTACCCGACATTTTGACAGGCACCCCCAAAAGTGACAGGATAAAATTCCGAATGCTGGGGATTTTCGTTTCTCACCAGCATTCGTCACCTGTTGCCAACGTACGGACGGACATTCTTTCAACTAACCAACGGTCCGAAGTGAGGTTAAAGCGCTAACTTCTTCTTCTGTCTTGGTTTTCGTTACATAGCAACACATGTAGGGCGCTCACCCAAACTTTATTGATAGACAACGATTATAGGTTATGTAAAGATTTCGCGGCCTCCATTTTGAGCGATCAGTCACGTTTGTTCACCCCGAAATTTACTTTTTTAGTTCCGTGAAAAATGGCACAGAACAAGTTCACAGAGATGGCGGGCAAATTCGGCAAAGGGGGCCCTCCGGGAATGGGCCTAGGCCTCAAACTTTTGGCGGTGGGCGGAGCCGCGGCCTACGGCGTTTCCCAATCTATGTACACAGGTAAAATTATAATAAAAAAAATACTACAGACAATTTATATGCTGTTTCTTGACCTTTTTTTAGTTGAGGGTGGTCACAGAGCGATCATGTTCAATCGTATCGGTGGGATACAGAAAGAAATCTACACGGAAGGCCTACATTTCCGCGTACCTTGGTTCCAATACCCGATAATCTATGACATTCGGTACGCACCAAAATTTTTATGTTCTGCCGACGTTAGGTACTATTTACAAATTTCAGCTCCCGTCCGAGGAAAATGTCGTCTCCCACAGGCTCAAAAGACTTACAAATGGTTAACATTTCTCTTAGGGTTCTCTCAAGGCCTAACGCCGCTCAACTGCCCGTTGTTTATAGACAGCTAGGATTAGATTATGACGAGAAAGTTTTGCCGTCTATTTGTAACGAAGTTTTAAAATCTGTAGTGGCGAAATTTAACGCTGCGCAACTCATCACTCAACGTCAACAGGTAAAAGACGATTTATTATCTTGGTTTTTTCTATAGACAGATCCAAGATACAAATACTATACATTATAACGCATTTTTCACCTGGGCAATTCGTTTATAATGAACTATCAAGAGATGTTTTCTGGCTGAAAGTTGTTTTTGGGATGCCATGATGTGTCAATTTCTACAGTTAATGTTGGTATCATTTAGGTATAAATCTTCTTCCTCTGTTTCATTCATTTCAAATATCCATCTATAAATGCAGCTTTCTTCCATCTTGATTATGCAGAATATTAAGTGGGGAACGTTTGAACTACTATCGTAAATTTGATATGATGCGGTTTCTTCAGGTGTCCTTACTGGTCCGAAGGGAGATGGTAGAGCGAGCCCAAGACTTCAACATTATTTTAGACGATGTTTCTATAACGGATCTTTCGTTTGGCAAAGAATACACGGCTGCCGTTGAAGCCAAGCAAGTCGCCCAACAAGAAGCACAGAGAGCGGCTTTTGTTGTTGAGAGGGCCAAACAAGAAAAACAACAGAAAATCGTGCAGGCCGAGGGTGAAGCGGATGCTGCCAAAATGATATCCTTTTTCAAAAAAAATATCATTGTTTTTTTATATTTTTTATTTTTCTTAATGATTCCTCTACTACGCATTTTTTGGTATGTAAAGTATTTTTGTACAGCCTCGCAAGTAATATTATATTATTTAGATCGCCAAAGTTCGTAGGTGTTTCGTCAATATTTAACAACAAATCGACAAGAACTTAACGCTGTAGTAGTGCTTTATGTGCGAATTGTCTTTTTCTTAACCGATTCTTACTTAGGTGAGGCCATCGGCAGAAATCCGGGTTATCTCAAGTTGAGAAAGATCAGGGCGGCCCAGAACATTTCAAGAACGGTAAGTTAAATCAATCTCGTTACTTTTTTTCGGTTTATTTTGAGATTGTTGGGTTTTATTTTTGAATAAAGAACCCCAGGAAGGAGCAAATTTGGGCTTAACGCTCGACCGGGAAAGTCTCTGTATAAGGCGGGATGCCGTTTCCGTTTTTACAGTGGCGCAAAAAATCATAAGGCAAAATTTACAAAATTACAATTTACAAAATTACTTATTATCCTCCAACATTTTAGTTGCACAGCCTGGTTTGTTTGCATCTCAGTGGAATGACAACTGTCAAGTAACGTCACACTTAAATGATCTATATCAAAATTTAAAACACCTGCAACCGATCTATTCGAAATAATATTAAATCTGGCATTTTTATTCGCCAAAATCGAAAGTTTGTTGCATATTTCGCCGGATTTTACTCTTTCTTATAATTCGCTTATGGAAATCGGGATTTTGCAAGTTCAGTGCCAAAGTGTTTTCGGATCGCGTGAAAAATCACCCTGATTTGAATGTTATTGGTAAACAATGTCTCGAACCATGAATTTTAGATTCGGTTTTTTTGCATTTTTTTACAGATTGCCAATTCGCAGAACAGGGTGTATCTCAATGGCAACAGCTTGATGTTGAATATATCCGAGAAGGAGTTCGACGCGCAGGCCGATAAATTAATAAAAAGTAAGGGCTAATCACTCAGGTAAAACATTTTTTATATAAACTGTTTTTTTTTTTGAGGTTAAGATTGAACTAACTGGCTTCAAAAAATATAATAAGTGGTAGCATTTCTGTTAAAAAATATCTTTTTTTAAAAAGTTCAATTCTGCTTGAATGGCATACAATTATTGTTACTATGATTGTTGTACATATTCAAGAATGATTGTTAATAAAACTGCAAAAAACAAAGTTAGTTACTTTTATTTCTAAGAAGAAAAAACGAAAAATAATGAATTAACAAAATTATTTTTGAATCCATTATTTTGTTATTAATTATTTTTCGTTTTTTTTAGGTAGCGATGGTGTTGGTTCGCAAGTGAGTAGTGGTTTCGACAGAAACCTGGACAGTACAGGAAAAACGATTTTGAATTTGTCGACTTTTGCCGCTGACAGAATTTCGCCGAAAAATTTCCAGTAGCAGCTTATTACATTGTTTCTATTTTTGTGGCATTTATTTTACATTTTTTAAATACATCACAGTTAGCTTAGACATAGTTTTAAAACATTACCTATATTTTATTACAATTACGTGCAATAAAGTGCTATTTACATAATGCGGCATTTTAATGTTACTATGGGAAGTACGTAATTTCCTACCAGAAGTCGGGAAACTCGGCAAGCTAGCCGGAAAAGTTATGTTTTCTGACTAGCTCTTAATCGTTCTAGTCGTCAATAGATGGCGCCTCATGTACGTCCTAACTTAACTCTAATCTGGCAAAGAAAATAGCAGTCATTCATTTCGTCAATCACTTCTCTAATTTGGAGAGCAGTGCAATAAATTTGTATAAATTCGCCTTGGGTTTCAAATAACGAGGAAGGTATATTTAATTTTTTTCAGTTTCTAACAGTTTTCAATTAAAATGGAATCCACGCATGACGTGTTGTTGAATACAGAATATATAGCCTACAGCGCGTAGGGCTATTTATTTATTCTGTGATAGTAATAAGGTTGAAACCCACAAAAACATGGCACAAGAAGAAGACTAATTTAAAATCAACCTTCCTTTGTGTTAGACTAAAATCGGAGCATTTGCACTATTTCTTCCCATGGCGGGAAAATTCTGCGCACCTGTTCGCTCAGCCGCCATTTGGGAATAGATTCTGTCAAATGGATGCAGTGTCGGGGCGATTGGGCAGTTCTTTTTTGGCTGTATGAGATCTGGACCAACACTATAGTGCCGTGGAGTGTGCTTTTTTGTAAATTGTACTTTATGCTAGTATCTTTAAGGTGGCATAAACACACATGGCATTAAATACTACCAACCCAAGTGAGTTTTTTGTGTTTATTTTGAAAATCATTATGTTTTTCAAAAAACCAATGCCGAACTCAAATACTGCATTATATTGGGCATATTTGGACAACAAATCAGCCAAATCTGATGTCTCGTTTGGAAAAACAATATACCTAAAGTTTCTGGTAATTTTTTATTAGAGAAGAAGAAGAAAATACATTTCAGGTATATTGTTTTCGCAAACGAAACATCAGATTTGGCTGATGTTTTGTCCAAATATGCGCAATATAATGTCGTATTTGAGTTGAGCATTGGTTTTTTGAAAGACCTAGTAATTTTAAAAATAAACACCAAAAACACACTTGGATTGTCACTATGTGTGATAATGCCCCCTTAAATAAAGAATCCCGGGAAGGAGTCAAAGCTGCTTGTGCTTACCACACACTGTATACTTTACTAATACTACCATCACTACTCTGTATTTCTGAATTGATTTTCCCGAGTACACCTCTGACTTCTATTCCCCCAATATGGCGTCAAGGTCATTGAATTTGCGGATAATTTAAAAATTCTAAGTTATACTGCTGGTTGTTTTATATGCTCTGCTAAAATTAAGGATTTTATAGAAATGTTTATACATGCAGGCAATGCTATTAATACACTATGAACTACAACGATATTTTAGGAGAATTATACAATTTTTTAATATAGAATATAAAATGCAAATAGCATAAACTCGAATAATTAAGGTTATGTTATCGAATCACAAAGTATAAAAGTTAGGTCAGATCTCTTATCAAAAATCTGATCTTTGAGTCAGCGCCGCTAAAGTAATATCTCTGGTAATATTTATGTTGGCATTGAAGCAATTCAATATTTTGTGTCACTATTTACTGCTTTGTGGTACCATAGAAATATGAAAATAGATATTACCACATACCACCTCACCTAACTGTGGAATTTTCTGCGATCAGCAGCAGATCCGTTTTCTGATCGGGTGTCGCGCTCAGTTTTGGAAAGTAGTTTCGATGTTTTAAAACCGCTTGTTACCACAAAACATCATCAATATGTTGTTGTGAATATAGCTGCACAATGACCACGTCTCTTTTTTCTTTTCTATTATTTTAGTTCGCAATATTATTATTGCAATAATCAAATCAATTTTAAAATTGTACGTGCATAATAGCTATTTCAGTTCCATTTGGCGCTTTGGCTCTTTTGATGATTGATTGAAATCTAATAGTCCGGAAACGAATTTATAATTTTTTCTGTTCAAAAAATGGAACAAATGACGCAATCCTAAAGACGCGGTCAGCTGTGCCTAGAATAGAAGCCATCCCAATTTGTCTGGGTGTCCCACCGAAAATCTCCAAAATCCTCATCCATATTAAAAAATACAGTATCACATTTGAAAACTGTTATTCGGTTCCCATCCATATGGATGGGGTCAGCCGTTTGGATTTGAAATTCAGATACGCAGGCTGGTCTCATCCCGATAATCAAGTTCAGATCTTTCCGACAGCCTTTTTGCATTTTTGATTTCGGTAAAAGTGGATCCCGCGAGGGTATAGTATTGACGTAATAATCGTAATATCGTTCAAAACGAATTACATTATTGAAGATTAAATTTGTACTTAGTTCGTTCTGATTTCGCTAAAAGTGGATCCCGCGAGGGTATAGTATTGACGTAATAATCGTAATATCGTTCAAAACGAATTACATTATTGAAGATTAAATTTGTACTTAGTTCGTATGATTAGGTATTACCTTATTACAAATATTTTCTAGCTGCACGTAACTTCCTAATTGGTTCTTTGAGTTTAGGATAACGGCATTAATCTACGCCTGCCAAATTTGAGATAAATCGTCTAAGCGCAGAAGAGATAATGTTGCTTTTAAATTTCCCGGTTCATGAAAATAGTTTGAGTACAGCTCACCTGCGGCGCTTTAAGCAAATACCTACAGCGGTTTCTATCGATTCAAATTTTGGTCTGCGATTTTCACTCTGTGTGTAATATAATATGATGATGGTTTCTGCTTTATCTACTTTAGGGCAAAATGGCACATTTGTGATGGCTAACAATGTATTATATATCAGTCAACGCTTATAGGTACTTTATTACGGCATATTTTTTGGGACAAAATTGGGCAAAGCATATTACCTATTTAAACCATTGAAACTGTAAAATTCCAAATATAACTACGTATGTATATAATTTTGCTTGTTGATAATAATTTCCGTTTATCGATTTTTTTTTATTTTTGTTTTTTAACCGGATCTTTTGGTTTTACTGCAGTAATCGCCAAAGAAAATGTCTTTTTAAGAACGTGTGTATGTATACGTTCGCGTCATAACGATAACAAAAAAAAAACGTACTAAAACTATGTCAATATGAAAATAGATAATATATATTTTAACGTTTACTACATATTAATTTAATATTAATTACAAACTAAACAAAACAAAAAGGACCCACGTCACGAATGTTTTCACATAAGTATGTACCTATACGTGTAATACATAAATAAAATTATTAGTAAAGCTAAATCGAATTAAATTTTGAATTTTAATATTTTTGCGAAATCGACAAATTTCAGTTATCAAAGGGATCGACCCCCCGAAAATCTCGGAAATGCAAGGGGTATGCCTAGAAAATTTCCATGGTTACCAAGTTTCCAAGTTAAACATAATTCTACCGGAAAATAATGGTGCTATTCCTACGTAAATAGTATTAGGAAGACTATGAGAGTTCTGTTAAGACTTGTTTGGCTTAGAACTCTCATAGGAGGTTTGGCGGTTTGGCTTAGAACTCTCATAGATTTCCTACTCATGCCTAATAAGCCTAAACAACATAAGGCCTTTGGTTTTCGTAATTCCTCGAATTTTTATATCGGGCCATAAGAAGATAAAAAAATTAAGAGAAAAAAATGAATATTGTTTAACTTTATTGTGGTTCATTGTGGGTAAAAAGTCTTGTGAAGTGTATAAGTATAAGAAATAAGAAGTACCTACTTTACTGATCTGAGTGTATTTATTCATGCTCGAAAATATTTTTTCGTTTGACGAAACAAGATATAATCTGTTAAAAAACGTGCATGTTAATAAAAACTCGCCAACAGTAATTAAAAGATATCGAAAAACATTATGTTTTTAAAAAATCGTTTATTTTTATCAGCCCTGATTTTGCCAAGGGGTATGCATGGGAAATTCTCACGATTTTCTACTACTTTGTTGCTGCGTCCGAATTAAACGTAATTCTACCGTGAAATTTAACTTTTCCTACGTAAATCGACCAGCCGAATCGATCTAGAATGGTCCCGAAGGCATAGCGCTCACCGGTTTCGGGCAAATAATATTTTTGACATTTCGACCCCTCCATTTTGGAGGTTTTGGACAATTTTGGGCATTGAATACGAAATTCTTGGAAACAACTGAACGAAATCGACCTTTATTTCCGACATCTACGGGTCGAACTACGTCGGAAAGACCTATTTTCGGGGCAGGTTAATATTTTCGGAAATTCACAAAAGTGCGCTGGTCGGGCATTTAGAAATTTTTTAGAGGAATTTAGAGGCCGGATCCGTGTTCTGCGGGTCAATTTACGTCGGATAGGCTGGTTTTGGAGTCGTCCAGAGCACGTTTAAAAAGTTGCCATTTTAGGTTTTTTAGGCGATTTTCGGAAAAGTGCGCTGGCCGGGCATTTAGAAGCCTGCAAGTTCAATTTCGACCGGATTTTCGGTTTCTACGGACCAAACTGCGTCAGATAAGCCCGTTTCCAGCCAATATTATTTTTTTTGCGAAATGGTCAAATCTCAGTTAACAAAGGGGTTGACCCCCCCGAAAATCTCGGAGGAATATTCACCACGCTCGCAGTTAATTTTTCGGGTGTCTGATTTTACCCTTACTTATACATCTCGAGCCGCTGCGTCGATTGGCCCAAGGTAGGATGTTGTAGGTCTAACCGTTTTGGCGCAAATGGCCTTCAAAGTCAGATCGAATATTAGTAAATATGAGTAAAAAATTTTAGTCTTGCTCAACAAATTCAGTAGGACTATTCTTCTCAAGAACATATTTTATATGTTTAATTTCCTCCTCAAATTTTGTGTTATTAGAACAAATCGTTCTAGCCCTGTCATACAAACTTTTAATTACTCCTTTTTTAACACTAATATGATGATTTTAGTTGAAATGGAGATATCTATTAGTACGTGTTGGTTTTCTATAGACACTACTTTCTATACTATCTGATTTCAGTATCGAAACATCTAAGAAAGGTAATTGATTATTATTTTCAATTTCTAACTTGTGAGTTTATAAAATTTAATAATGAATTTAAATCATCTACTCCATGTTCCCATATAACAAATATGCCATCTACATATCTCCACCAAACATTAGGTTGGTGAACATATCTAGTCAACTCATTTTGTTCAAAATCTTCCATGAATAAATTGATTATGAATGATAAAGGATACCCCATAGCCACTTCAAATTCCTACTGGTAAAATTCATTTTCTAGTTGAAAATAAGTGGTTTTAACACACAGTGTTGTTAGTTCTAATATTGCATCTATATCTAAAGTCTGATCATTTTCTAACTTTCTGCGTAAAATATTCAATGATTTGTCAACAGGGACATTTGTAAAAAGACTAACCACGTCAAAGCTAACTAATATATAATTATCCGGAAATTGATGTTCCCTATTTTTTTCTAGAAAATGATTACAGTTTCTGATAAATGAATTTGAATGTCCCACTAACGGATTAACAATTTTAAGTAAATATTTTGCTAACGAATGACACGGCGAATTTATTGAACTTACAATGGGGCGAAGAGGAATGAATGTTAGTTTTGTGTATGTTTGGTAATCCGTATAAGTGTGGAGGTTTTGAATGATGCGGAGTTAGGAGTGTCCTTTAATCACTCATCTCGGGATTAGTCCCTTGGTACATAAATATGTGTATATATATATATATATATATATATATATATATATATATATATATATATATATATATATATATATATATAGTTTGATAATCCAAATTATTACAGGAATCTTCTTAACTATTAGGGACCGTTTTAAGGGCCCCCGTAGTAGGTACTACGGGTGGCCGCATTTGATTGCGAATAACCCCGTATATACCCCCTTTAAATCTGGTAGGTATGCAACAACATTATCCTACTAACCCATCGCTGAAAACCGAAAAACCAGCCGAACCGGGCTCCTGAAACTGGTGGTCCCCGGGTGGTGGGGGGCACACACACACACCATACGCACGCCACTTGAAAATAACACCCGGGGGCCTCATGAAAAATTCGTCTGGGTCCCAAATCGGCCGCGCGATCATTTGAAAGCCTAATGGGCCGGCCGAAGGCCAAGGGCAGTCCAAGGTGGCTCGGCCGCGGCGGTTCCTTTAAATTTCAAAACTAACGCACGGCACGTTTTCCCCATTTTCGGGACCGGGGCATATTATTTTCGGTGGGGTATCTGTGGTGATCACATGCAGGAATACGCTCGAGGATCGAGCTGTACAGGGTGTCGCATTTTGGGTGTTTTCCTCAAAAGTCAGTTTGGGCAATTAAGTTTTATAAATTAAAAACAATTTGGCCTGTCTACTTCTACCAGTGCCGGAGACGCGGGGGTCAACCATCTTTTTTTTTAATTAAAAAAATGGTACGCCTCTGGAAAAATAATCATTTCTGCCCGTACTAAATTTCCCAATTAATTCTAAGAAAAAACTAATCTTTACTTTTTTACGGAAAATGTTCCGTTTTTGAAAAATTCGTTTTTATGCATTTTAAATTTTTTAGCAGAAGAAAATCAAAGTTGGTTTCAGTTTTGAAAATTATGCACGTTTTTTAATTCTGAACAACAAAAAGGTCAAGAATAGTTTTTTCTTAGAACTTATTGGAAAATTTAGTGAAGGCATTACTTTTCCAGTGGCTTACGCGTCTTCGGCACTGGTGGAAGTACAGGGTGTCCCATTTTGGGTGTTTTTGGGTGTTTTTCTCAAAAATTTCGGTTATTATTAAAGCTAGAGGGTTGCGGTTTTCACGTCACCGTACTACTTTTTTGAGAGTAATTTGGTGGACCAATCAGATTTTAGATAAGTTTTATAGTTTCCGCGCATTGGCGCAGGACTGAAATTTTCGATTTTTTGGAAACCTCTCTCCTGGCTACAACTTATATATACAGTGCCCGCCAAAAAGTCTGCACCATATGGGAAAAATTTTTAGTAAATAACTAACGGAAAATTTGTTTGCGGCATCAGGTTTTGCTTGCTCTAGAACCAAAATTGACATAATCAAATGTTGTGACGTATTCTTTTTTATATGTCAAATTTGACATTAATGAAGAAAATGTCCGAAAAATGGGCTTATTTAACCGAATTTCAAAAAAAAAGTCATGAGAAAAATATATTTCTTTCGCAAATTTATACCCCTGTGCAAAATTTCAAGAGCCTACTACGATTTTCATATTTTGCCCTTTGTTGCCCTTTTCCGTATTTGTTAATCCATAAAAGTCGATCCTATGTAATTTAAAACACTCATTGACTGAATACATACTGCACAATACTTAGTTTACGGTCTAAATATCCTTCTTTTCCTTTTTTTTGAAAAAAAAATTAAAATGAGGGCTTGTTGAAGAAGCACGCTTGGTGCAAAAATGATCTCATTTTTACAGATAAACACATAAATTCGATTTACAAACTTCTTTCTATTGTAAATGGTTGTAAAAACACACAAATATTTCTGTCATGCTGATCTGATCAGAAATATCTAGAAAATTTAAAATATGTCCAAAAATATCCAACAAAGGGCAAAATATGAAAACCGTAGTAAGCTCTTGAAATTTTGCATAGGGGTATAAAATGGTGAAAGAAACATATTTCTCTTATGACTTTTTTCGAAATTCGGTTAAATAAGCCCATTTTTCGGAAATTTTTTTCATTAATGTCAAATTTGACATATAAAAGAGACTACGTCACAACATTTGATTATGTCAATTTTGGTTCTAGAGCAAGCAAAACCTGATGCCGCAAACAAATTTTCCGTAAGTTATTTACTAAAAATTTTTCCCATATGATGCAGACTTTTTGGCGGGCACTGTACATCGACAAATTTAATCAATTATTTTTATAGATTTTTTGGCATAGAATCGAATGGAATAATTAGTTTTTTGGTAGCGTTAATAGTTTTTGAGATATGAACTATGGTTTCCATTTAAAAAAAATATATAACTTTGGTTCATATCTCAAAAACTATTAACGCTACCACAAAACTAATTATTACATTGGATTCTACGCCAAAAAATGTATAAAAATAGTTGATTTAAATTTGCAACCCTCTAGCTTTAACAATAACCCAGATTTTTGAGAAAAACACCCAAAAACACCCAAAATGGGACACCCTGTATAGTCAAGGATTTTTTTGGTAACTTTTGGGCACACCTCAGTATAATTGCCCTCTACTGACTATACTAATAAGAGCTTCGTCAGTCTAACTTTTATTTTATGTCTATTTTTCGATTTTCGAAATCTACGCATTTTTCTGGTTTATAAACTCCTGGAGAACATTAACGCACCAACATAATAAATAATCACAAAAATTAAAATAAATTAATGGAAAAATATATTAAAGAAAACTAAATGAAAAGCAACAAATTTCATTATTTAATTAGTTTAACACTAGTAAATGTCCAAAGGTACGCAAAACAATTTAAAATATAATTTGAAATTTTGTATGTTGGTTTGGTGAATAATAATTATTTTGTCCAGGAGTATATATTTTATAGTCGTAGTTTGCACAAAATTGTCCTTTGATGTTGGACAAAATCAAAATTGCCATGGAAAGTTCAAAACAACTATTACGAGAATCCCAGCTTGACTTTGACAGTTTGTATCACAGTTTCTAACACATCGACATCGTGCTGTGAAAATGGTGGTGAAAAAAACGACATCGTGGAATGTTATGTTTCTCGCGAAAAGAAGCAGTCTTATTATACTTCGTCTAAAATCATTCTATCAAATAATATGCATCGAGATATTTGCAAATATCATGGAGCTCAGTCCAGAGAGTGTTGAAAATGCATTAGTTTAGACCGTATTGTTTTCGCCCAGTTCAAAAACTGTGTGAAAATGGTAATTACAGAAGGCAAGAATATTGCTGTTTAGTGTTGGTGAGGCAAGCGGAAAATGATCAGTTTATGAGTGCGTATTTTTATCACTTGTAAATTATCACTATAATAAAGATTACACAACTATTTTATTACTATTCTATTACTACTCCTACGGTTATTACTATTACAGATTCTATATTGTGGACTGATGAAGCCACTTTTGCAACATAATATGGCGTTTTTAATAAAAAAAAACACTCACTATTGGTCATCAGAAAATACACGACAGTTTATTTCAATTCAACATGACAAGGTTGAACTTCAATAAATGTTTGGTGTGGTATTTTTCGGAATCACATAATTCGTCCGGTATTTTTTGAAGGTGGTTTAACTGGACTAAAATATTTACAGCTCTTAAGAGCAGAAATTTATGATCTATTGAATCAAGTTAATAGGCCGAATATTGTTAGGCAACAAGACGGTGCTCCAGCACATGAATCAAATGCTGTCAAGAGGCATTTAGATGACACTTTTGTAGAGTGGATTGGTTCAAATGGAACTGATTTATGGCCTGCCAGAAGCCCAGACTTGACCCCACTCGATTTCTTTCTGTGGAGAACTTTGAAGGACCGGGTATATGAGGTCAAATAATATCGACTAAGTTAAAGAAAAAATATCTCAGGAGATCAGAGAGCTGAACGAGGCAGGTATTGTGGCTAACTACATAAGAGAAGTTTATTAAGAAGGTATGCTCTCTGTGATGCACAAAATAGAAGCATTATAAAACACCTTCTATAATTTACTTTAATTCATAATAAAGTATCACGTTCCATCCATAACTATGATAAAATGGCAGAAAAAATAAAATAAAATTTCCACAGCAGTATACCTATATGATTGTATAATTGTGGGAATACAACAATTAATGTAAACTGTCAAGTCTCCATTTATAATATTCTCGTAATAACTGTTTTGAATTTTCCAATTTTTTGATTTTTCCGAGATTCAATTAATAATTATTCAAAGGAAGATTTTGTGCAAGAAAATTTTATACAATTTCATATTTACATTTTTTCCAAAATTAAAACAAAAAAGGTAAGGGGAGTAGAATGTTATGTGAATGACCCTGTACAAGAATTACAGCAATATAAAATATACCTACTTTACTGTGAACAAATAGGTTAGTCCAACGAACTATCCATGATCAGCACTGATAATGGCCGCCGATATAAAAACAAATTCAAGTTAAAAAGTTTTCGAGTTACTTTTTCTTCTTCCTGTATCGACGCCACTGACCAGTGAGACATTTTACCGTTACCGACAATATTTTTTGGTCATTGCTCTGTCCCCCCGAACATTTATTCCGTTGCTCTCGGAGAAAACTCTAGTAAACAAAGAAAAAAAAACACTAAAATGCATTCCTAGAATGATTGTTTTTTTGGGTCAGCTTGGCCGACGCGCTTCTTGGCACTGCTTTCGACATTTCTCAGGACCTCTGCTCCATACGAAATACGAAGAAAGACGCACGCGAATGCTTATTAGCAATCGATGTTGGTAGGGCATAAATGGTTTTGTTTCCGAAATGTTATACATTTTATTTTGTAGATATTATCCTTGTTTATGGTCTCATAAACAAGGATATTATGTACACATTTGCGTAGAAATGGTAACGATTTACAACATCGTTGATGCTGTGCCAAAAGTAAATGCACGGTGTCCCAAAGGCATAGGGCCAGGGCCCACTAGTTTGGCACAAAGTACAGTCATTTTAGAACTTGTTCTATAGTTTAACTCCCTGTGTATGATTTATGACCAGAAACTAATTAAAAACTATAGTCCAAAGCACGAAAGAAAACGTTTCTAAAGAATGCGGGCAGCGTTGCGAGATTTCCTATGAGTAGTCGAATTTCTGAACTCTATTATACCGAAAAAATAAAGCTCGCATCACGGTACCACTTACCCATTTTTGTTTATCATTTATTTTTAACGCGGTGTGATAAAACACCTATTATATTTTTTTCAACATCGTCGCGTCTACCGTCGCCTTTGAAATACGGCAACACAGCACTTCTGCGAAGGAGTCTGCTGACAAAATCAGTTAGCCAACGCGTTTTGTGCCTGTTTCTATAGTACCTACGTAAAGTTAACTGCGTATTTGGGCTACCATACAGACCTCATTTTTTAGGCCGCTGGCAAATTTTTTCCGCCGGCAATTATTTCCAGTGATGTGTCTCCTATTTACTCCATATTAAGAATCATCAATAAACGCGCCAAATTGATTTTTATAGATTAAAATTTGATAAATCAAAGCTTAAAAGTTGTCAGGCACTGGTAAGTTTACGTTACCTATTTTTTATGTAGGATGTTATAAGTAGAAATAACTGAGACAGAGACAACAACTAGACCTAAATCTGATTATGTAAATTAAAAGTGTACCTACCTACCTACTTATTCGTTTCTTATGTGATCATGTCCTACCTCATTCTACAAACCCAGTAATTGCATACTTCGTGCGAGAATAAAACAAATTCTAGACAAGTTTCTTTGTTGTTACATAACACCGAGTAACGCGGTTCTACATTTCACTGACCCAACCTTGCCCGTTGACCCCTTTTCCTTCTTCTGGAAAATTCTGCTCTTCTGATCCGCATTTCTAAGTAGCTACGACCCGAAATCAAAAATGACGTTGCGAAACGCCAGGCTACATTTCGACGTATTTTACATTATTCAAAACATCCGCATTTGTTTTTTCCTGGGAAACGAAAGTGGCCCAAAAAGTGCCTGCCACCGACTTACGACTTACGCCGAAACAGTTTTGCAAGGCCGGTTTTTGGAATTTGCGAGATCGGCGGATTATTATTGTTTGTTTGTCTAGACGAATGGCAAGATTTGAATTTACATATCTACTTACTTGAATCGTCCATATACAGGGTGTTTCATCTTAAGTGCGAACACCCCCGTAAAATTTGTATTTTTCAACCGATTTTAGCCGCGTTTTTTTCTTCTAAAAATACGCCACAAAAAACTGTACGTTGGTGCAAAATTTCAGGTCTTAATGTCAATTTTCAAGGCCTACTACAATTTTTTTTCTAGTAAAAAATGACGAAAACCATTTAGCGATTTTTTTTTATTTAAAATCTGACACCACAGCGTTAATTAGAACAACCTAAAACCCCCGTATACCAAATTTAAACAAAAAATATACAGGGAGTTCCATTCTGCAGGCTGTGAAAGTTGAGCAAAATAGGAATTTTGAACTCATCTGGCGAGTCAAGTGTGCCATGGAATTACTTCGAAACAGTTGGATGATGAACAGGACCACCCACAGTGTCGATGTGCAAAGATCCAATAAGAAATATACAAGGTGTTCTTCTCTGTAGCAACTCGAAATGCTGAATTTTTTTTTCCGACGGCTTCCGACTTCGGGTTCGAACGTGTACGGAGTTAAATGTACGTCCAAAGAAGTCACGTGACTCAATCCACCAATGAGAGTGCAAGACGTATACCGACTTTTATATACGTCGGACGTATAAATAGCCACTTCCTACAACAAAACGAAGGCGAAACGAAAACGATCATGCGGGCGGGAAACTAATATGTTAAGATGATTGTGGGGTTATACACCACAAAACATCAAATCCCAAACCTGACACAGAAAAAGAACATCCAGTACGTCGGTAATCGTAATCACTTCGACTTCGGGCTTCTGCGCTTTCTGCTGCAGCGTTACCGGTGCACCTTAGGGATGCGCGGCGCGACCTCTGGTGACGACCGGTGGTACCCTAAATTATTATATATTGGCGCATCAAATTAATATATCGTGTTTTGATATATTTTTTTTGCGTTTACTGTAATATATACTTTTGGGCGATGCGTAATATATAAATTTGACTACAAAAAGATTATTCACGCAAATTTCTATAAATATCATATTAAAAAAATATATTAGAGCGAGAAATTTATATATTCAAAAATAATAATTTAGTCCGAAATGGCGCCTCATACTTAAGTGTCAAATTTGTCGTTTTTGTTGTGAGCAGGCATTTTTTATCTTGGCTGATTACAATGAAGCCTATAGGTTAGTCTAGTTTATTATTTGGTCTGAGATTCTCATTCTGTATTCTGTAAACAATATCTCTTAAGAGCTGGGTCGATGGACTATTCACGTTGTGACCAAAATCAAGAGAGATTCTTACGTCAAAATTTCTTATTAAAATTTGGCCCGATTGAAAAACAACCAACCGAAAGAGGCCTACGGTATGTACGATATACGTCATAGGCGTTACAAATTATTCATGAATTGTATAGAAACTATTAACGTTTCTTCTTTGGAACGAACTTTTATTTTACAGGAAGTTTTTTCTAATAATGATGATTAATTTTTTTTCTCGCGAGATGATTTAACAGTTAACACGATTATTATAATGTTAGACAAATTGGAAAACCGCTTAATTTGACCGAAGCGTATGACTAATAAAGTCACCACTACAGGCTAATTATTTAAATAAACGTTGTTGTAGCCATTGATTATTCAATTTAAAACGTGTTTGGCTTTTTTATTAGCATTTTTAACACAGCGGGGTTCATGCTATTTCTGAAATTTGTTAGATTCATATTTTGGTAACGAAAATACACTTACTGATTAAACCTAGACCTGGACCAACACTATATTAAATACCTGTGCATAGCGCTGTTTCAAGCGATCGCCACTGGCGCCACACGACGAAACCAATTTACACGGTAGTTTAATGTTAAAACACCATTGTTGCAGAATCCTTTATAAAATAAAAACATGCAAATGTGTCTGTTACAACGAATTTAATATCCAAAATAAAATAAAATATTTGTTTATTGTCCCTCTAATTTGACAAGTTCACATGGCATATTTCCATACATTTTCTTAAGAAAAGCGAGTATTTGGTACCTTTTGGTTTGAAATGAAGTCCATAGCTAGTTGCCAGTTGTAGTGTAAGTTAGCATAAAACGCGTTAGATTTTCAGTTTCTTCTTTATATGAAGGACTATTGGTTCGCTTTGGAGCTATAAACAAAATTTTCTATTTTCATTCTTGCATACGTTACAAAATACTCTTTCAAAATATAATATCTAGAATTTTCGCTTCTTCGGCTGGTTGATCAGATCATCCCATAATTCCAAAATAGTGTTTATTCTTCTGCAATTCACCTAACGGTGTGTGCAGTGTGCATGTCATTTTCTTCATGTGCATGGAAATTTCATGTTATCACAAACAAATCTACCTATAAAAGCTGTGTTAATAGAAAACTGCTAAATACTGGACGCAAAGACAATTCGTTACGTAAAAAGAAGGCAAATCGTAATAAAGCTGGATATTTAAAATTTTGGACATTTTAAACGTCAGTAACTGACATACCAATAACCATAGGATACCCCCCTTTAACCTATAATAAAGTCGCCATTTTTTTCGTCGAGTGGCGCCACCCCAGTCCGTAAACAACAATGTATTATGACGTCATGCTCGGGTCTTTAATATAGTGTCGGTCCAGCCTAGACTAATAGTTTTTCATATACTATAAATGTAAATGTAAAACCCTTTACTTGCCCTTCGTGTGTTTAATAAAACCTATTACATGTCAATCTTTTTCCGTTTTGTGCAACAGTGTAATATTATATCATCCAGGAGCCATGTAAATGCTAGCTACTTTTTTTTTTGTTGAAGCAGTACCTAGCATTTTTGCATAAGGAATAAATTAAGAACCATCAAGGCACATAAAAGCCACATGGGTATATCAAATGAAGGAAGTAGGAGACACACAATAATACGTTATCTGTGTCAGTATGATAGGGGTGTGTACAGGGTGTTCACAGATATGTTCTATAACAATAAGCAAGAATAGCTTTTATTCTCTGCAAACAAATAAAAAACAACCTGAACTCCGAAACTGAATTTTGACAAAGATAGAATGCCATTTTCCTAAATGTATTCATGAAGCTATTAAGTATAGGTAGGCGTTCAGTTTTGGTTTTGGTAGTAAAATAGGGGAATTATTTCAGCAATTTATTCAGAGTTATCCAGTTTTCACCAATCCGCAGACGAATACTATTTGTCACAGTCCCCTCGAAATGACGTCAAAAGGCAACAACAAGGAAGACAAAATCTTTGTTGCCTTCCCATACTATAATTCTTATGTGTTCGTATTAAAATGGGAGCTGCAAAAACATTCAAGACAAATGTGTACAGAAAAGTCTCAAAAACTATTTGAAATTATTATAACTAATAGTTTTCAATGAGTGGTGCAGACCACATTATGGAAATCTGCCAAGTTTGTAAACAATGCTAGTTTTCAGTGTCGCACGTCACACTGCTTCCTGTGTTATAAAAATAACAGTAAAACAAACAATTTTGTAATGCAAAAAATCTAAATGGAGTGGCTAGACCTTAGTATACCGCATGTTGAGAAAGATCATGGCGCAGGCAGAGAGAATATTTTTTCATTTAAAACAGCTTCATACATAAAGCTTACTACGTAGGTGTTATAGTCTATTTATTTTAACCCTATGATCATCAGTTTATAAGACGTTTAAATCCGAAGCTTCGTTTTTATTTCTGCATTCTAAATTCTAATATATCCGACATATAAATTTGAATGCCTTTATTTCCTTTATACATTCAAATAGAAACATCAGCCGATCTGGTTGTATCAGACATTATGTCTATTGTCCAAATTTGTTAACCCCCATCTTTTATTATGACGGCACTTCGAATCTTGCTTCCAGATTTTGGACTAAAATTTATGGCAAAATGAAATTTGATAGATAAACATTTTAGTTGTCTGTGTTTTAATAAGTGGGGATCACACAAATCTTTAAAATATTACACAAAAATGCCGTAATCGCAACCTCTGCAACCAGTCGTAAGCAAGGAGAGCGAGAGGAATCTTTTGACGTTAGTACTCGAAAATGGCGGACCAATGCCAACCACATACCTGATAGGTGTATGATGCCAACGCACTATAATATAGTGTTATTTATATTATAATTATATTAAAATTCCTGTGTTGATTTTATACATAAGGATACTCGAAGAAAAATTGAAGTGAGCAACACGTTTTACAAACTCCTCTAACCACTCGTTCCATATATAAATAAAACTTGTTGCAGAATAAGTATAGGTATTTATTATTATGGCTACGAAATTATTAAAAATAGCCACTTCAAAAACTTCTTCTGACTTATCTATTCTACTTCTTTCTTTCTTTATTCTACTTTTTTTATACCTACTTCGTTTAGAAAACACTACTAATATTCAAATACCTACATATATTTTTTTAAAATAGCGTGTTCTTTAAACCATAACATAACAGTGAAAGTACCAAGTGGTACCTACCTATCTATAACTAATCAAAAAGGAATCTAACAGTAAATAAATCTGCAAAGAAGAATTATTCAATACCATGCAAAGCATTGTCCCGTTAGCTCTATAAAACAGATTGATTTTGCCAGAAGGATCTTTGAATATAACCAGACTTTTATTTCGCTGTTATTATAGAGAGCTGAGATTCTACAGAGTGTACCAGAATGCTGGCCCCCAATGTTATTGCGACGGTGCCGCCCCAAGTAACTACCTATTTCTATAGTGATGCAACTAGTTCTTTAATTTTTAATTCGATACTTCAGGGACCTTAATTGATTTGTGGTGTGTCAGCTGAGTCCATACGACCTAACCTTTATTCTTTGTGACTCGATATCATAATAACCTTTATTATTATTGAGTTGAAAGTGTGCCTGGCGAATCTATACTAAACCTTTAGTATCTAAGTACTTGCATGACGTTACATTATTGACGTTAGGTACTTTGTTGTTGTTTTGTTACCGAATAACCTATTTTTCCAGATATGACGATGCGACACCCGGTATGTCTACTGTCTAAATTTTGAAAAGAACACCGGCGTAACGCGCTTATGTAACCGCTAGGTGCAGCGAATAGCGAATGTAGGACAAAATGCACATTTGAGTACGTCGGCAAGCACGAAATCGGACGCCATGGACAAGTGTAAGCGCTTGTGTTACCTACATCGACATTCACCTATCTTAGAAAGTGATCCCTGGTCTCTTCCGAGCAACAGCGCCGTCCGACGAACACTTTCCGTTTTATGTTATGAATAAATATCAACACCGTGCTACGGGACGACGAGTCGGGTCACCTGTGGATGTCCCGAGCCTATAGGGGGTCGAGTATGGCACCTTGCGGCACTCCAAAAGTTATTATAGCGTGTTCATGACTGGGTGGGTGGGCAGAAGCTGATGGACTTTGAAAGGTTGTTGTAGTTTGGATGTTATCAAGCAATTTACATAAGTGGGTATAAGGAGAACAACAAAATGCAACAGTCCAAAACAATAACAAATATATATACAATGTGTCCCGGATAAGGATGAACAGCATGAGGATCTGGTGAGAGATAGAACAACGGTTAAGTGGGAGAAAAGTAGCGCAATTTCAAGGTCAATAAAATAGTACATACAGATTTCTAACATCTTTTTCGTTTTTGAGTTATTTTCAAACAGGAAAATTTTGCGTTTTCGATTTTATTTTTTTCTGAAGTTGTAATCACAGATAGAAAAAAAGAAAAACACTTTCTTATGGCATTTTTTAACGGGCTTTAAGATGGCGTTTTTAGATTTGCTCTACAACATTTCGTTTTTGAGAAACTATCTTCAACTTTATTTTTTTAAATATGGACCTGAATTTTTTTTTGCAGATTTTGAAAGCACTTTTCATTGCAAATACCATGATGTATGACACGAACTATTTTTAAAATGTTTTGAGACAATATTACAATGAAAATTCCTTTTTTTTTCATTAATTTTTTTCTATTGCGGCCCTGTATTTAATAATAAGAAGTCTAAATATTAATCAGTATTGCTTATAGTTTATTTTTACTTCGAAAACTTAATATTTTTAAATACGGCCCTGTCTGGTTAGTGTTTTCCTCTGTTGTTGTACATACAGCAAACAGTGTCGCATTTTGTTTTGGAGTAAATTTTTTGCTCTTTCTAATTATTGTGAGAAGAAAGCTTTAAGCCAGTGAAACCAACAACTTTTGCCATTTATTAATTGCAACAATACATTCGTTGACACAAGATATAACATGCCAACATGTTAAATTTGTCGTCATTTAAAAAAGAACCATCCATTTCCACTAATACAAATTATTAACTAAATGATACAGTGGGAGTTATGACAAATGACAAGGGGCTGGTTTCGTTGTTTCAAAACCTTCTAGGTAGAGGATTTTTATTTATTTTTTATTATATTATGTGACTGTTATTAGTCTTTGCCGTCCTTTTTTGGTTCTCCGATTGAAGGATAAGTTGTAAGTTAAATTGTTGACAATACTGATTAATATTTAGACCTCTTATTATTAAATACAGGGTCGTATTAGAAAAAAAATAAATGGAAAAAGAGAAATTTTCAGTATAATTGTCTCAAAACATTTTTAAAATAGTTCGTGTCATACATCATGGTATTTGCAATGAAAAGTGCTTTCAAAATCTGAAAAAAGAAATCCAGGTCCGTATTTAAAAAAATAAAGTTGAAGATGGTTCCTCGAAAAATAAATGTTGTAGAACAAATCTAAAAACGCCATCTTAGAGTCCGCTAAAAAGTGTCATAAGAAAGTGTTTTTCTTTTCTTTCTATCTGTGATAACAACTTCAGAAAAAAAAATCGAAAACGCAAAATTTTAGGTACTTTTTCAAAATAACTCAAAAACGAAAAAAGATATTAGAAATCTGTTTGTACCATTTTATTGACCTTAAAATTGCGCAACGTTTCCTCCATTTAACCGTTGTTCTATCTCTCACCGTTTGCAAGATCCCCATGCTGTTCATTCTTATCCGGGACACAGGTCGGCAAAATGTTTAAACGATACGCATGCGCTGTTGGTTCGTGAAACTATACCAATCATCGATTTATCACGTGTAATCTACATAACCTCAATGTCGCAACAACGTTGACATTCGGATGTGGCGATAAATTGAAGTTCGGCCATCTTGTGGACGGCAGTTTTCAGAGCCACCTTCTCTACGCACAATTCCCGCGTCTCAAATTGCCATTCCCAGAACGGCAGGGCTCCCATCACCGATAGAGATGCTTCGAATTGCGTAACACGTCTCCGTGACATTCGCCAAAACAAAATTGTCGAAGTGGCGCTCAGTGATCACGTACCCCGCTAGCAATAATTTTTTTCACTTTCTTCCAGTCTTTCCCACACACCGGGTCGTTTCTAATTGGCCACGAGATTGTACGCATTTGGCAGTGGAAGAATACATATAGTTAGCGCACGCGATAGTTGAGTCAAGTTTAGTTGAATACCGTACTCAACTGCAGGTTGATGATCGCGAGATATTTTTTGTGCTTGGACGTTGCTTGGACTGTCGAACTTGGACTCGTTTTAGAGTTAGAGCTTCCTGTGTACATACCGGTTTGGTGTTTTTGGTAGGTAAGTTCTTGCCCAGAAACTGATTTCAGTGATTTCTCATCATTTTGAATGTGCCAAGGGGATATGACAAGAAAATTGTCACGATATTCTACATCGTTGTGGCCGAGCCAGAGTTATGTAAATGGAATTCTACCGGGTATTGGAACTTTGCCTACGAAAATTCAACCCCTCGATTTTATAAGTTTTCGACAACGTCGAAATTCTCGTAAACGACTGGACAAAATCGGTTAATATTTTTGGAAATTAAAAAACGCGCTTGACGGGCATTGAGAAACTTCCAAGTTTAACTTAGACCAGACATTCGGTTTCCACGGGCCAAACTGTGTCGGATAGACCTGTTTTCTGCCTTTTTTTTGCGAAATGGTCAAATTTCAGTGGACTTTTTGGGGAATTTCAATATTGCAATAAATTCAGGGAAAAGGAAAAGACAGGTAAATGTAAACAGAGTCAGGGAAAATTGCTATAATCTGCTGAAATTCATGGAATTTGACTTTTCGATATTTTATAGTTTTTGTTCTGCTTTTAAATAGGTATTGAAATTTTGTTGCGGACCTAAAACTCTGGTGACGTAAAAGTGATAGTGATTATATTAAGGAGTAAAAGATAAAAAAATTCTGGGTTGAAATTTGATCATTTGGAAATAAGATCTATTTGATTAGAAAGTAATTTGTGACATAATTTTATAGATTCGGAAAATCAAGTACCTACCTATCTATTTTTGTCCCTTGGGATTAAAAGTACAACAAAAACAATAGAAAGTATGACCAACTATGTACCAAAACTCCTAAGAAAAGAGATATTAAAGAAAAAAATATGAAGTATTAGGAGAAGCAAAAAAACATATTTTTCTATTTTAGGATTCTACGGAAAATTATAAACACATCTGAAGAATGTCATTTTTTAAAAATTATTTCTTTTCAATTTTTCTCTCGTTTTTCATTAAAAAATATTACTAAGAAAAATTGTTAAGTTTTTCAAAATTCCCAAGGCATACTTGATTTTTAATTCTAAAATTATGTCACCAATTAGTTTCTAACCAAGCAGGTCTTAAAAACTCGAAAATGTGTTGCCTTTTACACCTCTTTGTTCATTTGTGCAGGGGGGGGGGGCACACTGTATTTGGTCAGAGAAAACCTGTCCCACTGAACATAATCCTTTAAGCGTGTAGAAATAATTAAAGATTGAAATAGCAAACATTCAAAACTGAACAGGTATACCTAAAGTCTTGTCTTCAATCAAAATCTGCCGAAAAGTTTTGTAGAGTCAGTTCACCTGTTAACCCATCTAAACCTACATTGACTAGTAACGTAAACGTACCGGTGCCTGACACATTATGAGTTATGTATGACCATAGAAGAATCTGTCGTAGTAGATTCTTCTATGGTATGACTTGTCAATTTATAGAGGTCAGATTCATTGCGGTCTCTTAGCGAAATTGTTTAGTTCAGCCTTGAAAAAAATATTGTGTACTTATGTGTTTTTAGTGTAGATTTTTCAACTGTCTTAATTGTTGTGGCTTATACTTCTAAGCAAACAAGATAACTGTTTCAAGTTTTTGAAGATTTTGGTTGGGGTGTCAGCTATTGGCTTATGCCTTGTCTAGAAATGGATAGACAAGGGCTTATGTTATGTTTATGCTAAGCCAGTGCCTGACATAGGTGTCAGTCACTTGGAAAATTAAAAGTTGTGCAAGAATGATCTCTAAAGTCTCTAACAATAAACCTTATAATGGTGTACAAATTTCACGTCAATGTGTTAAATATTTCCAATGCTTGACAACTCTGTCAGCCATCGGCTATACAATATGCAGCTACATTTGGCACTGACTATGGCAGACCTCGGAGTACTGTCTTCAAGAGCATCAAATGTATATATTTGTCACTCAACGATTCTGAGCCATGTCTTCTTCTTGTCAAAAGTGCTGAACACAACCAATAACTAGTATTACGATCTATACAAGTTTACAATGTCAAATTAAATTCAATTAGGTATTCAAAATAAGTTCACAGATGTATTATATAGTTAAGAAACGAGTCTATAGAGAATTTATGCCATCTGTCATTTCAGGGGAAGAGAAGAAACATAATTTTTAGAAAAAAAGAGAAAGATAGGGAGAAGAAAAGAGGGAGGGGAAGAGAAGAACAATAAATAGAAAACCGAAAATATTAAATAGCAAAATAAAAGAAATAGGTAAATAAAAGCGAACATATTTTTTAATGTAACATATGAACAAATAACAATTTCTAAAATTGGAAACCCAAAGTTTTCTACTCGAGAATAAGTTACTATACATATTTTGCAGAAATGAGAATGTACGAATAAATAAACATTTCTACATACAACATTCATTTGAGTTAAATTGCTGTGACAATTTTTATAGGGTGTCAGGTTTTGGTCTTATCAGATTCAGGCTCAGGGTCTAGTCGAAAATCACTATGTCAGCTATTGGATAAAAAAACATAAATTTTAAAATATTACTTATAAAAAATATATTGTAGATTTGATTTGGGCTATTGGTAATTATTTCCAGTGATGTGCCCCCCACTTACCCATATTAACAATCATCAATAAATGCCCCAAATTAATTTTTGTAGATTAAAATTTGATAAATCGATCCTTAAGGTGTCAGACACTGGTAAGAGTGGTGGAGTTTACGTTACCTAGTTTAGTAGTGCAGTGCCTTAGCTATCTGGAGGTCGTTTTTTCCGCCAACTATGGCGAAACCGCTGGAATTTCCTCGCGTGCTAGTGAAAAGCATTGGCAAGGCCGCCATTTTTTCCCTCTCTCAAATTTCCTCAGCCGGTACAATCGCAATGATGAAAGGATTTTCACGGTGGCGGTTCCCCAGAATGTGCACGCCATGAACTGAATACCTATCTGGCTCCCATGGGGTTGCGAAATCCCACCAATGAACCAGTTTCAAATGCACTCAGGGATACCAAGGGGCACAGATACAGATAGTCAAAGTCGCCAGCTTTCTAATAATGCATTTCCAATGGGCGGGCTGCGATAGTTGCGCAACGACATCTGAAAATTTTAAGTTTTGGTAGCAGTAAATGTAAATACAAGAAAATGGGTTGGAAAACAAAAAAAGGCTAGTAAGAAGAAAACAAAAAAAGGCTAGTAACCGCATACACGTGTTTCATGCTATTTGGCAATCATCAGGACGGTGTATAACATCAACCAAATAGAAATGATAGGAATGATTTGGGAAGCAACAAATGAAGTCCAGGCAGGAGCCAACAGCACATTTGCAGCTTCAGTCAGCACATCCCCAATTCGGGGCTTGTACTAACATCGCCACGGAGGCTGCTAAAGCATATACTTACGGTGTGTTCCGTGTAAACAACCCCTTACATTTTTTTCTTTTTGAGACATTCGTCTGCCCTTTGCCCATCAAGTCTCCCAACCTACTGCGATCATTTTTGTACAGGGTGTCCCATTTTGGGTGTTTTTCTCAAACATCTCAGTTATTATTAAAGATAGAGGGTTGCGATTTTCACGTCACTGTACTACTTTTTTGAGACTAATTTGGTGGACCAATCAGATTTTAGATAAGTTTTATAGTTTCCGCGCATTGGCGCAGGACTGAAATTTTCGATTTTTTGGAAACCTCTCTCCTGGCTACAACTTATACAGGATGATTTTTTTAGGTCTACCACCGCGATTTTCTCGCTGGCGATTTCTCGCTCGCTACAAAAAAAAAAACGTAAGGAACAAAAATGTGGCAATTTTGGACAGCTAAGTGATGCTGCAAAAGAAATCGGCATCCATGGCCAACTTCGTCGCGCAATATTAAAAAAACCTCAAATTGAGCAAAACTATTAATGGCCGTGGAATGTTTATTTTAAGAGACAGAGAAAAACTTTTATATTGAAAATTGATGGCACTAAGAAGCTTTATGCAAAAGGGTACTCAGATAGTTTCAGAACATTACACAGGGTCTGCGGCTGTCTTGAGGCCATGAATTTTTTTTTTGTTTATTTCTTATTAAGCGATTTTCTCGCTTATTTTGGGCCGCACAGAAAATATGTAAGAAAACAAAATATGGCAATTTTGGTCAGCGAGGCGACATTAAAAAAGGAATGGGCCTCCATACCCAACTTTTTGCGGTGTACTAAAAAAAACTAAAATCGACAAAAACTTTCATGGTCTCAAGAGAGCCGAAGACCCTGTCTAATTTGCTGAAACTATCTGAGCACCTGGGTGGATAAAGCTTCTCAGTGACATCAATTTTCAATATAAAAGTTTTCCTCTGTCTCTTAAAATAAACATTCCACGGCCATTCATAGTTTTGCTCAATTTGAGGTTTTTTTAATATTGCGCGACAAGTTGGCCATGGATGCCGATTTCTTTTGCAGCACCACTTAGCTGTCCAAAATTGCCACATTTTTGTTTCTTACGTTTTTTTTATACGCCGCAAAATGAGCGAGAAAATCGCGGTGGTATACCTAAAAAATCATCCTGTATATATCGACAAATTTAATCAACTATTTTTATAGATTTTTTTGGCGTAGAATCGAATGGAATAATTAGTTTTTTGGTAGCGTTAATAGTTTTTGAGATATGAACTATGGTTTCCATTTTAAAAAAATAAAACTTTGGTTCATATCTCAAAAACTATTAACGCTACCAAAAAACTAATTATTCCATTCGATTCTACGCCAAAAAATCTATAAAAATAGTTGATTAAATTTGTCGATATATATAAGTTGTAGCCAGGAGAGAGGTTTCCAAAAAAATCGAAAATTTCAGTCCTGCACCAATGCACGGAAACTATAAAACTTATCTAAAATCTGATTGGTCCACCAAATTCCTCTCAAAAAAGTAGTACAGTGACGTGAAAACCGCAACTCTCTAGCTTTAATAATAACCGAGATTTTTGAGAAAAACACCCAAAAACACACAAAATGGGACACCCTGTACACCTACCCCAAACATTGCAAACACATTTGGGTACATACCAATTTTCAATAAAAAAATATTCTGGGATAGACTTTTTCGAATCTTGTTTGTTAGCAGGTGTTTTGAGTAGGTATCTTTTTGTAGCAGAATGAAAAAATGCACTAAAATGATGGATTTGCAATACCAAAACAAATAACTTCAAAAAAGTTAAGAGTAAGTACAGCTCTGTAAGATACGTAGAAATTGACATCTTCATCTCCGAAAACCTAACAGTGACAAATTTCAGTTGACCAGCTTGCTTAGTTTGGGAGATGTAGCCATAATTCAATGTAAAAAATAATAATTTCAACGCCCTGTATCTCAGTAACCATTGGCACCACGCAATCAGTATTTAGAACCAGAAATACATTAAGACGATGCTAGTTAAAACGAAACTACCTATTTAAACGGGAACAATGTACAAAAAATTGCATTTATAAAATTCATTGTTAATGTGGAAAGTTCTACATTGGGGAGACTTGTAGGTCATAAAAAAACATAAAAATTATATCAGGCAAAATTCAATTTCAAAGTCAAAAATATGTGAATATTCTTCTAATAATAATCATAGAATTTTATGGGATAGGTCCCAAACAATCCAAAGTAGGAAATATGCATTGAAAAAAAAACCTTTTTAAAAACAAGCTTTTATTTAAGCCATGTATTAAAACGAATAAAATAAGTTTAGGTTTTCGTTAAGATAATTCAATTCCAAGCTTGTCGCGCAAAATAATGTTGATGAAAGTAGGTACCAATTAATTTTATTGGACAGTGATTGGTTGATAAGCAAGTACCTATTTACCAAAGTATGCATTTTTTTAATTACAATTAGCGCGACAAGCTCTTCGATTTGCAAAAACTTGTCGCAATTTGGAATTGAATTATCTTAACGAAAACCTAAACTTATTCTATTCGTTTCAATACATGGCTTGAATGAAAGCTTGTTTTTAAAAAGTTTTTATTTTATTTTCAATTTTATTTTGTGCTTTTTAGTACGTATTTGATTCCCATGTCAGGAGGGTGGTAAAGAAATTTATTCCATCATCGTGGGGCGGCCGCCATATTGGATTTCGTATGAAGTCATTCGCCTTATTGTTTTCTACCCGTCGAGCTTTTTCATTTGACACCCATGTTGGGTATCAAATAGGTAATCCGCCATCTTGGAGCACCGGTCATATTGAATTTATTGTGATGTCACTAACTTTATCGTTTTCTACTCTTCAAGCCCTTTCATTTGATACCCATATTAAGGGGGTTGACAAAAAATACATCATCTGCCATCTTGGAGCGGCGGCCATTTTGAAGGTATTACAATATTGAATATTGCATATTGTATTGTCACCGGAACTAAAGTTGTATGCAAAATTTCAGCTCAATCGGACGTCAAGAAGTGGTTCTAATTCAGCTTGCAAAATTCGGCCCACACATACTAACAGGGCAAGTTAAATAAAAGCTTGTAAAAATTAAGAAATGTTCGGTGGAATTCAGTAAAATATTATTGACAGTTGTTCAAAGAAATAATTAGATAAAACACAGGGTACAATATCATAATTACCTAATTATTGTAGTTTGTAGGTACTATTTACATTTTATCATTTTAATAATAATTATTAGAAAATTAAATAATAATTAATTCCTAAGTATTGGGTATAAACATTTCTAGAAAACCCATAATTTTATTTTGATCAAATTGTCATCTAAAAGTAAGGTTGATTTTGAATTCTTCTTCTCGAATTTTTTCGCGGTTTTCAATCTCATTCCATCACATCACTTCTATTAAACTCTATATTTTGATAGCAAAAGGAACAGTAGATGCTTAGTAAAGGAACCAACAGAAACAATAATCCATCACGAAACCGTCGTGAATGGGAACCATTTTGCGGTTTTCTCCGGCCTACCGTAATAAGGCAATCTAGACCGTTGGAAAACAGGACAGAGCCGTGTTACGCCTTTACCTTTACCTCGTTTGTTCAGATACGGCCGAAGAGGCACGTAGTTTTGCTGGTTGTGTAATCAGCGAGTCGGTCGATGCGAAAAAAACGAGGATGAAAAGTAAAATCTCCGTTAGATCCACTCTGACTCCATCTGAAGAACGGTAAAATATTTTCGTGAAGGCCCCTCAGACTATGCACTACGGGTAGATGGGCTGAGGAATGGGGAACAAAAGTTAAATTTGAAAAATATTACTTTCAAACATAATTTATTGCCATTAAATGAACCACGGTTCACAAAAAAACTCATTTTTTATTTTTATGTAATAAATATAAGGAATTAAACAGTGCATAATTCAAATCATTCTTGTAACGCGCCCTCCTTGGTTCTGACGTCAAGTAGCTCGTTGGTGGTGGCGCCTTTGGTGGGTGGCGGCACCATGTATAAACTAATATGGGCGGCACATGTATAAAAACTACAGCACCACGCAAGCTTTGTTTAGAAAGATCAACGAGAACGTCCCATCCTTGTCTACCCGTCTTATTATAGTCTATCTCAGTCATGATATTGTTGATAATGTTTGAAAAGAGTGTGCTGTATTAAATAGTTATTTACATTGAGAGATGCGTAAGCGCACTTTTTTGGCCGAGTAGGTTGATTAACGCCCGTGTTGCCTCGAGTCTTAAAACTCTCTCCGAGCCCAAAAAGAGCTTACGCATCGAGCAATGTATTACATTTTTCCTGCTACTGACAATTTTATATTAGGTAGGTAAGTTCTTTGAATTTAAATACACTATGGAGTAGATTGTGAGTAATAATCTTCATAATAACCATTGTCAAATTATTACTAAAAAGGATAATCAGTGATGAACATAAGAGGTAGAATGCAGTGATAATTTGAGGGCTGATATTTTTGTTTATGCTCTTTCTATAAATAGGCAAATATATTAAAGAAATAAAAAAAATTGTTCAAGTTCCCCATTGTTAAAACAAGTAATAGATGACATAGGACAGATGAATTACTGACCACGATACACTTACCCACGGTATGTCACTAACGAATCCGAAAACAAGGCAACTCTGCGCATCTACGTCAGTTGCGAATCACGAATTCTAAATAATGCAGCGGCTGCGGTTGTGTTTTACGATTTTGTATAGTTTACAGTTTAATGTGTCAAGAAAAAAACAACTGACTGATCGTCGGTCCAGCTCGACAGTGCTTTGAAATAGGCCAAAAATGCCGGGATGTGCAGACAGCGTATGTGATGTCAGCGTATCAAATTAAATGTGTTTTTTATCAACAGAATATTCATTCATTTATCTAGTAATAAATTCTACATATTTTTAACAACATTTTTTATTTAAAAGAAATAAGCAAAAACCCATAAAAAAGTATCTATTGCTGTGTAAAGCATATGGAGAAATTTAAATTCTGATTCGCAACTGACGTCACAAGATGCGCAATGACATACCGTGGGTAAGTGTATCGTGCTACTGTCCATACATTACAGGCTATAAATTTGTCATTACTGCCATCCTTTACGTTGTGAGATAACCTTGGACATAAAATTTATTTCCAAATCGGTGGCGTCAGAGGTGCTTTTGAATGGAGTTAACAATAATGATGTATAAGACCGAATGTAGTCAATTTTCAAATCTATTGTCAATAATAGTGTTAAATTACAATGAGAAGAAAGGAATAATGTGGCCGGTAGAAGTTCCGTGAGAAATCAGAACAAATAATTGCAAATTTTGTCTATTTCACTTGCCCTCTTTGTCTTTACACAATTCCACCAGTTTTCATCTATACTCAGACAAGGAAAGAGAGAGAACGCCTAATGACAGCGCTCGCGTCCGTGTTACCGACTGCCACATCGCACGACAGGTCAGTGGCGTAGCATGAAACGCGTTCTTAGCCAATATCACAAAAATGTTGAAAATGAAAAGGTAGTTAATTTTGACTTACATGTAATTCGAAATCCCGGGCTCTTGCTTTTCACTTTTGTTTTTGCAACCAAACGCTAAACAATTCACCATCGTAGGAGCTTATTTTCCCCTTAATCACTGTTACTTTTAATTCACAAATCCACGAAATCAACTCAAACCGTACTCGCTTTGTTTGCCACATATAAAATGGCCGCCGTTCAAAACGACGTAACAAAATCTGTACCGGCAAGCGCGGTGTCCTCTCTCTTTCCTTATCTAAGCATCTATGTTTATCGGAGAAAATATACAGGGTGTTCAGGTTTGTTGCGGAACACCGTTGTAAAATGGTGATGCGTTGCACGATTTTGATGATTTTTTTGTGTGTCTTTACGCAATATGCTTGAATTTAAACAAAGTTATGCGAAATTGATTTAGTTTTGATTGATTTAAGATATTGTTTAGGGTGAATATTAAAACAATTTTTTTTAAGAAATTATTAATGTTTTTCAAAAAATATTTTTTTTCTTAGGTGGCCATATTTTGGTATTTTGGCATAATTTTTAATTATAGACAACTTTTCTTAATAACATTTTGCTGCATTTTCTGAAATAAGGGTACTTTACTCTTGTACAATTTTTATATTTTTTTACCTACCCTGTATGCTGTTTGACTTGCAACCATTCTAAGTGCGCCTAATATGATTATCAAACATGCACCAACTTTCGGAAATATTTGTATTTTCGTTGTGCAATTAATAAAAAAAAATCCCATATGCGTTGCACACTTAAATGACCACACTGTATGTATAGTAAGGAAAATAGTTTTTTTTTAATTAAAAAAAACATCCTACCTTTTTAAAATAATATTTATTTAAATATGGCATATTATTCACAGACCACAGAAAATATGTCATATTTAGGTTTTATTTTAAATCGGTACGATGGTGTTATTTTCTGTTTTCTTTCTTAATGGGGCATATTTAGGATGATTTTTAATTGAAGAAAAAAATATTTTTTCACACCTTTTCAGGGGGTGCTGCATAATGCTTCGTTGGCAGATTTTCGATAAAATATCCTTAATAGCAATTTTCAAAAAATCACATCGAAAAAATCATAACAGGCCGTTGAATAGTGATGCCACAAGTGCCTAAAGGACAGTTATACACACACACAAATTTATCAAAATCGTGCAGCACATCACAATTTTACAGGGGTGTTCCGGATAAAATGTGATTACCCTGTATGTGAACAATTCTATTTTAAATAAGCGGCAGGTGGTCTAGCCCAGGCGCGATGAGTCGCCCTATAGAAATTCCAAATACTGTTACGTAACGACTGAACGAGTTAATAATGCTGTAACATGTATGTTAGTGTGCCTATTGAGGAGCAAAAGAAATGGTATTTCGGGGGTTACTAAAGTAACTTTTGATTCACTGCTTTGAATACATTTTGCGGTGTAGTTGATCTTTTTCTGTAAAAGAAATTGTACGTAAAAAATAGTTATTGATATTGAGAACACTGTAAACGGTCAATAGACTGGGTGTATGATAATTCGGAAACAAAAGCTCAAGAGTTCTTTCTTCGTAGTGTATATGAAACAGATCAAACACTTCATCAGACATTTGAGCTGAGTCTAATGGCAACCCTTTCGGCAATTTAAAATATAACCAACCCAAACGTTCCGCGCCATCTCACGATATTCGCATTGTTCCCAAATATAAAAAACGCAATAAAAAGTAAAATCGCCGTCGCCGCCCCATCAAAAGTGAATCGCCCCGAATCTGGCGGCCCGCGCCGCTCGTTTTCAGCCGATTTTTTCCGGGCCGCCGAGAGTACTTTTACCGGCCGCGGCGTACTTTCTTCGCCGCGAAGAATGCTAACGGTGAAAGAGTTGCGCAACGCGAGGTCGGGTTACATCGGGAAGTCATTGCGGCGAAGTGGGTCCCCCGGAGCCCGGAGACGAAACCAAAATCGCCGGCCGGCCGGCCGGCGGCCCGCGTTCCCCGCATTCGCGCGCCGTCGCTCGCGACCCGCCGCCGGGTCAAGTTCGACCATCGAGGGCGGGCGGTAGATGCGCCGCAGAGGCGGGTTTGGGAGACGGGGCGTTGGGGGAGCTTCCGCGATGGGGGCGGTTCGGTATTTGGCCGAACGGAAGTTAGATTCGAGTAGGTTCATCCGCCTGCAATACAGTTTTACAGAAGATAAAACCTTGAGCATAATACAAAGTTGACGAATATACAACATGATTTAATTTAAAAAACGAAATAAAAATTGCCAGAAGATAAGACTAAATTGGGTTTTATTTGTGTTTCTTTCAACGTTTCGTTCAAACAAAATTAAAACTAAGAAGACATATTTAGTAGGCTATTATCTACACCGACTTCTTGACGCTATTAACTACAAATAAAAACACAAGCGTTTATGATTAAAATGATTACCCTTTAATTTCTATTAAATTTCTCTTTATAATAACTCGAAAGTGCAGGAACAGACCTAACTGCTTCTTACAACATTACATTCTACAGAGTTTATTTGCTTCCAGAGTTCAAAACATAATTTCAAAACCTATCTCACAAACGAAGAATTTACAGAACTTTGTTCTGTATCTGTTTAAAATTTACTACAGATTTTATTTTAGAGTATACTGGGACAATAATATGATATTTTTTATTAAAATTTTTTATATTCTTTTCATATCTTTTTTCTTTGTTTCGCAAAATTAATAGATACAATTAATTTACTTTTCTTTATTTCGCTGTATGTAGGAGGGTGTTCACAGTTATTTTTTACCAACCCGTTAATTTTTTAATTTTTTGAATGCATTTTTATAAAAATAATTGAACAACGAGTAAAAGAGATATTAGATATAAGTATGTTTCTTTAATACACTAGAATATATTTTTCTATTTTGGACACCTACGCATTCTTGCGATTGCAGCGATATACCTAAGGTAAACTTACCAGAGCCTGACACCTTAAGGATAGATTTATCAAATTTAATTCTATAGAAATCAATTTGGCGCGTTTATTGATGATTCTAAATATGGAGTATCTAAGTAGGAGACACATCACTGGAAATAATTACCAACAGCCCAAATGAAATCTGCGATATATTTTTTTATAAACAATATTTTAAAATTTATATTTTTTTATCCAGTAGCTGACATAGTGAATTTTGACTAGACCCTTAGACTGAATCTGATAAGCCCAAAACCTGACATCCTATAAAAATTGTCACAGCAATTTTTAAAAAGGAAAACAAGTGATTATTATATTATGTAAAATTGTTTATTTATTCGTACATTCTCATTTCTGGAACATATAGTAGGTAGCTTATTCCTGAGTAGAAAACTTTGGGTTTATAATTTTGAAAATTGTTATTTGTTCACATGTCACAGTTTTTATTAAAAATAATATTCGCTTTTATTTACCTATTTCTTTTATTTTTCTATGATAATATTGATTCTCGTAAATGTATTCCCATTTTATTTAGCTCCAACTGTTTTTTTCTCATTTAATATGTTCTTATCTATTTTCTATTTATTGTTTCTCTCTTCCCCTCCCTCTTTTCTTCTCGCTATATTTCTCTTTTTTTTCTAAAAATACTGTTTCGTCTCTTCCCCTGAAATGACAGACGGCATAAATTCTCTATAGAGTCGTTTCTCTTTGAACTTATTTTGAATTCCATAACTCGAGGTTGAGTAATAAAGACAAACTACAAGGAATTTGTGGCAGAATAATAACAAATCGAATTAATTTCTTGGTTCACATAAAAATAAATCTGAACCTACCTGAAACTATTTCACGTATCTAACCAAAATTCAGTACTTTTTACGGAACAAATTACCTTTCGTCTTAATTCTTGAATTTTGAGTTTTGAATTTAGTTTAGTATGTAAATATATAAATTTATGCCTAATAGGTATGCTTGACGTGTGCTTTGTATAAAACATTTCCCAATGTTAAAGCGTTAATATCATTTTCTTTTGAGAAAGACATATTCTTACTGATATTTAGTATAATGTGAGTATAATGTTAAAACTAGTGATACAAAATAGTTCCTAACAAGTTACAATTTTTTTGGAAATTTCGGATTAAGTATATTAAAAAATAAAAAAAAAACTAATATTTTAATAGAATAAGTTTTAATGTTTGTATGTGCATTTAAGTAAAATTGAAATGAAACAACTTTTAGTAGTAAAATGTTAAAGTAAATAATTATTTCATAAATACAAAAATCCAAATTATAGAAGTATAGGGTGTTCATAGTTATTTTTAACCCATTAACGTTTTTATTTTTTGACCTAAAATAGTGTTAAATAAATAAAAAAAAGTTGTGGATAGAAGTGTGTACTTTAACTATTATGCAAAAAATATATACAGGATGTTCCACTTAAGTGTGGTAAACTATACTTTTGTTTTCTTTTAAATGAAACACCGTGTATATTAAAGGCTCATCTTGAAGTGTTCAAAAAGGGCTTTCAACAACATATAATAATTGTAGTTTGTGACATCTATGTCATAGAATTGAACCAAGTTTCATTCAATAATTAGTATTGTTTTAATTTGAACGTACATTTGTCTACTAAAAACAGCTGGATGTGTATCAAATTTGCAATATGCGATGCGGAAATACAGCAATATTTTAAAGGGAATACTCATCGTCATTTATGTGATATTTTTAGGGGTAATATAATAAGTGGTATTCTCCGATCAATAGCTATTTGATCGGAGGTGGTATTGGTATGCCTACTATCATTACCCATAATATATTTCATTAATAATTTTACGAATTATTATAATCCCAACGCCCTATATAAAGTAGATATACCCGCAAAGGTTTCATTTCCTATCAAGTTAAAGGTTCCAATCTATATCCGGAACAAAACAGTAAGACAATCGTCTATTACTGTTATAAGAAGTTTGCTTTTTTTCCTCTAATTTGGGAGACAACCGTCAATCACATTATGGTGTTTACCTACCTTCGCTATAAGGAGAATCGTAATTTTCGTTGAGAATTTTCTCTTGTATCTTCCGTAATGTAGCCAATACCTCCTCATACTTCTTGCCTTTTTTTGTTTCTTTATTTGCGCACTGTTGAACAGTATTCATCGGTATCTTCTATAATTCGTTTTCTAATAGCTTTCGGCAATTCTACGAAATTCGTTGTTTACTGGTCCGCACAAATAAATGCAATGAAGTATCTAACATCGGCTAATCGGGCAGTTTTTTGCCTTCCTGTTACGTGTGCTGGTCTGCATGAGTTGATGCAAACTACAGAGTGTAATAATCATGTAGGATAACAGCCCTTTAGATTAAAATTTAATAAATCAATCCAAGGTGTCAGGCACTGGTAAGTTTACGTTATATCGGGGAATCGCAAGAATGCGTACCTATGTTTCCAAAATAGAAAAATATATTCTATTGTATTAAAAAACATACTTATATCTATACCTCATCTGTTACTTGTTGTTCAATTATTTTTTTGAAAATGCATTAAAAAACCAAATAAAGAAAAGTAAATTAATTGTATCTATTAATTTCGCGAAATTTAGTATATGGATATTTTTTTAATTTTCGCATATATAAATAAAAACAATATAGAAAATTTTAATAAAAAATACCATATTATTGTCCCAGTATACTCTAAAATAAAATCTGTAGTAAATTTTAAACTCTGTAGAATGTAATGTTGTAAGAAGCAGTTAGGTCTGTTCCTGCACTTTCGAGTTATTATAAAGAGAAATTTAATAGAAATTAAAGGGTAATCATTTTAATCATAAACGCTTGTGTTTTTATTTGTAGTTAATAGCGTCAAGAAGTCGGTGTAGATAATAGCCTACTAAATATGTCTTCTTAGTTTTAATTTTGTTTGAACGAAACTTTGAAAGAAACACAAATAAAACCCAATTTAGTCTTATCTTCTGGCAATTTTTATTTCGTTTTTTTAATTAAATCATGTTGTATATTCGTCAACTTTGTATTATGCTCAAGGTTTTATCTTCTGTAAAACTGTATTGCAGGCGGATGAACCTACTCGAATCTAACTTCCGCTTCCGTTCGGCCAAATACCGAACCGCCCCCATCGCGGAAGCTCCCCCAACGCCCCGTCTCCCAAACCCGCCTCTGCGGCGCATCTACCGCCCGCCCTCGATGGTCGAACTTGACCCGGCGGCGGGTCGCGAGCGACGGCGCGCGAATGCGGGGAACGCGGGCCGCCGGCCGGCCGGCCGGCCGGCGATTTTGGTTTCGTCTCCGGGCTCCGGGGGACCCACTTCGCCGCAATGACTTCCCGATGTAACCCGACCTCGCGTTGCGCAACTCTTTCACCGTTAGCATTCTTCGCGGCGAAGAAAGTACGCCGCGGCCGGTAAAAGTACTCTCGGCGGCCCGGAAAAAATCGGCTGAAAACGAGCGGCGCGGGCCGCCAGATTCGGGGCGATTCACTTTTGATGGGGCGGCGCGGCCGACGCGGCGGCGGCGCGATCGACGAACGGCGACGGCGATTTTACTTTTTAATTGCGTTTTTTTATATTTGGGAGCAATGCGAATATCGTGAGATGGCGCGGAACGTTTGGGTTGGTTATATTTTAAATTGCTGAAAGGGTTGCCATTAGACTCAGCTCAAATGTCTGATGAAGTGTTTGATCTGTTTCATATACACTACGAAGAAAGAACTCTTGATCTTTTGTTTCCGAATTATCATGCACCCAGTCTATTGGCCGTTTACAGTTTTCTCAATATCAATAACTATTTTTTCCGTACAATTTCTTTTACAGAAAAAAATCAACTACACCGCAAAATGTATTCAAAGCAGTGAATTAAAAATTACTTTAGTAACCCCCGAAATACCATTTCTTTTGCTCTTCAATAGGCACACTAACATACATGTTACAGCATTATTAACTCGTTCAGTCGTTACGTAACAGTATTTGGAATTTCTATAGGGCGACTCATCGCGCCTGGGCTAGACCACCTGCTGCTTATTTAAAATAGAATTGTTCACATTGTTCACATATACGACTTTTTGTATGTTGACTTTTGAATTTTTTTAATTTCTAATTCGTATTAAGCTATTTTTCCGACCTGTGGTTACATTTTTTGATTGTACAGTTTAAAGACGAAGAAAGCTTGCGATCGATTTATTCAAAAATAAGCGGCCATAGTTGTTGGTAAAATTCCAAGTTGAATAGACGAAATTTGCAATTATTTGTTCTGACTTTTCGCGGAATTGCTAACGGCCACATTATTCCTTTCTTCTCATTGAAATTTAAACACGGGAGAATATTATTAGTGTCTTTTTGAGATGGCGAATTCGGAGCAGCGAATATCAAATGTGTTTACAGTTCGTATATGGATTTTTTTGGCCAAAAACAGACTTTGAAATTGGCCGCTTGCGATTTTATTAAAAGGTCACTTTGTATACACCAGGGACCAGGGAGTCTTTAAAGTAAGGGGACCCAGCATTATACTTTCCAAAGTGAGGCCTATTCTTTCCTCATTCTAATGGTATCAGTGATGCCAAGAATGCCATTTTATTGGAGAATCTATGAATATAACAGGTACTTTGATTGTTAGTAAAAATTAATAATGGTTCCCATGATTTCTAAAAATTAGACTTTACAATGTTGTGTCTACAAGTGCAGAATATGGCAACTGTCTAATGAAACAAATTTATTTTATAGTTGGAATTGATTTCCAGCAATTATTTCCACGAATTTAAGTAATAAATATGGTAAGTCAGTGCCGATTTTGCGAATTTGTCGCTATTGCACCTTGTTACCAAGTTCCTCAATCCATTTGTAATATGTATAGGTACTTGAACTTTCTTCCCTTGTTGAATGTATCTACCCAAAGAACTTTCACAGATTTCGGGATGGACTAATAAGATTAGGTCTAGTCGTTCTAATCATGTAGTTTTTCTCGGTGTTCATTATAAAATTTTTGTAATTTTGTTTCTGTCCCAAGGTAAGTGCCTCACAAACTTAAAACAAACTTGTAGTCGTATAGATAAAAACACTTTAAAAAAAGACCTGAAGCTACCTGCTTAACAATTTAAAATTTACGAAATACGATTTTTGTTTGGAACTACCTACATATACGTAATGCCCACTGCCCACGTAATGGGAATTGTAGGATTATTAAAGGTGATATAGGAAAAATCTTGTTGCATTTATTGGGACTACTATAGGCGGCCGCATTACCTTTAATTGTCACATCTGAGTATCTGGAAGTTAGAAAACTTAAAAATTGTGAATTATGATGGGAAATTTTTTGCCCCCTTTAGCATGTTACATAAAACCTGATGGCAGTTGGACACTGACATATAACATAACCTTGTACCAGACCTCTTGTGGTCTCCTTGGAGTCGACAGAAAACAAACTTCCCCTCAAGGCTTCACTTTTCCTTATGTGACATGCTGGGTCCTCTTATTTTAAAGAGTCCCTGGTATATACAGGGTGTCTCGTTAATAATGGTCCATAGAGCAACTGCACATATTTGGGGCCAACATAATATGACGATTGAGGCTAATATGCCTTATAGAAATGTTGTTTGTTTAAGAAATACAGGGCGTTGAAGTTCATTTTTTGAAATTGAATTATGGCTACATCTCCCAAAATATTGAAGCTACTGAACTGAAATTTAGCACTGCTATGTTTTTGAGGATGGAGAATAAGCTAAAAATATCAATCTTGCTGTATCTCACAGAGGGCGCCACTTGCGCTGTTTTTGGATCGTGTTTTTACTCCTAACTTTTTCAGGTTATCTTTTTGATGTTGCAGGTCCATCATTTTAAGGCATCTTTTCATATTTTCAAAACGTGCTCCAAAACACCTGTTGACTTCAATATTCGAAACATAAAATTTTCACCTACCGCTTTCAAATGTTACAAATCGACTGTACATTCAAAATAAAGAAAAAATGCCAGATGGGCATTGGTCGAAACACCATTCGTTTTCTCGAAATAGAGTGTCCAAATTTTGCCAAGTTTCAATCCGTTCCATTTTGAAAACAAAACATTTTTGGTACATTGTTCATAGCAATTTTTTTCTCACAGCAGGTAAAAATTTTATTTTTCGAATGTTGTCTACAGGTGTTTCGGGGCACATTTTGCCAATTTCAACGCAAATGGTTGATTTTGTCGTTATGAAACTAGAGTACCTTTTTGTTGCAGAATGAAAAGATGCCTTAAAATGATGGACCTGCAAGATCAAACAGATAACCTCAAAAAAGTTAGGAGTAAAAACACGATCCAAAAACAGCGCAAGTGGCGCCCTGTATGAGATACAGCAACATTTATATTTTTAGCTTATTCTCCATCCTCAAAAACATGGCAGTGCCAAATTTCAGTTCAGCAGCTCCATTATTTTGGGAGATGTAGCCATAATTCAACTTCAAAAAATGAACTTCAACGCCCTGTATCTCTTAAACAAACAACATTTCTATAAGGCATATTAACCTCAATCGTCATATTTTGGCCCCAAATATGTGCAGTTGCTCTATGGTCTATGGACCATTATTAAGGGGACATCCGTACATACAGGGTGTTCGAAAAATAGACGGAGATATTTTAGAGGGTGATTCCCTGTTAAGAAATATGAAAAAAAGTTTCTATAAACATGGGTCCGGAAATGCAGAGTTTTCAAGATACAGGATGTTAAATATATTGCATGTCACTGGACAAAATTGGTTTATCAATTTTTGCAAAAAAAATCACAAGTGCCTTGGAAAACAAATAATCAAAAGCATTTCTAGGAAAGAGTGTTATTGCAACTTTTCCAATATCATAACATAAAGTACACTACAACCAATTTTGTCCAGTGACATGCAATAAAACGGTTTTTATTTTTTTTTCTCGAAAACGAAGTGAGATAGGAAAACAATACAAGAGGGAAAGAAGTTGTATTTTTAGATGCTTAATCAAACAAAAAATATTAAAGTTACAAAAAAGGTAGTGGCGTACATTTTTTTGATAATAATATTCGCTAAGGTGCCCCCCGGGACGCCACTGGACTTAATAAATTTAATCTAGTTAGGGCGAAATTAGCCTCTTAATACAACAAATAACATTGCCAAATTTCAACAGAATCGAGTAAATAATTTTTAAGACATTAATAATTTCATGTTTTATTTTTTTTTTATTTAACATCCTGTATCTTGAAAACTCTGCATTTCCGGACCCATGTTTATAGAAACTTTTTTTCATATTTCTTAACAGGGAATCACCCTCTAAAATATCTCCGTCTATTTTTCGAACACCCTGTATACTAAACAACAAACAACGACAAGTCGCGAGAGTCCAGACCTGTCGTAAAAAAAGGATTTGCTACTCCCCGTGATTTTTCTGCGAGTCTTGCACCAACACCGACAGTTTCGCGCCCGTTGCTAATGTAGAATATCTCGGAAACTGGTCCACCCACGCGTCATTGTTTTCCTCATCTGGAACCCGAGGCTGTCTCGACTCAAGCTATATCCGGCAATCGGCTTGAATGTTTCCAGATCAACATATTGAAAGATTCAAATCGATATCGACTCACGAGCGTTTCCGATTTCGTTATAATTTGCCGCTTTTTTCTGCACCGCAGAATCAAGGAGGCCGAGGGTTGGCCTCGTCTAGAGCGTTCGTTTTCGAATGCGTCTTCTCTTCTTTTCTCGATTTTTTCGCCGTTTTTACAAGCTTTTATTTAACTTCAACTGTCAGTGTGGGTCAAATCTTGCAAGCTGAATTAGAACTAGAACCACTTCCTGACATCCGATTGAGCTGACATTTTGCATACACCTTTAGTTCCGGTGACAATGCAATCTGCAATACTCAATGTTGCAATACTTTCAAAATGGCCGCCGCTCCAAGATGGCGGATGATGTATTTTTTGTCAACCCCCTTAATATGGGCATCAAATGAAAGGGCTTGAAAAGTAGAAAACGATAAAGTTAGTGACATCACACTAAATTCAATATGGCCGCTCGATAAAAAAAAGTCTGATTGTCATTAAAAGAAGATTGTCATGGAAAAAGTTAGCATTACTTGTAATGGGTGACCAGAAAATTGAAAAAACGTTAATTAGCGTAAGAGTAAACTGCCTCTATTTGTAGAGATACGAGATACTAAAAAAAGTTATAAAGGAAATTTGTTCAGCGTTACGCCTACTCTGACTGTTTTCTTGTTTTTCTTCGGTTTTCTGTAAATAGTGTACGACGAAACTGTATTAACAAAAGTTACCCAGAATGGAAAACTGCGCATGATGACAAAATTTAACAATATTAGGCCAGAACTGTTTTCATCGTACACAGTTTCCTACTCTGAGTACCTAAGATTTATTTATACAGTTTTGCCGTACTACACAGAAAGTATGTACCTATATAATAAAAGAAAAAAAGAAAAATATAAAAAAATCAAAGTCGGCTTAACACTTTGAAATTTTGTACACCTAAGTAACATATACCACGCTGAACAAATTTTCTTCACAACTTTTTTCAGCATCTCTTCAAATAGGGGCAGCTTACTCTTATGCTAATTAAAGTTTTTTTAGTTTTCTGGTCAAACAGTGTAAGTAATGTTAACTTTTTCCATGCCAATCTTATTATAAGGACAAGCAGACTTTGTTTTATCAAGAATGACTTTTTTCGAATTTTCTTTTTCAGAGCTCTAGTCGGCCAAAGTTTCTAACCTCCCCGACCGCAGCACGCCTACTATAATAGCGTGCATAAAAATGCATTCATGAATGGCCAAGTCCATTGTTATTTTCACTTTTGTTGTGGTGAGGCGACAACATTATTCTCTTCCTACTTTGCATGAAGCAGCGGACTGTCGAGACGATCCGGAAGTCATAAAAATCATCGGCCAGGGTTGGAGGTGGCAAATTTAAGGGTTGTTTAGTTTTCCAATGCGACGAAATTTTAAATTTCCAGACAATATAATATAAGATCCCAGCTCTAACCGAGTCGAGTGTGTTTCTGGTGTTAGGTACGTGGTTTTGGTTTAGCCAAGGCCATGGAACTAGAAAATCCTCATGTTTTTCAAGTCAAGTTTACACAAAACCTTTTTGCAATCCGATTGTTGCTTCCTATTATACTACGCATGCATTGATCCCAGTTTCAGTTGCATGTTTACGTTTGTATCGTTGCATTTTCAGTCTTCCATGAATTAAAAATAGAGTCTCACCCTATTTCTCATCTAAGACCGCCTTTACCATATTTAAAATAACCATGAACATGAATGGCCGTTGAATAATAAATGGTGAGACTATTTTTTCCTTTTGCCTTGAGGATTTTTATTTTGTGGAAATATGTATACTATAACGTACAGGGTGTTTCTGTGTAGTCCAATATACTTCCTCCTGAATTTTAGATGAGTAGGTACATGAATATAATAGTAATTGCCCCCCTCCCCCGCACAAGCAGGTGGTTGCTTCTGGGGAACTCCTAGTTTGGAGTAGTGTGAGGGTGAGAATTATTATTATTATTATTTTATGACAACAGCTAAAATTTCATAGGAACATTTAAATTTTAAATATTATTGCAATATTTATAAATTTATTTTGGAGATTGTCTTGTCAAAATAAATAACCTAACTTTATGATTAAAACATTTCTATTTTTTTTGTAATAAAAAAAAACTTCCAATACAACCCAAAAATAAGAAGAATCATATACATATTCCCCATAATATTATTATTACCCATCTGGTACCTACTAGGTAGATATTTTTTCCATAGGTGCCATCCTGCATTTATAACTACTTCCCAGACAAATTTGTACCTACTTTAGAACCCTCATAAATACATGCTAGACACCTAGCTACTTTAACAGTCTATTGTGTCTATTGTTGGACTAATATAATATCTAATGTATTCCATAAACAAAACAAACCATTGACGGATACCTTTTAAGGGTAATAAATAATTGGGTGCTAAGCTGTTAATATCTAAACATTACGCCCCGCTTTTCGAACATGATCATTGTGTGGTGTTTACATTAATTATTTAGATTCCTAGACAGGTATCGGAATTTTTGGTCTCGGATATTGCTTAGGTAGGTAGGTACAGTATCCCAGAAAACTGCAAAAGATTCCCTACAACTTTTATCTAAAACTTTTTTTCTATCACGGTAAATTATAAAGTTATAACAAAATCAAAATCGCCATGGAAAATTTAAAACAGTTATTAGGAGAATATTATACACGGAGCATTGACCGTTTACATTAATTGATACAGTAATATACCATTTTCACAGCACAATGTTGTAACACAACAATTAACACCTGATACAAACTGTCAAAGTCAAGCTCTGATTCTCGTAATAGTTGTTTTGAATTTTCCATGGCAACCTTGATTTGTCAACTGATATCGCAAGAAAATTGCATACAATTTTCATATTTACATTTTTTTCTAAGATTAAGACAAAAGTTAAGGAAAGTAGAATGTTATATGAATAACCCTGTACAATAGGGGTACTTTCAATAATTATCATTATTGTATTATTGCCTATTTCCGTCCAGTATATAGACAATAAACAGAATGTAACGGAAATGACTGTAAGAGATAAATAAGAGACAAATTGAAACACCCTGTATATTTTGGAGGAAATTTCTCGAATATTGTTAAATTCGTACTTCCCTCGGTGTTCAATTCCAGTCTCTGTTTACGTACATTTTGGTTTCATATGCTTTTTTTTTCTATATCGGGTAAAAGTACCACCTTATCGTAAGGGTTTTCCTACCATGATTAATTATATAGGGGTACTTCCGTTTAAAAGTCTACAACTGTTTTAAGTCGACTGACATAATGTCCTTGTTGTGCCAGTCCTTTGGGCATAGTCTATTCCAATCGATATGGTATTTTAATACAGTCTTTGTAAAACAAACGCCACGGAATTACTGAGAACTATTTGGGACATCGCTTCTTTTAGTTGCAGAAGAAAAAGCACATTAAGTGAAAAGTTGAAAAGCGACACAAAACAAAATGGGAAAATGGGCGAGTCGAACTTTTCCTAGCAGATTTCGACGATTTTCTTGGAATGGGATCTACCACCACCCAACAATGTTTGTATTGCCCTGTAAATGGCTTTATAATGTCATTAAGTGAAGCTTCAAATTAACATGCGTCAATTACAGTACTTAATCTGCGATGGTTAGGCATAAGGGTACTTTAGTGCCCTTTTTTTACTTCCACCATATCCGTTGCCTATAGAATACTTGTCGACCTTGCAGTTGTTTTCAAAACAAACACTACCCTAGTTTCTTTGTTTTTTCTTCTTTTTCTAATGTGGGTCTGGAAGTCAGTCGGTACTCGGTACTTACATGCGGTGGGAATGTTTTGTCATATATACCTCTATTGATAGGACGAATAAAGAAACAGTTACTACCTCTAATTCATTTGGATTTGATGAAATCGACAAAATAGCATCCACCACAGGCATAAGCAACGCTAGATACTCATTGCAGTGCCCCTGAAAATGCACCTTGGTAGTACCTTGACATTTCTTGCATAAGGTGAACTTATTTCTCATATTACCGCATCGGAAACCAAAAAATTTAGGGCTAAAAATACACAAAGTCCTCGGTTGATAACATATTGCATGATGTCCTCGAAGTTCAGTTCTTGCCTTCACAAAATTCAGGTTTTCAGCGTATTCGGCTCTTCGGAAATTCCTTGCAAAAATGAAATATGCATGCTCTGTTGTAAAATACATAATAATGCGTAGTAGTTTTTTTTCAGAGTAACTTTAATTTTTAAGCTTAAATGATTGACGTCAAAAGACTATACGTGCGTATCAGTTTGATTTCCAAATTCGTGCGGCAAATAATAAATAATACGAGACTATTTACATTGACACCTGAAGATCACAGAGGTTTGTATAAGTTAAACTTTTTATATAGAATGTGGCATTTAGTAAACCACATGAGTTATAAAAAAGGGCAGATAAAAAATATTGGGTAGAAAAGTTGTCAGCTTTCAATTTTAAAAAAGATTTAGATCATAGATCAGATCAGATCGTTTTTCAAAAAAAGATCTAAGATCGTTTGAAAATAGATCTTTTCATGCAAAAACGATCTTAGATCAAAGATCATCTAAAAATGATCTATTTAAAAAAGATCAATCGCTCTAAGATCTTTTGAACCATCTAAGATCTTCTAAACGATCTAAGGTCTTTTAAACAATCTAAGATCTTTTAAACGATCTAAGATCTTCTAAACGATCTAAGATATTCTAAACGATCTAAGATCTTCTAAACCATCTAAGATCTTCTAAACGATCTAAGATCCTCTAAATGATCTAAGATCTTTGAACAAACTTCATGATATTATATAGTTAATAGATATAGATGTCTATAAATACTTTTCCTAATTTTGACATAGTATGCAGCAAGTGATGATACATCCAGTTTTACGTAGCTAGTTGTGTAAAGTAAAATTTTACGTAACTAGTTACGTAAAGTTACTACTCTAACTGAACTGGTTACGTAATCAATATGTTGATATACCTATCGAGAATTAGACTTTTCTTGTAAAAACGTGTTCATCGATTATTGATGCAATTTATAATTTTATAACTTAAGTTATAAAATTCGGAATTTTGAGAAATAGATAATTAAAAATAAAATACAAATTAACATAAAGCATTCATTTAAAAACTTCAAAATAGGTTCTTGCAGTTGTAGGTAAAATGTACGTCAGTTTGTTTATATTATTTGTAATTTTTCACGAATTCTGACAATTTGCACTTTAGCTGAGACCTAGAGATCTCCTGAGGTAAACTGCTTTAAATGAACGCTTGTTGTAACTTAATTCGTAACACATATACAGGGTGATTCAGTTTTATTCTGCGACACTTCAACACGTGATAGAAAACCAAAAAATAATCGCACTTTCTTTTATAAATTATATCATTTTAAGGCCTTATAAAAAAGTTACAGGGTGTTAAAGTTGTAAGAAATATGTGGAATTTATTGAATATTTACCAAACTAGTTGAGATATTTAAGTAATATTTGGTACACGTTATAACGGCATGGGTTAGCATAAAACCTGTTAATATTAAACACCTTGAACAACCAGTGGCGTAGAAGTGGGTAATAGTATAATTGTTTTTAGGAAAAAAATGAACCACCTTGTATAGCAATAAAATGTATTGAATTTCTTATGTAAATTTTAATTGTAAACAAAAACGTTCTCTTAGCATTTTTTTTCATAGCAAATTTGATTTTTTCGTTTTATTTCGGGGTACTTCTGAAAAATTAACTTAAAACTTCGCTCCATAAGTAACACTTAAAGCAGAAAAAATGTGTTTCTTACTTTAAATACTGTAACTTTTCCCAATAAACCCATTCAAGGTTTTACTTTTCAAGATACGGAGCGTAACATTAATTGTATCTTCCTTAAATGTATTAGACCCTGTATCTTCAAAAGTATAGCCTTTAATAGGTAAGTTTATTGGAAAAAGTTACTTTATAACAAGTAGCAAACACATTATTTCCGCTTTAAGTGATACTTATGGAGCAAATTTTTTAGAGAATTTTTCAGAAATACCCCGAAATATAATACAAAAAATCAAATTTGCCACGAAACCATAACACATACAAAAAATTACCAAGAGGGCATTTTTGTTTAAAATTAAAATTTACATACATTTTATTGGTATACAAGGTGGTTCTTTTTTTCTAAAAACAATTACATTAATTACCTACTTCTACGCCACTGGTTGTTCAAGGTGTTTGATATTAACAGGTTTTATGTTAACCCATGCCGTTATAACGTGTACCAAATATGACTTAAATATCTCAACTAGTTTGGTAAATATTCAATAAAGACCACATGTTTCTTAAAACTTTAACACCCTGTAACTTTTTAATAAGGCCTTAAAATGATATAGTTTATAAAAGAAAGTGCTATTATTTTTTGGTTTTCTATCACATGATGGAGTGTCGCAGAATAAAACTGAATCACCCTGTATATTGGAAATAATATGTAGATTATAGGTATAAAAAGAAAAATCCTTATTCGTACAAAACTATTCATTCTTCTAAAAAATATAAACCTACCTTTCTACCTACATTATTTTGTATAAAAAAATCACAGAAACGTTTCAAAAATGAACAAACTACTTACAGTAATTGAGGTCAAAATGAGAACATATTTTAGAAATATGTAGATACAAAAACAATAACTCTTATTCCTACAACAACCTAGAGCACTATTTTTTATTCTTCAAAAATAAAGCATTATTTTATATTAAAAAAAATCACAGAAACGTTTCAAAAATGAACGAAAACAAATGAGGAAAAGATCTTAGAACGTTATAACGATCTTAGATCCTTTTAAAGTTCTTAGATCTTTTAAACGATCTTAGATCGTAAAAATGATCTAAGATCGTCAAATTAAGATCAAAGATCAAACATTTTTGAAACGATCTTTTTAAAAAAGATCGTCTAAAAATGATCTATTTAAAAAAGATCAGTCGATCTAAGATCTTTTGAACGATCTAAGATTTTCTAAACAATCTAAGATCTTTTAAACGATCTAAGATCTTCAAAACAATCTAAGATCTTCTAAACTATCTAAGATTTTCTAAACTATCTAAGAACTTCTAAATGATCTAAGATCTTTGAACAAAATTCATGATATTATATAGTTAATAGAAATAGATGTCTATAAATATTTTTTATAATTCTGACATAGTATAAAGTGATATCTTTCAAAACATGAGCAGTGTTACGTAACTAGTTGTGTAAAGTTACTAGGTACTCTAACTGAACTGCTTACGTAATCAATCAGTTGATATACCTATGGAGAATTAGACTTTTCTTGTAAAAACGTGTTCCTCCATTATTTATGCAATTTATAATTTTATAACTTTAAGTTATAAAATTCGGAATTTTGAGAAATAGATAATTGAAAATAAAATACAAATTAACATAAAGCATTCACCTCAAAATAGGTTCTTGTAGTTGTAGGTAAAATGTACGTCAGTTTGTTTATATTATTTGTCATTTTTCGCGAATTCTGACAATTTGCACTTTAGCTGAGACCTAGAGATCTCCTGAGGTAAACTGCTTTAAATGAACGCTCGTTAGTAACGTAAGTGGTAACTGAATTCGTAATACATATATTTTAGAAGTAATATGTAGATTATATATATAAAAAGAAGAACCCTTATTCGTACAAAACTATTCATTCTTCTAAAAAATATATACCTACCTTTCTACCTACATTCTTTTGTATAAAAAAATCACAGAAACGTTTCAAAAATGAACGAAAACAAATGAGGAAAAGATGTTAGGTCCTTATAACGATCCTAGATCTTTTTAAAGATCTTAGATCTTTAAAACGATCTTAGACCTTTAAAACGATCTGAGATCGTCAAATTAAGATCAAAGATCAGATCTTTTTGAAACGATCTTTTCAAAAAAGATCGTTCTTTAGTGAAACAAAAAAGATCTAGATCTAAGATCAAGATCAAGCTAGCTTAGATCTTTAAAACGATCTTTTTTAAGTAGATCTGCCCAGCTCCGACCTCAGGGTACCAACCTATTTTCGATACGAACCGCCTGATACGAGATCGCACTGGCCTATATACTTCCTGCGGGTACCACGGGCGCTCCCCGCCCCAAGCTAGACCTACCCTGCGCGGTACCCGCGGTACTCACCCTCGCGGAACCATACCTCCAGCAGGCCACGCCCACCCGCCCGGGGTGGTACCGCCTCGTCCGGTACCCCGGCCCGTACCACCGCGCCGCGCCTCAGTCTTGGTCACGACGCCCGATGGTACGAGGCGCGAATCGGGTACTGTACCACCCCTGGCGCGCTACAGTCGTGGTGCGTTGTGCCGGTGACCCAGTGGTGGGGACGCGCAGAGGAGCCGAGGTGAGCTGGGAACGGTGGTACCATCGGTCTCTGGTACCACACGATTGTTTCGGGGATTATTCATTTTGAGAAGTTGGGAACCTGCGGGAGGAGTACACTCCAATAGAGGTGGTACTGTAATAAATGGTACCTACCTACCGCCACAGTTGAAGGAAGGTACCACCTTACGTGTATTTATGTCAAATTCTTATAATATATTTTTTGGTACAATGTAGATACCCAGTAGTGCGTTTACAGTATATTTGGAGGTATATTCTCTTTCCAACGAGTACCTACATGATTTTATTGCGCGCAAACAACATACAGGGTGTCCCATTTATGCTTAAAAAAATCCGTGTGCGGGGTACCTAAAAAATGTTAGTTCGTCGTGTACCTAACATTTTTCTTCTTTCTTTCTCAAGTTATTTTTTTCAAATTGAATGATGCTGATGCTGTGAAACTGAAATTTGGCACTGCTATGTTTTTGGGGATGGAAAATAAGTTGAAAATGTCAATGAAAACGTATCTCACTTGCGCTATTTAGAAAGCAAACAATTTTTGATACGTGGTTCATATAGAATTTTTTGTCACAATTATTATTCTGTAAAAATGTTATTTTTCGAAATTTGGACTTTGCACATTATGCCAATTTCAATTCGAACGGTTGACTTTATTGTCACGAAACAAGAGTATGCTTTTGTTGCAAAATGAAAAGATGCACTAAAATGATATACCTGCAAGACCAAAAAGATACCCTAAAAGAGTTACTAATAAAAGCACGATCCAAAAGTGGCGCCCTCTGTGAGATACATAGAATTGACATTTTCAGCTTATTCTCCATTCCCAAAAACACATGAGAGCCAAATTTCAGTTCAGCAGCTATTTTGGGAGATATTTCCATAATTCAATTTCAAAAAAAGGATTTCAGTTCTCTGTAATTTAGTCAGAAAGCGACCAAGTGAAAAATGTTGTACTATACAAAGCCACATTTTTTCAACACAAGGTACCGGCACATGAGTTTTTTTTTAAGCATAAATGGGACACCATGTATATGACGTTATTTTCTTAGTGGGTCTTTAATATCCATTTTTGGAAAAACGTTTCAAATAAACCTCGAAAATTTCAGTTGTTAACTTTGTTTTTGAACATAATTTTTCACTCGATCTCGAATGTTATTTTAATCATGTATAGATTACAAATACAAGAAATATAAAAGTCATTTCTGTAATAATAGGTACCAAAAGTCAAAGGCCTGCTTAGTGTGATTTTTGCTGGTACAAGATATTGGCAAATCCATTTCAATAGATTCTTAAGTAGTATTTTATGCAATTTTTGATTTCCTGTATTTTCTTATGAAACTACTACACATGACCTATTTATTAATTTGATGCAATTATTACATTTTTTATTACAACAGAGCAAAGTAAGGTATTAGGTATACCTAAACCAATTTCTTTGATTCCTATATAAATAATAATATAGAAATCGGATTTCATAGAACTTTGCCACATTTTAGGAAAACGCGAAATTTCTTTTTAGGTTTAATCATCTGTAGAATACTAATGTTCAATTGACGTGGCTACCTCAATAGTAACATAAAATTATTATTGTTTCTCGTGATTTTTTTTCACAAATATAGTAATTAATCTTCTGAAGGCGGAACACCCTGTATATTGCAATCTTCTTTATCCCCATTTTTTTATCATATTGAAACTTTTCTAAAATTCAATCAACTTTAAAACAATCGTAAAGCAGATCACGATATCTCACTATTAAATAATTTATCAACTAAGTATTGGAACCAGTTCAAATTTTGAACTTGATACATAATTCTGCTAATCTTAAAACCTATATACACGCAAGAGGAAATGAACAGCATAGTTTTAACTAGGTGAATGCTATATGGCCTTTTTCGCGCTCGAAAATTCAAAATAAACAACAAACAAAATGCTAATTAATGCTATCAAAATTGTTGCATGCTTTATAGACAGGTGAATGCGGTTTCTTTGAATTCTGATTTTTTTAGGCCAAACCACAGAGGCACAAGTAGGCATTAGGCATAACTAATGGCATAAAGTTTCAATTTCAATGTCTTTTTTAACGTTATTCTGTATCTTTTTTATTCCGATACAGGTCAAAGACCCACCAATCTCATAATATATTCGAAAAACTCAAAGTAAAATGTGTAATTCATATCAGAAAACCCTTAGAAAAACAAGTAAACAAATATAACGATTATTGGATAATTGCATCTGGTAAAATATTTGCTGCTGTCAAATGTGACAGTTCGCTCGTGCTGAAGTAGCCTGTCGCCATCTATTGGATAATAAATAAGTTAAAACACAGTTCAAAATTCATTGTAGTGTCAAGATAGATGGCGACATGTTACTTTGGCACCAACGAACTGTCTAATTTGACACTTGTTCTTCCTCTTATGATATAAATATTTTACTCAATGATAATCGTGTTAAATAATCCTCCTTCACAATTCACATTTTAGTTGATTTCAATCCTACTTCTTATCGACCAGATGGACTACTTTACCAAACATGTCAGGCTTGTCACGCTGTTTTCATGTATCAGCAAAAATACTATATCGCACGACGACATCGATCAATGAAATAACAGCGTTACGAGTTTCATTCATTAAATGCGTGCATTTTAAATAATTGATTGTTAGATTATACAAATGGGTTTTTACATTTTTTTAAAAGTTCAGTCACTGGCTCTGATCAGGTTCACATCCTGGTAATGGGAATAGGTAGATTAATAAAGTGTGTCTCATTAAAAGAAATTAACGAATAGAATAACGTTTAAAAAATTTCCCACGACTTTTTTCGTATCTAATCTATTGAAAGTTTTTCAGCTTCTTTTTTACATACCTAGTTTTACATTTTTCTAAAACACCAAACACTCTGTGGAATTAATAAATTAATTATAAATAAAAAAAATAATAAATACAATTATTTTTGTCGAGTAGGTATTTGTCGGGTGACAAATATAAGTTTAATTTTCTCTGATAGGACTACATGAGAGTCTTATAATAGGGAATTCCCAAATACTTGTTCTTACGTCTGGTTTACCATTTATGGATTACTAAATAATTTTGTATAAGTTTATTATGATTCCTTGTGCATACATACTTTGTGAATTTTATATACAGGGTGTCCAGATTTGGTTGTAAATGCGGGGTCTCTCGGTTATTTTTAGAGATAGCGAGTTGCGGTTTTCGCGAACCGTTGCTACTTTTTTGTGAAACGAAAGATAGCGTAAACAGATTTTTCATAGTCACCTTCGTTTTTAAGATACAGGGCAAAATTGAAAATTTGCGCTTTTGGGGCATACCTCGTATCTTGGGAAAGGCTAATGATATTGAAATGGCAAAAACTGTATCTTATAGACATTTTCACGTAGAATTCAGTGCCGTAGGTATTCAGTTTTTTACTAAAATTGATAGTGTTCGATATAAGGACCAAACTTAGTTTTTTAAATAGAACACCCTGTATATTTTCTACTAGTTATATTCAGATTGTCGTAAGCTTTACAAAAATATATTACACTATGTAGGTATTATCTATATTAGGCTCTAAAAATAACCGAGATACTCCGCATTTACAACCAAATCTGGACACCCTGTACAGTGTCCGGAAAAATGTACGCACCATTATGAGATTTTTTTTATTTTACATTTATCAGAAAATGTAAAACGTCATAAATTTTGTTGGGAAAATATTTCCTGACGTAAATATATTTTTTATTATACTTCTTTGAAAACACCTTATTTTCATCTGTTTTAGCACAGACTAAGCTATTTATTCTGTGGTTTTAGCAATAATGAAAGATGGGGTTTTTCGGGCTAGCGCACGGAAACAGCGCATGGAAAACTTTCCGTGCGCTGAATAAAAATACCGAATATATGGCTAAATATACAGCAAAGTAAACTAAATTTAAGAAACTCTATATGCTCTCTGATATTTAACATATACCTATTTTGTATTTTAATTCGTAAGTGTTTCAATATTTAGATACATTTCTTAATATTTTTGACGTTTTATCCGGCAATATCTAATTTACAATAAAGCACCTTCGAAATGGAAACACATCATACATACCAAACACTATATTGTCTGCATTGTTTATTTTTTGTCAATTAAATTTATTATAATATGCCGATAAAATGTTTTAAGTTTCCGTTTTCAAAGAAGTATAATAAAAAATATCGTTCATTACACGTCCAGAAATAGATTTTTCCAGACTCGTAATGAAATATACTATTTTTCTCTAAAGTTTTTTATGCGAAAATGTCTATAGGAGCAACAGTTTTCGAGACATTTGCTCTTTAAAATATTCATTTTCTATCAAATTTCGCATTCTTTCAGAATAGGTGTTGACTACGACAAACAATATATAGTAAAACGCTTTTAACTGAATATTGTTTGTTATTTAATACCTCAATACAGATTAGCAAGACACGGCACTGCTACACCGTGAATTTTTTTAATCATTTCGAAACATTTTTTTATTTCAATTGAATCTAGGGCTATTATAGAATGGCCTACAAATTTCTCCAAGTTTGTACATTCTTCTACGAAAAAAAAATTGCTTTTGGCACCAGAATATGAAAGCACTATTGCGCAACATTGAAACAGAAAGTAATACCAAAGAAAAATGCCTAGAAACAAACCCAATAAAGACGAAGTTCGCCGCGCAACCTAAATGGGTCTCATCCGAGACTTTTGAGAAGTGCCGTACAGCAGGATGCTTGACCTCTTTCATCTTCACTCCTCTTTGCATTTGGCCAAATGGACCGTTAGTGAAAGTATTTTTTGTTTATAAATAGGTAAGTGCGGCTCTCGGGCACGGGCAGAAGCCAACCGGCTACCACGACGAATCGAACGGAAGTTCTTCGGTCCCTTTCTGGAATTGAGAAAATTCAAGAAAGAGTTTCCATTGGAGATAATGAAGAGTATAAGGTGTTGCGAGCGGAAGACCGAGCAGGGTTGTTGGTGAGCAGTTTTTAATATTTTTCCAGTTTTACTATTAGTGAATCTAGTGAAAAGACTCGCAAACAATTTTTAGACACCATGGAATTGTAGAATTTTTAGTTGTTGTAGTCGTGGCGTGGCACGTTTATTATAAGAGATGGAAGAAAACTTTTTATTGAAAATTCATGGCACTGACAAGGTTTATGCAACCGAGTGTTCAGTGTATACGTTTTCCTCTGCCACTTACTAATAAAAAATCATAGTATACAGGGCGAGGTTTTTTTTGATGATCAGTATGGGGATCTCGGAAACTAGGGGAGATAGAAGGAAGGTTAAATGGAGAATGAATCGCTGTTTTGTGGTCCCAATTTAACGCGCCTTGTGTATTTTTGAATAAAGTCATGGCTTACTAGATATTTAAAAAAAAAACGAAATTTTTGGCGATTCATTCTAATTCATCTAGCTTCGTTGTTTCTGATTTTAGATAAAAAGTGTAAATACCAAGTTGTAGGGATTTGTGTCCCCAATGCGATTATCATGTTATACCTTCCGTGACAGCTGTCATTTTCGAGATATGACAAAAACTTTTTTAATGGAAACCCTAGTTGACCATGGTCTCCGAAAATCAGACATTTTACTCCATATGGTTATTCAGAAAAATAACGGAATAGTATATTTCATTACGAGTCTGTAAATAAAGATTTTTCGGTGCGCGCGTGACAAATTCCCGTGTTCGGCTGCGCCTCAGTCATGCAAGCACGGAAAAATCTATTTCTGGGCGTGTAATGTACGATATTTTTTATCATACTTCTTTGAAAACGGAAACTTAAAACATTTTATCGGCATATTATAATAAATTTAATTGACAAAAAATAAACAATGCAGACAATATAGTGTTTGGTATGTATGATGCGTTTCCATGGTTACTCTCAAATTATTTCAAAGGTGCTTTGTTGTAAATTAGTTATTGTCGGATAAGGTGAATAAAACGTCAAAAATATTACAGAAATGTATCTAAATATTGAAACACTTACGAATTAAAATACAAAATAGGTATATGTTAAATATCAGAGAGCATATAGAGTTTCTTAAATTTAGTTTACTTTGCTGTATATTTCTATTTTAAAGCCATATATTCGGTATTTTTATTCAGCGCACGGAAAGTTTTTCCATGCGCTGTTTCCGTGCGCTAGCCCGAAATACCCCATCTTTCATTATCACTAAAACAGATGAAAATAAGGTGTTTTCAAAGAAGTATAATAAAAATAACTATGGTTTACATTTTAAAAAAAACACGAGTTTGTGTCATATCTCGAAAATGACAGCTGTGATAACCGCATTGGGGACACAATTCCCTCCAAGCTTAGTATTTACACTTTTTTTATCTAAAATCAGAAACAACGAAGCTACTTGCATTAGAATAAATCGACAAAATTTCGTTTTTTTTTTCAAAATATGTACCTAGTCAGCCATGTCTTTTTTCAAAAACCCACAAGGCGCGTTAAATTGGGCCCACAAAACTGCAATTCTTTTCCCATTTAATCTTCTTCCTATCTCCGATAGTTTCCGAGATCCCCATACTCATCATCAAAAAAAAACTCACGCTATGTAAACTTTAAGAAGTTATGCGTGTGTTATGTATTCATGTGTTTAAAATTCACATCAGGAATAGCATTTTGGAAAGATTTATTAAAGGTAGGTGTTTAAAAATTGACCTTTTTTATATATTCTCAGAAATATAATTTTAGATAAAAAAGTTTAGTTGTTCAAAATAAGAAAGGGTGTATTTGTTGTATTAAAACTAGTTAACAAAAACGTTGCGAGTGGGACATGCTGTATATCCAGTGTTTTAACTTTGATTCGCGTGGATACAGTATTTCTAGGAGGCCAAAATACGATCGAATTTAATGCAAACGTGACATCCACTCACGTAGACATTTTAAAACAAATTTTCATTAGCACCTTTTCCGTCAAATTTTCTGCCCGTACTTCCCAGTGAACAGATCGACATTCCCAACGTGCAGCGCTTTGTATAAAACAGAGTTTTTGATCAATAAGCAAGCATAGCCTTGGGCGCATAACATAGGTGGGATACTCTTTGTAATACGTTTCCTAAAAATAACAAAACGAATTGCTAAGTGGCACACAAAACCCACCCACCTTGTCGCTTTCCCTTCTCGCATGTTTTTCTCGAATTTTCCAATTGCCCAACAGAGAAAACCGCTTACGCGGCTTACGAAACGCTCGAACCTTGGCAAACTTATTTCCTCTGGAGTTTTCACCAGGGCGGTACTGGCTGTAGATGCGTCTCGTTAAAAATGATTTATTATTTAGCTCTTCGCAGCCAAAGTGGAGTACTAATAAGTAAGCCACAGTCCCTGCCGGTTTACTACTAGTTACCTCATAAACTCAACCAAGGTTAATGTCAATATCACAGCATGGTTTGTTATTCTAGGCGAGGTTGCGTCTTGTCTGTAATAAGGATTTTCACGTGCTGAAGAAAGTGAGAGACTCGCACTCTTGAAAACTCGAATTTAGTACCAGATAATTCCTGATTATTTTTGTAAAAATTATTAAGAAATTATTACTAAACGTATACCCGCTACAACTCTGGTAATAATAGGTAGATATAGTTGTGGTAGCAAAACATATAGGATGTTGTAATCAAGCCATTTTATAAAAGTAAATAACCTCATTAATTACTAACTAAATCTGATGCTTAAAAAAGAAAACAGGGAATAATAATTCTTTTGAATTAAATCATAGAAAAGCTGATTGTGCTTTTGCAGTTTGAAATATTTCACTACGGAAAACGAAACTGCAAAAAACCTTCAGGTTCTGGACTTCAGTACCCGTTCAACGGTACTACTACCGACGACCCAAATCTCAGTAGGTGACACATAGTACAGTAAAACTAACACAAAATTAGGCCACACCCAAACATCCAAAAAAAGTCCTTTCTGTCGCGAAATACTTCCATACCCTCCTAAGAGTTAGTACTAAAAAGTTACACCACCACCAGCGTCAGGTTTCGGGGGAAGGGGGTGAAAAGGGCAGGAAATTTTTATTTTTCACAGTTTTTTCGTGAATATCTAGTAAACTATGAGGTTTAGCGCAAACGTCATCCTATACGCAAATTATATACATTAAATTCCGAACAAGAATTATTATATACAGAATTATGGTAAAGTGAACGGTTTCCATGATATGGAGAGCTAAAGATTTCTTTGTTTTTATTTCACGTAGTTTTTGTTGAAAAAACTTAAAATGATTACAGTATAAATTAGAAACTGAATAATGTATGTAGAATATATATAGATATATCTATGCATATATAGATACATATTACACCCATAGATTGTTATTTCTTGTCACAACATAACCTCATAAGTATATGACTGTAAATATGTCCAATACAAGTTAGTAGCCTTAGTTAATTTGTACTCACTTTTTGCCCTCATTCATTATAGTGTACTAACATACCAACCAACCGCAGTCAGAAAGTGCGAGTGACCCGATGGTTATCTTCCTATGAATGTTTTGGTACGATCGTGCTCGGCATTTTTAACACCTGAATAACCCATTTTACTGTTAGGTAAACGGGACAGGCGTTTGGAGTAGACCGGCTACTATATGAATGATATTTCGATTGAAAGCAATGTCCTCCGTGATCCATTTGCAAATAGCAATACTTTCCTGTCGGAAAGTGTTTCCTTTCCTCACTAGGGTGGAAAGTGTTTTCTTCCCTGCTAGTATGATAAGCTGCTTTCAGAACATTTTAGACACAGAACAGGGTGCCATGGTTTTTACTGTTGGTTTTGGTAATTATTTTTCTCTTGTTCGATTTAATACTTTTTATAAACAACTATCAATAAGATCAGAAATCGGCAATAAATAATAATCACATCATCGACAAGTTGGTTTTTTAAAAAAGGATATTCCGATTTGGTTTTGAATTAGATATGCGCCTCCATTTGTGGAAAAACCCTCAAAGCAAGTGTTAAACAAGTAACTAATAAAAACACTTCAGACTCTTTAAGTTAGTGAACGAGGTAACATCATTAGTTGTTAGTTATTGATTTCCATCTTCGTTATTTTGTAATGTTTATCGGATTTCCTTCCAATTATCTGTTTTGCTATTTAAAATTTCAAGGAACAATTATAAGTACCAGATATATACAGGGTGAGTTTTTTTGTTTAGAATATCCTGGCATATATCTTTTTTATAACACAAGGTGAGTCAAATTTTGGTATTTAAAACATATGTGGAATTTACAGAATATCTAGCAAACTAGTTAAAGATATTAGACTAGATAGAGATATTAGATCATATTCTATACAGGATATAACCATATAACAACATAAGTTGACATGAAACTTGTTTATATCAAACATTAGTATAGAATTTCTTTAAGTCACTTGAAACAGCATAAAAACTCTAATAGGCGCCACAAAAAGAATATAGGACATAAGCGTCACGCAGTTTTAAAAAATATACATATTGTAAAAGCAACATAATATTTCATTTTTAAGGTTTTTTTAAGGTTGTCGTCAAACACAACGTAAAGGTTGTCAAAAGGTTTCTAAAAAGCTATACATACCTACCGATTATAACTATTTATGCAAAAGTATATCCTAAGATCTGTGAAATTATGGCACGCCTATCCACCGCATTTCGCTGCACAAGTGGCCAGCCGTCGAACAGTGTAACCCATGCAAGTATTGGTGATATTATATTAGGCGAGCATGTAATCACTCGTTTTTACTACAATATCTATCTTCTCTGTCTCCTTCATCTCTTTTCACTACTAATACCAGGTGCGGTTTAATATGATGAAAAAAGTGTTTTGTCTCATATTTTATTGCCGCGGCGCCTGTTCTCGAGCTACCCTGGTAAAATATAAATGAACCCACTTGGAACACAGTGATATACGGGGCGCGATCTATTTCATAGCATTTACCACGCTCTGTTACTGGTAAAAATATACCAGGTTTATCAACAGAAATCGCCGGTATGAAATTCAAAGGTAACTTCATTTATACCATTTGCTATTAGAAACAAAAATTGGTTCAACTTATATATAGAAATAAAATACAGTGTTTTACATTTATCAGAAAATTTTATTTTTGATAAAATTTTGCGCATTTCCGCAAATTCAAAAGACTGTTTTCAAAATTTGAATAACTCATTTCATATGCGGGGAAGTTCGAAAATATGAAAAAGGCTCAAGAGTAAAGCACCTTATTTTTAATTGTAGAGAAAACATGTATTATGGAAAGTTGTTTAGAATTAAAATAAAGTTTCTATTCCATAAAACACCTTTTCGGCACTTTTTATGATTTACACCGTACAGAAAGCCAGTTCCGATTCGGAGAGAATTTATCATTATTATCATTATTTATCAATATTATTAACGTGGTATCTGAAACATCAACTGAAGAATTTGCTTTATAAGTAAGGCTGAAAGTCGAAAAAATGTTTAAATAAAGTAACTTTTTCCATTAAATTTACATGTTCAATGCTTTGCTTTTAAAGATACAGTTACTTTATGTACAGTAAGAATAGTATATTTCATTAAGAGTCAGGAAATAAATATTTCTGGACGTGTAATGAACGATATTTTTTATTATACTTCTTTGAAAACGGAAACTTAAAACATTTTATCGGCATATTATAATAAATTTAATTGACAAAAAATAAACAATGCAGACAATATAGTGTTTGGTATGTATGATGCGTTTCCATGGTTACTCTCAAATTATTTCAAAGGTGCTTTGTTGTAAATTAGTTATTGTCAGATAAGGTGAATAAAACGTCAAAAATATTACAGAAATGTATCTAACTATTGAAACACTTACGAATTAAAATACAAAATAGGTACATGTTAAATATTAGAGAGCATATAGAGTTTCTTAAATTTAGTTTACTTTGCTGTATATTTATATTTTAAAGCCATATATTCGGTATTTTTATTCAGCGCACGGAAAGTTTTTCCATGCGCTGTTTCCGTGCGCTAGCCCGAAAAACCTCATCTTTCATTATTGCTAAAACATATGAAAATAAGGTGTTTTCAAAGAAGTATAATAAAAATAGATTTTTCTGCTTTGAGTCTTTTATGTCTTATTACTTACCTATCTAGGCCAAATTGAATCAGGTATAACTACCTATGTCAAACCCATTTAAATTTAATGAAAACGTTCGGAAATGTTTGATTTTGCCAAAGATCTTCGTCTTTTGACATCTGGTAAGGCCATCAAGAATATGACACCGCACTGGACACCTTGTATAGACGTTCCGAATCGGTTTTGGTTTACAATCAAAAGCACAAATATTCTGTACGAAATCATATGCTTTCATTTTGAGCTATATGGTGCCGTTAATATATCTGTCAGCGATGGTACCTTGTACCTATTTCTATATAGTCTACTTATACATACAAGTCTGTACAAACGTGCAACATCAACGCCTGGGGCCATCACACACCACACACTCAACCGGCGCCCCCCCAACCTCAACCGCATATCTCCTCTTCCAGATAATCGACGACAGCGGCTTCAACAGTACCCCCTCCAACCAGCCCGAGCACACTTCATGAATCTTTCAGCATCAATGCAAATCCAGACGGTATAAATCGCCCGGCCCGCCGCCCGGCAAGCCAGACGACAACCTCCAACACCATGGAGCTCACCATCATCATCCTGTTGGTCGTCGTACTCCTGGTCGTCGTCCTCGTCCTCTTGGGCATGCGCGGGGAGCGTGTCGAGACGGCGGGGGGGCTGCCGCTGCCGCCGCAACCGACGAAGGTGCCGATCATAGGGCACCTCCACCTGATGGGCGGTTTCGAGGTGCCGTACCAGGCGTTCTCCGAGATCGGGAGGAAGTACGGGAACGTGGTGCGCCTGCGACTGGGTACGGTCAAGTGCGTGGTGGTGAACGACCAGAAGAACATCAGGGAGGCGCTGGTGACGAAGGGCCACCACTTCGACAGCCGGCCGAACTTCAGGAGGTACCAGATGCTGTTCTCGGGCAACAAGGAGAACTGTGAGTAGAACTTTCGAGGTTCTTTTTGAGGTGGCGGTTGATAGATTCAGGGACGTAGACAGAATGTTATTTTGGGGAGGGGGGGGGGCAGTTGGGGCACATCTAAATTTAAGGGGGGGCACACATATTATAGAATTTTACACTAAAAAAATAATTGTGGAAAACTCAACACTATCTAAAAATATTTTTTCTAATTAAAAAAAAAACGTCTTTGTAGGTAACTTAAATGCATTTAATACACAAAAGAAAATGTAGGTGATTAGGATAAAAACAACTACTAAAATCTATGTATGTACCTACAGTTATAACAGATATTAAAATAATTAAAAACTGCTCTTCTCATTTTTTCTGCAAAATAAGTATATCAATAATTTTGTTAATATCTATTTTTTACTATTGAAGAAAAGAAGCACTAAACACAGGAACTAGAACGGCAATTAAATAGTATATTATACACTTAGGTTGAGAAGTGAGCCATTATTTACCGAGCATTTATATCCTTCGGCGCTACGCGCCTCAGGATATAATATGCGAGGTGAATAATGGCCTTCTCAACCGAAGTGTATATAGAATTTTTTTTAGTACTAACATTGAAATATTGCCATATTTTTGTTTATTTTAGTCATTTCTCGCTTTTTTCAAATACTTCAAAATATCAAGTAGCCTGGGAGTTCAGTTGTCAAGCTGATAAAATGACACTAATTTTTAAATGTCGCATACAAAATTTTTCATTATTTACCTAGGTATTTTTTTATTATCATTATTTACCTAGGTAGAGAAATATTACTTCTCATTAGAGGAATGAGGTAAATAATGGTGATTTCTCAGGTTAGTAGTAAAAAACTATCTTATATGTTTCTGCAAATGCAATCTTTATTTTTCTAAAAAACTTAATAACTGAAATATATTTTTAACCTCAATGTTATTTTCTTTTTCAAAATTTAAAGTGCTTTTTCGTAAAATTTTAATTTCAGATTCCAAATATCTCAATTATAATGAATTGCTTTTTTTTGTCAAAATAGAAAAATCAAGAAAATGTTGTTGGTTTCCCTTGGCTACCTTCTGAAATAAGGAAAGATTCATATTTTTTGGATTTTTTTTGTCTGTTGCTTTTAAAATCCGATTTAATTTCAACATTATTGTAAAGGACAATGGAGCTAGCCTCTTCAAAAACAGAATTAAAGTGTAGATCACTGTAATCTGTACCAAAAGTTGTTTCATTTATTTTACTCGTCGAATTTAGTGGTTCTGTTCTAACAACTCAAAAATATTAAGGGCAGGGCGGACCATTGGGGGGGGGGGCAGGCACTAAACAGGGGGGCCGCGGCCCCCTGCCCCCCTGTCTACGTCCCTGGATAGATTGCGGAAACGCAAGACGTTTTGAAGTTGGTAATAGCACAGACCTATATAGCATAGGTCTGTGGTAATAGCTTTGCTGAAATACTTTTACAAAACTTTGCTTCAACCTAAAACGTGTATACTTATATAAATTAAATACCTAGGTAGGTACCTTTGTTATTGGAATGAGAAATGAAATATTAGATCTTTGTTTATCAATTTTGGTAATTATTTTATACTTTGCAAAGTAGGTACTTAACCTATATTTTCATTTCATAATAATCGGTTAATATAGATATAAGGTGTTTACTATTCAAAAAGCATTATTTAATGTAGAAAAAAGGAGCTCCAGGGTAAAAAACCAACTTTCCTTTTCAGTTGTTTAGTTTTCAAGACATACTCGTAGGAGTACAAAATTCCCTCAAGGTTAATTTTAACGTTTAAAAGTGACTTCCTAGAAGAAAGAAATGTATAGTTTTCAGTGTTTTATTGGTATAAAGTTACAGAATAACATGTGTGCCTGTCATGTTGGTACGTGATTTTTAATCTATAGACATAATAAACGCAAATATGGGTTTGAAAAATGCGAAGCGCTAACGATAACAAAAGACGTCCTGTCTAGTCTATAGGTAACATCAAAAATAATTAATAAGCAAATATTCCTATGGAAAAGTGGATCAAGTTACTTACCAATTTAGTGCGATGCGATTTAAGTGTAGACAAATTTAATGTGGGTTCCATCTAAAGTCTTTTACAGGGCGAGTTTTTTTATGATCAGTATGGGGATCTCGGAAACTAGAGGAGATAGAAAGAAGGTTAAATGGGCAAAGAATTGCAGTTTTGTGGGCCCAATTTAATCCGCCTTGTGGATTTTTGAAAAAAAGTCATGGCTTACTAGATACTACGAAATTTTGGCGATTTATTCTAATTCATCTAGCTTCGTTGTTTCTGATTTTAGATAAAAAGTGTAAATACCAAAGTTGGAGGGAATTGTGTTCCCAATGCGGTTATCATGTCCTGTTTTCCGTGGCAGCTGTCATTTTAGGGATATAACACAAACATTTGTATTTTTTTTAAATGGAAGTTTGTGTCATATCGTTAATAGATATAGATGTCTATAAATCCTTTTCCTAATTTACGTCCAGTTTTACGTAACTAGTTGTGTAAAGTAAAATTTTACGTAACTAGTTACGTAAAGTTACTACTCTAACTGAACTGGTTACGTAATCAATCAGTTGATATACCTATGGAGAATTAGACTTTTCTTGAAAAGACGTGTTCACCGATTATTTATGCAATTTACAATTTTATAACTTAAGTTATAAAATTCGGAATTTTGAGAAATAGATAATTGAAAATAAAATACAAATTAACATAAAGCATTCATTTAAAGACCTCAAAATAGGTTCTTGTAGTTGTAGGTAAAATGCGCACTTTAGCTGAGACCTAGAGATCTCCTGAGGTAAACTCGCTCGTTAGTAACGTAAGTAACTGAATTCGTAATACATGTATTTTAGAAATAATATGTAGATTATATGTATAAGAAGAAAAATCCTTATTCGTACAACAATCTAGAGCACTATTTTTTATTCTTCAAAAATAAAACATTATTGTATATAAAAAATCACAGAAACGTTTAAAAATAAACGAAAACCAATGCGGAAAAGATCTTAGATTGTTATAACTATCTTAGATTGTTATAACGATCTTAGATCTTTAAAATGATCTAAGATCGTCAAATTAAGATCTTTTTAAAAAGATCGTTCTTTAGTGAAACAAAAAAGATCTAGATCTAAGATCAAGATCGCGATCTTAGATCTTTAAAACGACCTTTTTTTAAATAGATCTGCCCAGCTATGTTTCGGTGATAGTTTTATTTGGTTCCATCCGTAAAATAGGCCAGGGAAATTATGGTAAAAAATAACGAAACCTAGACAAAATTCATAACCGCATTTTTATAATGCCATCACAAAATATTGGTAATAAATGAACGCCAGAATTGGTTTTTATACAAAATAAACATACGCGTGTGGGCGTTTTTTAGAAAAATACATTTTCTTGTAGGTAATAAAGACGGCATAAATATTAACTGCGAATTTTAAGCTGCATTTATTAGTAAGTAAGGTATATAAAGTTGAGATTGATAAATTAAATAGATTACGTTTGCGCAAGTATCCGAATGATGTAAAAATGACATTTTACGTAATATTTTGTTGGGGTAAAAATATTAACTGCGTTTTTATTATTTATAATTACCTTAAAAATCAAGTATAACAGTTTGTTCTGAAATTAAACATATTGTTTCGCCGGAAATCGCATTTTAAAGAAATTTTAAGCTGTCTTTGAGAGCAAAATTATTAACTGGCCGATTTTTGTTAAACTTTGTAAGTGGATACTAAGTCTTGTTAAATTTTTTGAAATTAAACAAAAATTGGTAACGGACGTATACAAAATGACAAATGACAGTTATGACCTACATGCGCCCTAAATAAAAGTTTAATTTCGCTATATGTGATTTAATATAGTTATATTGTAAAAAGTTAAACAAAAAAAACAGTTAATATTTTTGCTTTTTCTAAAGAAATGACAAGTGACAGTTGACCTATATGCGCCGTAGATAAATGTTTAATTTCGCTATATATGATCCAATATAGTTATATTGTAAAAAGTTAAACAAAAAACAGTCAATATTTTTGCCTATTCTATACCAATGAGAAGTGACAGCTGACGTACATGCGGCTCAGATAAATGTTTAATTTTGTATTAGTTACATTCTATTTGTAAAAGGGAATGATCATCTGCAATAAAAACGTAGTTAATATTTTTGCTTTTGCCAAAATAGAAAATTATCCGATTTTTATCTCTCTTTGTCGATCTAAGTTACTTCCATATTCTTAAAATGTTTAATTTCTTAATATATGTTAGCAAGGGAAGTTTTTTACCTAAAGACTCTAAAAAAAATCCAGTTAACATTTTTGCTCGAAATTTCTAACGAAAAATAGGTGTTCTTTGAGGTAACTCACGGTTCCGTTTTTTCAAAATGTTGAATTTTCGGTTTCTACCAACGTATTTACTTATAACTTTGATATGGTAAAACAAAATTGCAGTTAATATTTTTGTCTGGGTCAAATTCTATTTTCGCTGGCCTAAAACGCGTCTTCTCGAATCAAGTTATGATCCGAAGAAAAGTCGAGGCGGTACGTACGTCCGATGCGCTAGCCTCCGGTTTGTGGGAACGCGGAGACCTAGTGCCGTTTTTTGCGCATTTCCCACGTCCCGTCCAAGCAGTTTGTATGCGAGGTGCCCGCCGGGCTTTTTGCCGGGCGACTCCGGAGCCGTTTTTCGGGTGGGGAGTGCGTCGTATTTCTCTCGGTACCGAGCCGGGGACGGGCTTAATTAAAAGTAAGAGTAGCTACCACCGTCCGGCCGAAAACGATGTAATTGGCGAAAATGCCCAAAGGCGGGGCGAGCGCGGATTTCGGAGTCAAGTTCAAGAAAAAAGCCGGCCGGCAGGCGGTTGTTTTCGCTTCCGAAGTCGACGAACGTCGTTTTAGCGACGGACGATAATGACAACAAACCGCGCTCCAGATATTAGTTGTCGTTTTAGAACTTATTCGCTAGTTTGATTTTCTGGGGATGATTTTTGGACCGATCTAAAGGGAAAACTACTAATAATTATTTGGGCATCACATGTCAATTGCAGATATACAGTGACCGGCAGAAAGTTGGACACGAATGGAAAACTTTTTTATTTAAATTTCTCAGAAAATTTTATTCTTGATAAAAGTTGGTGCATCATTTCAAACTCAAAACGCATATACCAAAATTTAAATGTCTCTTTTTGGATACGAGGTAGATTCAAAAATGTAAAAATAGCTCAAGAGTAAAGTACCCTTATTTTTAAAAATTCGGTAAAAAGTTATTTACAAAAGTTGTTTGTAATCAAAAGTGGATGTCAGATTTAAAGTCACAGCCACCTAGTCAAAAAAAAAAGAAATTTAACTTTTTTGTATTTTTTCGATCACCCTGTGTATTACAAAAAAAAACAAAATACCGCAAGCGGAACTTATCATCGGATAACACATGAATTTCCTACTTAACTTTAATTTTGTTCGATTAGCAGCTAGAAATTTAAATTAATCGAAATCAGATTTTAAAAATATTAAATTTTTGTGTCCATTGAATAAAATAAGTAGTTTTTTTTTGCAAATTTTAATAATAAGTAATTTAAATGAAAACAGTAACTAAAAATAAATTTGCCAAAAAATTTTTTCAACTCTGTTTGCCTTTGGGACAGCGGCATTTTAGGATTCTTAACAACGGAGAGGACAATATCCATTTCATTATCTTCGTTACCTGTTACATTTCTTCTATGTGGTACTTGACATTTATTTTGCACTGAACTGAACTGCTTAAAACTCCTAAGAATTTTTGCCACAGTTGAGTAGTTGTCGTTTTTGTCTGGATGTCGTTCATTGAAAATATCTGATGTTTCTCCACAAGTATGATAATTATCACCGTGTATTAAAACAATTTCCACTTTATCTTGAACACTAAGTGCAGGCACAGTTGCAGAATGACAATAACGGAGTTTGACATGTAAAATAATTCTTCGATTGTTTTCAAAGCCAACTTTGCAAGAGTTATTATTGGCCATAGCATGGATTATCCTATTAATCTCGTATTTTGTTCGATAGGTACCTCTAAGCAAATTTATTTTTAGTTACTGTTTTCATTTAAATTACTTATTATTAAAATTTGTCAAAAAAACTACTTATTTTATTCAATGGACACAAAAATTTAATATTTTTAACCTCTGATTTCGATTAATTTAAATTTCTAGCTGCTAATCGAACAAAATTAAAAATTCATGTGTTATCCCACGATAAGTTGCGCTTGCGGTATTTTGTTTTTTTGTAATACACAGGGTGATCGAAAAAAATACAAAAAAGTTAAATTTCTTTTTTTTTGACTAGGTGGCTGTGACTTTAAATCTGACATCCACTTTTGATTCCAAACGACTTTTGTAAGTAACTTTTTACCGTATTTTAAAAAATAAGGGTACTTTACTCTTGAGCTATTTTTACATTTTTGAATCTACCTCGTATCCAAAAAGAGATATTTAAATTTTGGTATGTGCGTCTTGAGTTTGAAATGATGCACCAACTTTTATCAAGAATAAAATTTTCTGTGAAATCAATAATAAAAAAGTTTTCCATTTGTGTCCAACTTTCTGCCGGTCACTGTACATATATTATCCGAGTGACTTTATTAAAGTTTCCCGGGTAAAATGTGATCTAGATTTACTGTACTGTACAGGGTGGTTCACTTTTAAGGCACCGAGCTGTAACAAGTGATAGATCTACAGGGTGTTAAAGTTTAAAAAATATATGTGGACTTTATTGAATATTTACCAAACTAGTTGAGATATTTAAGTCAAATTTCGTACACGTTACAACGGCATGGGTTAGCATAAAACCTATTAATATCAAACATCTTGAACAACCACTGGCGTAGAAGTGGGTAATTAGTACAAGTGTTTATAGAAATAAAGAATCGCCAAAAATGTTCTTTTGACAATTTAATTTTTTTGTATCGACATAAACCTACCAGTGCCTGACACCTTAAGGACTGATTTATCAAATTTTAATGTATATTAATTATTTTGGCGCTTTTATTGATATGGAGTAAGTTCGAGACACATCACTGGAAGTAATTTCCAACAGCCCAAATCAAATGTGCAATATATTTTTTTGTAAACAATATTTTAAAATTTATATTTTTTTATCCAGTAGCTGACATAGTGATTTTTGACCAGACCCTTAGACTGAATCAGATAAGCCCAAAACCTGACACCCTATAAAAATTGTCGCAGCAATTTTTAAAAGGAAAACACAAGAGATTATTGTATGTAGAAATGTTTATTTATTCGTATATTCTCATTTCTGGAACACATAATTACTTATTCTCGAATAGAAAACTTTGGGTCACCAAATTTTGGAAATTGTTATTTGTTCATATGTCGCAGCTGTTATTAAAAATAATATTCGCTTTTATTTACCTATTTCGTTTATTTTTCTATGATAATATTGATTCTCGTATATGTATTCCCATTTTATTTAGCTCCAACTGTTTTTTTCTCATTTAATATTTTCTCTTTTGTATTAATTTATTGTTCTTCTCTTCCCCTCAATCTTTTATTCTCCCTGTCTTTCTCTTTTTTTCTAAAAATACTATTTCTGCTCTTCCCCTGAAATGACAGGCGGCATAAATTCTCTATAGAGTCGTTTCTAAACTATACATCTTTGAACGTATTTTGAATACCTAATTTAATTTAATTTGACATCTATACATGTTTTGATGCTCTTGAAGACAGTAGGTACTCCGAGGTAGGCCATAGTCAGTGCCAAATAATGTGACCAATAGCTGACAGAGGTTCAGCCATTGGAAATATTTAACCCATTGGCGTGAAATTTGTACACCATTATAGGTTTATTGTTAGAGACTTTAGAGATCATTTTTGCATGACTTGTGATTTTCCCAGTGACTGGCACCTATGTCAGGCATTGGCTTAGCATATAGACACAGACCTATACAGGGTGTTCGAAAAATAGACGGAGATATTTTAGAGGGTGATTCCCTGTTAAGAAATATGAAAAAAAGTTTCTATAAACATGGGTCCGGAAATGCAGAGTTTTCAAGATACAGGATGTTAAATAAAAAAAAATAAAACATGAAATTATTAATGTCTTAAAAATTATTTACTCGATTCTGTTGAAATTTGGCAATGTTATTTGTTGTATTAAGAGGATAATTTCGCCCTAACTAGATTAAATTTATTAAGTCCAGTGGCGTCCCGGGGGGGCACCTTAGCGAATATTATTATCAAAAAAATGTACGCCACTACCTTTTTTGTAACTTTAATATTTTTTGTTTGATTAAGCATCTAAAAATACAACTTCTTTCCCTCTTGTATTGTTTTCCTATCTCACTTCGTTTTCGAGAAAAAAAAACCGTTTTATTGCATGTCACTGGACAAAATTGGTTGTAGTGTACTTTATGTTATGATATTGGAAAAGTTGCAATAACACTCTTTCCTAGAAATGCTTTTGATGGTTTGTTTTCCAAGGCACTTGTGATTTTTTTTGCAAAAATTGATAAACCAATTTTGTCCAGTGACATGCAATATATTTAACATCCTGTATCTTGAAAACTCTGCATTTCCGGACCCATGTTTATAGAAACTTTTTTTCATATTTCTTAACAGGGAATCACCCTCTAAAATATCTCCGTCTATTTTTCGAACACCCTGTATAGCTTTAGCGAAGCTATATAGGTCTGTGATTAAGTTGTCCTCCTTTTGACATTTAGCACAAGTGAATTTGAAGTGAAATGAACATGAAGTGATCTGATAGTGAAATGATTTTTTATTGGTAAATGGAACAGTGTACGACCACATTATCTATAATGTAACCCTTGAACGAATTTTTCAATATTTTTCACCACCTTAACCCTAGAAATACTCAAAACCAACACAAATTACATAAAAATCGATTTGCTGCGTAAACTGATCACTTCATAATCAACTGAACATTTGTAAAAGGAACACTCGATGTCAGCTGATGTGATCTCAAAGTGATTCGGAATCGATTTGAGATCACTTAAAACTGTAAAAGGAGGACGGCTTTTGATAACACAAGCTAATAGCTGACACCCCAACCAAAATCTTCAAAAACTTGAAATAGTTCTAAATTACGATCTTACAAAAATTAAGGCAGATGAAAAATCTACACGAAAAACACGTAATTACACACTATTTTTTACAACGCTGAACTAAACAATTTCGCTAAGAAACCACAATGAATATAACCTCTATAAATTGACAAGTCAATAAAAATAGAGAAACCAAGATAACTAAGGAACATACATAACTCACCTGAGACTTCTACCAACATAAATATTTCAATAGAATGGATTTATATCTGCTCATTAGCTTATTTTTCGATTAAATAAAACATGTGTCAGGTTTAGGCAATGTGTCCGGCACTGGTACACATTTTTTCTACTTTGAGTGTTATACCTATCCAGCAAATTTTTTAGTTAATTTTTCAGAAATACCCTGAAATAATAAAAAAAAAATCAAATTTGCCATGAAACCATGAGTACATTTTTGTTTACAATTAAAATCTACATAAAAGAAACGATACATTTTATTACTATACAAGGCGATTCATTTTTTTTATAAAGCCTATTAATTGTATACTAATTACTCACTTCTACGACACTGGTTGTGCAAGGTGTTTGATATTAACAGGTGTTATGCTAACCCATGCAGTCATAAGTCCATATATTTTTTAAAACATTAACACCCTGTAACTTTTTTAAAAATATACAGTTTATATGAGAAAGGGCGCTTATTTTTAAGATCTATCATCTGTTACAGTTTGGCCCCTAATAGATATTAAGATTATAGGGTGTAATATACAGGGCGATTCAGATTTAAATTCACAAACTCCTGGGATCATCAGTAAATACCGAAAAATATTGCCAGTTTGTCCTAAAAACTTTCTTATAAAGGAAGATACAGAGATCCATTTAATTTTTAATAGAGTTTTTCGCCACCAAACTGATCGAAAGACAACTTTTTCAAGTTGCCTGGAAAATTCATAAATTCTTAACAGTGAATGAACGAAACTTTAAACGTGTAACTCAAAAAATAACTTCAACAAATTTGTTTTCTGAGCTTTCGGAGAATAAATCTTTCTCCTTTCTCAAAGATCATGCCACGTCAAAGTGAAGTGACAGATTAATAAATTTCAGGTTAAAATGTCATGACAACATAAACAATAGCCTAGCCACCTGCCTGATATTGTACCCCGTGTTCTATCTAATTATCTATACTAACTTCTCTTTGAATAAGTGGCAATAATATTTTACTGAATTCCACTGAACATTCAGCAACACAGTTGTCCGTATTTCCTAGAATGATCTTTGAGAAAGGAGGAAGATTTATTCTCCGAAAGCTCAGAAAACAAATTTGTTGAAGTTATTTTTTGAGTTACACGTTTAAAGTTTCGTTCATTCACTGTTAAGAATTTATGAACTTTCCAGGCAACTTGAAAAAGTCCTCTTTCGATCAGTTTGGTGGCGAAAAACCATATTAAAAATTAAATGGATCTGTTTGCGCCACAAATAAATTTTAGAAAATAAGATACAGAGAGTTGAAGTTATAAGAAATCTTTTGTTCCAGCCCTGGCCTTCTGCGACTGGTCCAACACCCAAAAGGTGCGAAGGGACATGCTGAAGGTGTACACGTTCCCACGCGCCTTTACGCCAAAATTCAACACCCTGGACAAAGTCATATCCAACGAGACGACACAACTGATAGCCGACATAACTCCCGAAACCGTCGTCGACCTGAAGCCCATGATCCTGAAACGTTGCGCGAACATCTTCCTCAATCACTTCTGCACGAAAACGTTCGCGATGGACGACGAGAAGTTCGTCGAAATGGTGGACAATTTCGACGACATCTTCTACGAGGTGAACCAGGGCTACGCGGCCGACTTTCTGCCGTTCCTCCTGCCTTTCCACAAGAAGAACCTGGAGAAGATCAGCAACATGACGCACAAGATAAGGGAGTTCGTCGTCAAGGAGGTTATCGAGGACAGATACGAAAGCCTGGATGTGGAGGTTGAACCATCCGATTACATCGAAAGTCTCATCCAGTACGTTAAGAAGGAAGAACTAGAAGACAAGGTGAACGCCAACATGACGTGGGAGACCGCCCTGTTCGCCCTCGAAGACATCATCGGTGAGTTGAACCCAACGTCGTCGATTATTTCCCCCATACTGCTTGCATCCAATAAGGTCCCAAGCAGCATTTTTAGTCGCCGTTACGTTCCGGCGACTTTTGTTTGCAACTTTAAAGTAGTGATTACTACTGATAGGAACGTAATTACTACGTTCCTATTACGTCCCTGCGACTAAAATGGGGAACATTTTGAGGGTGATAGATACGTAACGGCGACCACCTAGCAATTAACACCGCTACGACGCGCTTACGTTCCGGCAACGTGGTGGAGACGTAGCGGCGTGGTCACCGCTACTTTGTTGGATTTGTTTGCTTCTTTACATTCGCGTCCTCGCTTTGTCTTTGTCTAAATAATTAAAAAGTATTCTAACCCAGCATCTTCCGTCATTTTTCAATAACCGTGGAAAATGGAAGTACCTAATATTTATTTAGAACTCATATCTACGAATAATGGTAGGTATAAGAAAGGTATTAATTTGCTGATTTATTTCTCGTTGCTAGATTCAAGAAACTAAAACGATTGAAAATTTTCTGTCAAATATGACGTTGATAGATTGAAAAGTAACAACGCGCCCTCTCAAAATGCATGTTTTAACACTTTTTTATCGGGAGGATAAATTACGAAAATGTGCGAAATTACCTGAAAATGCCGAAAAATGCTTTTTTAATATTTCTATAAGTTATACGAGTTCATTTTTGCTCAATTTGATCTTTTTTGGGACAATTTTGAAGAAATAACTATTTCAGTACCAGAGGAAATTGACATTTGATATTAATGGCGTCTATCAAATATGGCGTAATTTTCAGTAATTACTTCTAAGTATTATTTACCTTAAAATGGGTGTTTGAAGGCTTTGCCACTTAACTGGTAGTAACGGCAACTAGACTTTTTTCACTTTAAGGTAATTCCTACCTTTAAGACGAAAATTAGTTTTAGATAATTTATACTCTAAAGTCCCAATTACTACAAGAGAACTTCAAAGTTCCAGAAGCCTCGTTTAAGTTCCGAATGCTACTACTAGGTCTCATTTGGAACTTTAACCTATAGTTTTTATATGAGAGTGTTATTTTTAGCCGGTATGTTTTGTGCTATATTTCGAAAAGTTGATATTTAAAATTTTAGCCACTCAAGAGAAGCGTTTTGTAATTTTGTATTGAAGACAAGTGCTCCTGCTTCGATTCGTTTCATCCAACTGCTACTTTAATTTTCTATAAAATGTGAATGTGTGTCTATAATTTTTCTTCTTTCTAATGGCTGACATTTTCATCACTTCGCAAAAACGACTCAATTGGTCCCTATAGAAGTGACAGTTACTTTAAAGTATTTTTTTGTAGTAATTGGAACTTTCTAGTAATTTTAAAATGGAGTGGGAAGTAAAACTTACCATACAGTAGTTTTCTCGAGTAGCGGGAAAGTTAATTTCACTTTAAATATGACCATATAGTTCTGAAACTTTGGAGGTATTTCTAAAGTCGCTAAGATGTAGAAGTTACTTTCACCGTTACCATAAAGTAATGAAAACTTTAAAGTGATAAACAAGTAACACGACAAAGTAATTGTGACCATTGAATATAACTTTAGAGTTAATATGACTAACGTAATTTTGCATAGTAACAATTCCGTTCCAGATACTTCAAAAACTACTTAGAAGTACTGAAACCATAAAGTTCCAACTTGTAGTAATAATTACTACGTAATTACTCATACTTTCTCAATATAAGAAATAAAAACTAATAAGTCGATTTTTAAGTAATAATTACGTAATAACTACTTATTCAAAGTTCCCATCTCAGTTACCGCAACTTTAATGCTGCTTGGGGTAGCTCCTTCCATAACAATCCAACCAATCGTATGCCTCTGCTAGCGATAATTATTGCCCTTGTGCAAAAGCAATGCGGTAATACCACTTGTGCAATTATCACTTCGTTGCTTAGCAACCGCGAATCTGTTCGATACAAACACGTACTTCTTAAAATTGGTGTGTTTTGCAACACTGTTCTAAATTATGCGGCTTATAAATTATGTTGCGGTATTATTAAGCATTGTATCAATGAATTTATGTAACTCTTACATTGCTAAATTGTTGTTATTAGACCTCCGTCTCCGTTTAAATTTATGACAGACATTCAGAAAATAAACCGACTCAGGGTGTAGGTATAATCGCATTTGCCTTGGATATCCAAGCGTCATGTTTGTTTACTCGAATGACGCTACAGTCGAAGCTGTCAATAAACTGGTTCAAAATGAGTTGTTTCGGAAATGTAAACAGAAAAAATTAATACAGAAATTATTAAATCGTATTCGTGAAATAATCTCGACAAATAGCACTCCTGCCGGAAATTTTTCTAAATAATTTTATTCTCAAGCTCTATTTTGCCCATCAGCAAAACCACTCGTACAAATTGGGCTTTTATTTTCAGAGATAAAATAAAAGACCAATTAATATTCGTGATCTTTCTAGGCGAAATAGCGCTTTCGAAAAAATTATCGATAAAATTTCCGGCACTTATATTACATACGATAATTTTCAATCTAACCGGTGTATAATTTGTTCGTTCCAGGTGGTCACGCCGCAGTAGGCAACTTCCTGATCAAACTTTTCGCCTTCCTGACCAGCGAACCTGAGGTGCAAAGGAAGATACAAGAGGAGATCGACAACGCCGTCGGGAAAGGTAGAGACGTCTCTCTATGTGATAGAAACTTGATGCCTTACACGGAGGCGACAATTTTCGAGGCCATCAGACTGATTGCGTCACCCATCGTGCCGAGGGTGTCAAACCAAGACAGTTCCATAGATGGTAAGTGTCAATGAACATTTAGTGACATGTAGGGTTCCTGGCAATGACGTGAAAACCTATCGACGTGGTGCCCCATTATTAAAATGCCCTTTATTTTGACTCCAAGATTAAATATATCCATACTACTCTAAAAACATTCTACAAACAAAGGCAGAAAGTCAACCATCAGCCAACTATACACCCGGTGATGCCCGGTTATAGTTCCTCCAGAATCACACTTAGATATCGCATGTTTTTTCTTGTTTGGGGGCGCCGGAAGCATCGGAACCTCACCTGAAGACTCGGGGGATTTCCATAGAAACTGTATGTCATATAAGAGGTTTTTTGTATTTAGGTTATGATTTATGTCAAATATAAGAAAAATGATGGGAAGTCAGGGGCGGAGTGTCTTTTTAATAGGAAACTGAAACAGTGTATGTCTGGTTGCCCTCTATAAGAAACTTAGTTATGCGTAAATAATATGAATACCATTATCGAAACTGTCATTTCAACTTTAAAATAAAAAGAAATAAAGAAAAAACAAATCTTGATATCTTTCTGAATATTGGCATGTAACACATTTATTTCCGATATTTCTAAAGGCAAACCCAATTTTTCTCAATTTTTAGTTTTAAATATAAAATTTGACAGGCATGGGCTATGACGTCAAGACTCTTTTTATGCGCAATATGATCCAACCTGGACTATTAAACACCTGTGCATAGCGCTGTTTCAAGCGATCGCCACTGGCGCCACACGACGAAACAAATTTACACGGTGGTTTAATGTTAAAACACCATTGTTGCAGAATCTTTTATAAAATAAAAACAAGCAAATGAGTCTGTTACAACTACTTTAATAATTTAATAAGTTCGCATGGCATATTTCCACAAATTTTCTTAAGAAAAGCGAGTCTAAAAGGCAAGCAAGACTATTTGGTACCTTTTGGTTTGAAATGAAGTCCATGGCTAGTTGTATAGTTTAAGTAAGCATAAAAGGCATTCGATTTTTCGGTTTCTTCTTTATATATGGAAGACTATTGGTTCGCTTTGGAACTATAAACAAAATTTTCTATTTTCATTCTTGCATACGTTACAAAATACACTTCCAAAATAATATCTATAATTTTCGCTTCTTCAGCTGGTTGTTCAGATCATCCCATAATTCCAAAATAGTGTTTATGCTTCTGCAATTCACTGTGCAGTGTGCATACCATTTTCTTCATGTGCATGGAAATTTTATGTAATCACAAACAAATCTACCTACAAAAGCTGTGTCAATAGGGTAAAACTACCAAATACTAGACGAAAAGACAATTCGTTACCGTAGAAAGAAGACAAATCGTAATAAAGCTAGATATTTAAAATTTGGGACATTTTAAATTTCAGTAACTGACATAACAATAACCACAGAATACCCCCCTATAACCTATAATAAGTCGCCATTTTTTTCGTCGAGTGGCGCCACCCAAGTCCGCAAACAACAATGAAATATGACGTCATGTTTTCAAAAAAATCGTATAATACAAATTTTTCCCATTTGCTCAAAACTTTATGAATAGCACCGTATATTATTTATTAGAAAATAATGCCTATACAAAGAAGTCATGTTATTCTTTGGTAATAATATACTTCTTAATATAACACGTTTTTAAAAAACGGACTAAAAAACGTGGGGCGCATGCAATAGATAATAATAATTATTGATGCATGCGTACTTAAGTCACTAACAATTGTTACCTATTGCACTGCAAATAATGTTTTCCAATTCCAGCTACTTTTCCACACTCCTTATTATTGTCTATTTCTCGCGCCCCATCTTTATGTGTCTAGGAGAAATTATTTTATACTTTCTAGTCCGATTTTATATCTAATATTTGATACTTTTTAAAGCGTGTTATAAAAAAACATTCTCGCGGGGACCGCGGGCAGTGGGCCAGATCGGCGCAGGCGTACTCCAACTTAACGCGACCTCTCCCTTGTTCCAGGCTACAGGATCGAGCAGGGCACGGTGCTGTTCCTCAACAACTACGACCTGAGCATGTCGGAGAAGCTGTGGGACCAGCCCGACAAGTTCATGCCGGAGCGGTTCATCCGCGACGGCAAGCTGTTCAAGCCGGAGTACTTCCTGCCGTTCGGCGGCGGCAGGAGGAGCTGCATGGGGTACAAGCTGGTGCAGTGGGTGTCGTTCGGCATCCTCGGTTCGCTGCTGCAGAACTTCACGATACGGACGGCGACCGACCGGCCGTACCAAGTGCCCGTCGGATCGCTGGCCCTCAAGAAGGACACGTTCAAGTTCAGGTTCTCGAAGCGATGAGGACCGCCCCCCACCCCCACCCCCCGGAATAAGTCTGCTTAAATTATTTATTTTTATATATTTTTTGAACGAGTGAGATGAAAACTGAATTATTTATTTTTTTAGAATTTTGTAACTTTTATACATTAGGGTATTGTAAATATTCCACAAGAACTGACGACGGATACCTAAACGTATTTTTAGATGTAATTTTTATTAAGTCTTTTTTTTTGTATTTTTGTGTGTGATTTTCGAGATATAGGTGTGATTTTTTAGACGGATTTTTAAAAATAAATCCATACTCTACCAAAGTATGCTGCATCAAAGCTAAGGTTGTTTTATTTTTACACCATTTCCTTCTACCATTTCTTCACATGCCGTGTCGAATTCGACGTAAATTCGCACATATCTTCACAAGTCCGTCTTCCATTTTCGCAAAAAAAAACAGCCCATCACGATAAAAAAAAATTACGGTTTAAAATGTTTTCTGATTATAATAACCTCTAACACAGACTGGTTCAACATTTTTATATGAAATGTGACGCGCTGAATAATATGTTTTATCGAGCTGTTCAAGGTATACACAGATTATTCTTTAATACGTTTCAATTGCTTCCTAAAAGTATAAATTATGTAATAATTATTCCATAGTATTCTCCGAAATACCATCGTAATTTATATTTTCCTTCCAGGAGTCAAAGCTCTAGGTGTATCATAAAATACGTTAGACGGAAATCGCCCTGAGTAGTGACACAACATTTTGACATCTGACACGGTGATAGATGTCAGTATGTGGTATTTCGATACTTTTTAGAGCTATTATGCTTAGCTGTGCGGCTTGTGGCACTTCCCTGACCGCCAAAACTAAAATGTTTGAGGATAATAATCCATCGGTAAGTAATTTTGTAATTTAAATCAATTTTTGAGGCCATACACCAAGGTGGCATATGCGTTTGTGTAGGTAACTACTTCTTCAAAATTGGAAATTTAAAATTAGAATTGCTGTATTATCATGGATTCGTAAACTTAAAAACATAAACGTACCTTATAATGTTTTGCCTGTAAATTACTATTTTATTATACTTCTTTGAAAACACCTTATTTTCATCTGTTTTAGCAATAATGAAAGATGGGGTTTTTCGGGCTAGCGCAGGGAAACAGCGCATGGAAAAACTTAATAAAAATACCGAATTTATGGCTTTAAAATAGAAATATACAGCAACATAAACTAAATTTAAGAAACTCTATATGCTCTCTGATATTTAACATATACCTATTTTGTATTTTAATTCGTAAGTGTTTCAATATTTAGGTACATTTCTGTAATATTTTTGACGTTTTATTCACCTTATCTGACAATAACAACAAAGCACCTTTGAAATAATTTGAGAGTAACCATGGAAACGCATCATACATATACCAAACACTATATTGTCTGCATTGTTTATTTTTTGTCAATTAAATTTATTATAATATGCCGATAAAATGTTTTAAGTTTCCGTTTTCAAAGAAGTATAATAAAAAATACCGTTCATTACACGCCCAGAAATAGATTTTTTCAGACTCGTAATGAAATATACTAATTTCTGCCTCAATTAGTTTGTCCAAACAACTCAAAAGTAGTCCCAGCCTGCTCTTTCCTGGGTTCCTTTATTCCGTTTCGTAGATTATATTTAGAGGCTCTTCAAAAAATCCAAGTTGAATTATCGAAAATCGATACATAGATCTAAGCTAAATTTTCCAGTAACGTATTTTTTTTTGTTAAAAAACAAGTTGGCGCACCCAATACCTCCGTCACTAAATAATAATAGTAACAAATCTCCAAAATCTTTACTTATTTCAACATCCACTTTTTGTTGAATCACTAAACCGAAAAAAAGAACAGAAAAATAAATAAATTTAAATCTAATTGTAGGTCTCATACTAGCTTCTTTTCTTGGAAATATATCCAAACAATTAATTTCTCTCATAACAAAATTATTATGTATGACAGTTAAGTTACACTATACAGGAAATCGAGCTGTTTTATTTTGGTTTCTTCTCATATTACAAAGAAATTAGACCAAGTAAATACATACTAATTGTTCTTGCTTTCTATGCATATTTTCCAAATCGCCAGTTGGCAAGTTTCGACTTTTTGCAATCAAACGTCTACCAGCTCTGAAAAGATGGATCAATTTTCATGTAATATTGACACCTTTGCCTACACTGTCTGAAAGGTTTTTTTTGTAGGACTATGCGTCTGGACAGCTCCAATGACGACCTTTTAGAATTCGATACGTTTTGCGGAATTTTCAGTTTGGGTGAATGTTTACTGCTTAATTAATTGTCCAAATATAATAATTATTATTGTCTTCATTTTAATAATACTGGCGTATTCACCAATTTTAAAAACGTCTGTAAGGTACCACGTTTAGGTACTTTTATACTAATGGTACTGCTAGTAGTAGTATTTTCTTAGTAGTAGTGGTACTAGTAGTATTTCCGTTGTCAAAAACAAAGCTTTAGCAACAAGATTTTTATTCGTAAAAATTAAAACAAAATAAATAGACATGATTCTGTAAGAACCTCATAAATCTCAAAATCTCAATGATTATAATCTCATCTCTTATACTCTTGCTTTTTATAAATCAAGCCGATTGTTGGCACTAACATTGCCCATTTCTTCTCTAGCTACCACATTGTTCTTCTTAAAAAGTTAAAGCGCTTCTAGTACAGACACTTTGTCCTTTTTCATAAGATATGTAAGACTTTCCGGTAAAAAATTGCATCGTAATAACATAAAATATAGCAAAAATTAGTGTACAAGGGAAGATAAGTAACAAAAATCGAAATTGTTAAAAGACAAAAAGGTCTTTTTTAGTTGAAAGGGCAAATTTAAATAAAACATGATTTGACAACAAGATTTTTATTCATAAAATTAAAACAAAATAAATATTCACGATTCTATAAGAACCAGATAAATCTCAAAATCACAATAATATAATCTCAAAATATCTCTACTTAACAATAAGTACTAACTGTCTATTTTTATCCTAAATATATCACCCTGTTTACACTTACTATCAACTATCATTTCTGGGCAGCTCGAAAATGCTTTGTTGTCTACACCACTAAGTTCTTTTCTACAGGACTTATTTCTAAAGTATTCTTCTATCTCATTCAAACTTTTATTCTTAGTTTCTGGCAAAATGTATTTACAAAACAGCATCGCTAACACCGAAGCTACGAAGAACGTGAAGAGAGTCCCACTGAAGTTGAGATAATCAACCATGTTGTTGTAAATTTTCACACATATAAAGATAAAAGATTGCGCCATACATATCACTATCCCCGACATGATTGGCCTTACCCTAAGGGGGAACAGCTCGCCACATAATATCCAAGGTATCGGTAACATTCCTATCATAGAAAAGAACACGTTAAATATTATACAAAACAGTGGGAGATAACTGAAGATTCTCGTCTCTGTTGGATTCAATTCGTAATACTTTACGTACAAAGCGATAGCTAGGATCGAAACGGACATGCCTAAACTTGAGAATGTGCAAAGGACCTTTCTACCGAATTTGTTTATCAAGAACGCCGCTACTATCGACATCCCGAATCTAATACACCCTACTATTATACTAGAAATGTAATCGTTCATTTGTATGCTTGTTTCTCCAAAGAACGTCACAGCATAAAACAGTATTGTGTAGATACCACTCAACTCCTGAAGCAAGAACAACACCACAAGAATACAGAACGGTTTAACGGTTTCTGGACTCATACACAGTTCCCATAAACTCTTACTTTTCATATCGAGCTGATTGTTAGCAGTGACGTTGTCCATTTCTTCCCTAGCTACCACGATATTCCTCTTAAAAAATAAAAACGCTTCTAGCGCAGATGCTTCGTCCTTCTTCATGAGATATGGGGGGCTTTCCGGTAAAAAGTTCATGGTGATCACAGAAAATATCGCAAAAATCAGCGACAGAAGGGCTACTGTCGCCCAGTTCAATATGTATCCGAGAACGTATGTCAGCAATATCCCAAAACTCGCACATATCGGACCTAATGCTTGAAGAAACCCACGATTTGAAGGTGTCGATATCTCGCTCACATAGGTGTATGATGCCGTTGACATCCCTGAAAAATATACACAATATACACAAATAGGACAGTAACAACTAACCCAAACATAAAAAAAAAGTTCTTTCTGGCGCGAAATAGTTCTATACCCTCCTAAGAGTTAGTACTAAAAAGTTACACCACCACCAACGTCGGGTTTCGGGGGGAGGGGGTGAAAAGGGCAGGAAATTCTTATTTTTCACAGTTTTGTGTGAATATCTAGTAAACTTTGAGGTTTAGCGCAAACGTCATCCTATACGCAAATGATATACATTAAATTCCGAACAAGAATTGTTATATATACAGAATTATGGTAAAGTTAACGGTTTCCATGATATGGAGGGGTAAAGATTTCTTTGTTTTTATTTCACGTAGTTTTTGTTGAAAAAACTTAAAATGATTACAGTATAAATTAGTAACTGAATAATGTATGTAGAATATATATAGATGTATCTATGCATATGTAGATACATTATTACACCCATAGATTGTTATTTTTTGTCACAACATAACCTCATAAGTATATGACTGTAAATATGTCCAATACAAGTTAGTAGCCTTAGTTAATTTGTACTCACTTTTTGCCCTCATTCATTATAGCGTTCTGATTTCCATTCGTTCTTTTATGTCAAATCATTCCCATATCTATTTGTCCTTAGCTTGTAAAAATGAGAAAGCCATGAATAGGAAGCTCATATGTGAAAAACAAGAAAATATATATTAAACAATCATCATCGTATGCTTCTGCAGAGATGGGTGCGTCCAAAACTGCGAGTGTCGAAGAAGTGGTCTCCATTGTTCAAGTATGTGCAGCAATTGCTTAGGACTTGCATGTCTCGATAGAGATACTGTAATCATCGGCGACGATTTAAATGATGATTCTCAAGTGGACGAAGAACACGAAGATTTGTTTCCTCTCACCAGCCCGAGTGAACTATTTGGTGCTGACTGATAATGCAATTAATGATTCATCTAAAACTTATAACCTTTTGTATCATTTTGATTTCCCTCCCATTTTTTCAATATAGATTGTTTAATATATTTTCTTGTTTTTCACATGAGCTTCCTATTCATGACTTTCTCATTTTTACAAGCTAAGGACAAATTACAATCTATGGGTTTAATATGTATCTACATATGCATAGATATATCTATATATATTCTACATACATTATTCAGTTACTAATTTATACTGTAATCATTTTAAGTTTTTTCAACAAAAACTATATGAAATAAAAACAAAGAAATCATTACCCCTCCATATCATGGAAAACGTTCACTTTACCATAATTCTGTATATAACAATTCTTGTTCGGAATTTAATGTATATCATTTGCGTATAGAATGACGTTTGCGCTAAACCTCATAGTTTACTAGATATTCAAGCAAAACTGTGAAAAATAAATATTTCCTGCCCTTTTCACCCCCTCCCCCCGAAACCCGACGCTGGTGGTGGTGTAACTTTTTAGTACTAACTCTTAGGAGGGTATGGAATTATTTCGCGCTAGAAAGAACTTTTTTTTTTGATGTTTGGATTTGGCCCAATTTTACTGTACTAAAATCTTAGCGTTTGAAGCTGGGGATTTCGTTGTTTTTTTACCTGCTGCGATACCAGTGACAAGTCTCCCAACATAAAGTGAATTTATGTCTGTTCCCAAACCGATACAAATCCAACCCACTATAAAGGGCAAACTGCTGATTTGTATGGATCTTTTTCTTCCCAAATATTCGGCTAGGACTCCAGAAAGGACGCTTCCAATTGGGTTTGTGATGGCTCCCAGACTAGCTGCAAAAAAATATATATAGTTAAAATAGGCAAAATGGGCACATTTCACGTTTTTTTCTGATAAGCTCAGATGATAGCTTTGACTAAAATGACTAAAATATACTTATGGATTTTTTTTTTCAAATTTTTTTGAAGGCCCGTTTGGCCGAAAAAAAAAATATGTCCACGGAGTGAGTATGGGTCTTTTTTGTAGGTCCGGCAACGCCGCAAAACGGTCAGGTTCAAATTTAAACAGCCCGCCCACCTTTCTGTCAAATCACAGCTGTGACCTATTTATTGCGTTGGTTTGTTTATGTTGGTTATTCGTTATTCGTTTGGCTAGCCATCGTTTACGTTTTGTTGTGAGTTACTGCTTAATATAATAGTGTTCAGCATGGAAGACGGCTTTGTTAAAGCATTGTTTAGTTTTCATAATGAAAAATTAAAAAACTCTCAACACAAAGAACAAATCACCAACTATCGATGAGGTTAACTCCGACGACGTAAGACGTAAACAATCGAAATGACAGTGGTGCGATGTTGCCGGCTATTTTGTCGTCTACCTGGGAGGGTTTATTACTTTAAAATGTCCTATTTAAATTACATCATAAAACTATAATTAATCTACAATCTGGTTTTAATGGTGTGCCATATAATTAATACACCCCAGTTGTATACCTTTTATTAATAACAAGTGTTAAAAAACAAGTAAATCTATTAAATTTTTTAGCCCGAACTTATGAAACTGACTGGTAAAGGGTCCAGCTGACGTCAGCAGGACCCCGATTTTCAAATTTCAATTCTAATTTTTGGCTTAGTTAAAGATAATACAAACAAACGGGTGGACTTTTTGGGACTTTGAAGACATAATACATAAAGTAAACGCAAAGAAAACACAATTTTTTTTATGAAATGACCCCGAAAATATTCGCAAACAAAAAATGTTTTGAATAAGTGTGTAACCTACTCTAGTCTAGGCCCAATTCGGTCTAGATCATTGCCGACAATTTTTCCAAATAAATTACCGACACCTATTCAATGATCTTAATTTATTTAATTGCAGTGTTTTCCTTTAACGTTTTGCCTGGAAAAAATCAATCAGAAAGTGAGGCAAAGTCGAATTTCTCGCTATGTAATTGTTTCGGCAACGTAATAACTGATTACCATACCGTTCCCGGTCTAGCCCAACAATACAGAAATAACTAATTGGAGATTTGCAATCGGAATTTATAATTAAGTACTGTAATTTACATACAGATCGATATGTCGTTCAATGCTGGCGAATTTTCTCAGGAAAACCGTTTAGGAAACAAATCCGAGCAAGGTCTCTTCGGAAATAAAAAGTTCTTCCGAGTTCCTATCGCAAAATGTTATCAGTTCACATTTATTTATTTATTTATTTATTTATTTTCATATTACATATACTTTGAGTTAAACTTTAAATACACTATTGAGTAGATTGTAAATTGTAAATAATAATCTTTATAATAAAATAACCATTGTTTAATTATTACTAAAAAATGATAATCGTAAGTAATATCATAAGAGCATCTAATTTTTCCGAAAAAAATTGAAAAAACACGTTGCCAAGTAATATTTTAACAAGAAGCATGAGTGCTGGCTGGTGGCAACAAAAACCCGAGTCGAAGACGAGGATTTTTGCACCTGCACGAATGCATTTTGTTAAAAAATATTACTTAGCATTGTGGTTTTTTGGATGTTCTGCATACACATAGCTTACAAAACATGCTACTTATTATACAACAGCTCTCAAGTTTTGCCGCGGGTAAACTCGAAAAAACTGCTGACAGGTGCTGTCATACAGTTTTTCCATGTAGAAATCATTTGTAATTCGAAATTGCTCGTTTGTGAGTGGTGGAAATTAAGACGAGGGAAATAATAGTCAATAATGTCTCCTTTGATCTATGAAAATATTTTTCAAAAAGAAAAAAATCAATGCCAACAACTAGTCCGGGCTACCATGTCGTTGACCCATAAGTTAATATTTTTAACAACTTATATCGATAAACTTTTTTCATCGATTCTCTGTGTCAAAATTAAAGCTACAGGAATTTACATGATTATTATTGAATATTTCATTACTGCGAGACAAGTTTGGTGGGCGGTTGCCCGGAGATATATCATTCCATTCCAATCGAACGACAAATCAAGATTATACAGGGTCCTGCGACGACAAAAAAAACACAGTCCGAAAAATAGTTATTTACGACGTACCTATGTCGAATTTGAAAGAAAGATAAAATCACATAAATTAACCATAATCGTTGAGTCAAGAATAATTCGTATATGTTAACTGCCTTTTTTCATATTTTAAAGGCGATTTTCGCTTTCTTCAGATCACAAATGAAATTACAACAGGTACCTAAGTACAAATTTTTAATCCGGCCGTTCACATCAGGTAGTAAAGCAATAATTTATTCTAGGCCGACCCTGCCTGCCTTAAACAATCAACTAGTAATAAAAGACAAGTACTAGGTTTTCTATCTCTCTTCCTTTCATGAAAGGTGCTTAGCGAACTTTAAGACTTATGTCGAATACAAATTGGAGGAGGAGACATGAGTGTAATTGTGCGAGTGCAAGTAAAGCAATAGATATAGCGCTCTCTCTTTGATGATTTATTGCCGACTTCGCCTTTACATTCTGCCCTTACTATATATTTATTATCTTTCATTTCTAAATATAAGACTATAAGTTCAATTTTCTCAACATCATGTATATGCCATTCTCATTTACCTTGCCATTTTTTTAATAGGACATTTTTCGCCAAAGCGGTAAGTGGTTTTTCCTATTGTCAATTCAGTTCTGTTATTATGTGCCTATCTTTGGTTTTTGCGCGTAATTTTCGCACCCTATATTGCTCAAATAAATAAATAATGCATGAATCCTTCGACGGATTTCTGTCATTTAAATATAATAAGTTATTGTTGTGCAATTTTTAGGTTATCCCGAAGGTCGAAAGGCTTGCATTACCATAGTTTCAGCAAGTCTCGTTTCCAAATAAAAGATGACAAAAAAGGTGCAGACCATTTCGACATCAATTCGCATTTTTTTGCGGCATCTCACTCGTCTATATCTTGCGTGAGCCAAGTTTGAACACTGCCGAAAATTTACTAATAATTTCACAGTTAGGTGACATAACATAATTTCTTGTGCTCCTTTGACCATCTAGGTACAACATAGATAAGTTAAAGTTATAGAACAACTTTAGAGGCATTCTTCATTTCACTAATATAAAAACTATACCTACATGAAAATTGACAGTTATTTTTGAGGTATTATTTTCCTAGTTATTATGCAATTGACAATTTCGAAATATTTTAAAATCTTAAACTATTTCACCAGTCCACTCCATTCCAATAATTATCATACCGCTCTGAGAGCCATGTGTAGTAAAGTAAATCACAGCTGGCCTTGTGAAATTATTCGGAAGTGACACTCGCCGGCCGCTCAGATCTCGGCAAGCCGCGGAAATCGGAAAACAAAAGACAAACGAGTGACAGGTGGCAACACCCGTTGCCTTGGTTACCTCGTGCAAGAATAATTGCCGTTCCGAGAAGAGCTGCTCGGAAGTGGTTTTGAAAATGGTTCTGGTTTCGACATCGAAGTGCATGCATATTTAACAAAAATCGTTGACTGATATATTATTAAAGACTGTCACGTCTGACACATTTTTAGCTCACCATGCGCTTTCCGGAGATAAAATACAATGCAAAATACATTGTTAGCCATCAGAGCCATCTGTTTTCCAGGACATAAAGCTATAGCCGTGAGAAGTCTTTATAAATACGTCAGTCAACGCAAAAATACGATTTTTTTTGTGTTTTTATTCAAGATAGTTCTACCTGGCCAGTGAGTCTGTAATCGAATAACAAAAGTGAGCTATTTTGCGAGAAAAAACTGATATACTAATAATCAATAATAAATATTAACCGGTCGTTATAATTTTTTTTTATAAATAATAAATAATTAATTAATTGTTTACTTGGCTAGGAGAGAAGAACCAGTTCGATAGATTTAAGATAACAGAACTGTATTTGTCTGCACTTCTACTTGCTGGAAAATCACTGGATCGGCTTTAGAAGTCTATAACGTTAGAAATCTGATATTTTTTTTAGTTTATGACGCAAGCACAGCCGTGAGAATTTATAAGCTTTTAATTTATGTGTTTAAAAACACCATAGGAGCAATTGCAATTTTTCCAGAATTATAATTATTACGGAAAGAGTCTATTAAAACTATCATGTGGTTTTAGGGAGATAATCTTAGTATTGTTTCACATTTTTGCAATTGCATTAGCTAAATTGATTGTTGTTAAATTTCGTATCATCTTTATTTATTTTTTGTTATTTCCCACACCTACCTACATGTTTGGTTGGTTAATTATTTTTTCATTACAATCTGAATTAAATAATTTACACAGTGGGATAAACAATGATGGAATTTTAATCTAGTTGGATAAGTTAATACAGATCACATTATTAGCCGGCATTTTAAATAGAAACATATTTTTTAAATTAATTGGTTGATATAAATAATTATTGATTTTTGTACTTTAAAATGTATAATTAAATTTAAATAAAAAAGTTTAATATACCGCGTTTTTAATAGACTAAAAGTATAAAAAATAATATAATAAAAAGACTACGCTCAACGTTTTTCGAATCTTTATGGAGTAGGAAAAAATATTTTATACTTTTTAGTCTTTTTATTATATTATTTTATTATACTTTCAGTCCCTTTTGAAAACGTGGTATATTAAAAAATATATTTAAATTTTATTATTTTCTGCTTTTTAGACTTGTGTTTGAAAATTTAAACATCTTGATGAGATTATGACAGAGACATATGGCAAATTTCAGATATATTTCAGTTTCTCTTCTCCTGATGATATTAATTTGCAATAGAAAATTGTTATATAGAGCTACCAATAATATATTAATCTGTTTAATAAATTTTCCTCAAAAATAAAATAAAGAAGGAAGAGTTTTGGAGGTTCTAGTTCTTGTATTCTTGCAAACTTTTAAATAGCTCTTTTTTTTGTCTCTTATGTCATGGGCTTATCTGTTCACAAATTTCCACTAGTCAAATATTTTTATTTAATGTACACATTTTTTTATAATAACATAATAATAATATGTATATGGCGAGTTAATATTGAATTGTCATCCATTTGTGAGAGCTATGCAACTGGAGTGCATTTTTTTATCTAATTAACCTGTAGCTGCTACGAGACAAAAACATCCGTCATGAGAGTATGTGTATGACGAACCAAAAAACATTTTGCAACTCGAATGTTTAAAAATAATGTCAAACTTACCTAGCCAACTTGATTCCTCTGAACTAATACTGAATTCATCCGATTTTAAAAGCTGCGGAATCCAGATGGCGCTATATCCTTGACAGATTCCTATCGAGATCGAGACTGAGTGTGCGCAGAAAGCTGCTAATGCCTGGAAAATTAAAAACTAGTATATTGAAAGTGTACACATAAGAAATATTTTAAAATCTTAAAAGTACCTATTTCACCAGTCCTTAAACAGTAAATATTAAAGCACCTGTTTAATTCATTTATTTTTTGAAAAAGTACCTAAGTACTTTTTTTAGAAATTTATGACAATAGAAAATCATTTGTTTGGAAACATTTGTTGTAAATGTCAATGCCTTTCATTGAATGATATTTATCACTAAAATGTACTAACAGAGGTATATAACAGCGTTACTTAAAAAATAACTTAAAGTTATCGCATTGTTTTCAAATTCTAACCATTATGAAATTGATACACCTACGAACAAATAGGTACTAAAAGTGTAGCGATTATTGGTTGAATAAATAAAAGTAAAATAACTGACACGGTTGCGGTGTGGACTTTTCCTCAAATAACAATAAAAAAAGCGCCTACTCGTTAATGGCGACTAAGATATTTAGCAAATAGCTAAAAAGAAAGTACTGTAATATAACTGGGTTACATAAGAAATAACAGTGTTGAAGTTAAAATTCGTACACCATTAAAAACCGATCATTCGGCATGGGAATATGTCCATAGTCGTTAGATTTTAAATGAGATGAGATTTTAAGTGCATGAAGTTTGAAGTTAAGAAATGTATCTATGTAATACATATAGATATAGGTGGGAAGAAGTAGTAGGTGACCCGTAACAAGCACCACCTACAGTGTGTCCACGGATAGAGTTCACGTAGAGTGTAAATGACAAAAAAATTTCGAGTTGAAATTTGAGCTTCTGGGGATCAGCCCTGCTTGGTTTTAAACTAATTTGTGACATAATTTTACTTCCGAAAAATCACGTATGCCTTGGGAATTTTGAAAAAACTAATTTTCCACATCAGTAAAGTGCCCTTTCTGTAGGTTTTACGACAAAATGTTATTAAGGTAACTTGTTCGGAATGAAGAACTGAGTAGGTTTGCGAAATTTCGAAAGTCTAGGCCTACTTTGATTTTTTGGTATTTTTTCCCACTTTTCTTCAGAAAAGTGCACTTTGGGTAGCTTTCACATTAAAATGTTATTAAGAAAACTTGTTCACAATGAAAAACTGGATAGGTGTGAAAGAATTTCAAACCTACTCAGTTCTTCATTCCGAACAAGTTACCTTAATAACATTTTGTCGTAAAACCTACAGAAAGGGCACTTTACTGATGTGGAAAATTAGTTTTTTCAAAATTCCCAAGGCATACGTGATTTTTCGGAAGTAAAATTATGTCACAAATTAGTTTAAAACCAAGCAGGGCTGATCCCCAGAAGCTCAAATTTCAACTCGAAATTTTTTTGTCATTTACACCCTACGTGAACTCTATCCGTGGACACACTGTATATAGATATCTACAATTGCTTATCCGAGACAACAACTGGTAGGCATATTACAAGCGCCGACATGTCAAATGATGAGAAGTACCCATTATCGCATAAAACATAGGTAGCTAATTATTTATTATGCAATTTTTGCATTCCCCCAATTACTTTCCGACTCGATAATTGGCGGCTAATTTTCCAATCCTGTTTCGAGAGTCTTCTCAAATTATATGAAAATTGCCTAATCAGGGATTTTCACGCTGTCGTTAGAGGTTGTAAGTACCTACACTGAAATTATTAATCGTTGCAATTAATTTTTTTTTTATAATAATGTATATGTTTAAAAATAGTAAAAATATACGGAAGATTATTTAACCGTGAAATGGGTTAACCACAAGGATATTTATTAGGCTTGACGCTTGACCAAACTTGTGCCTTTAGAAAAAAAAAATAACAAAAAAAATTAAGGGCAGTGAGCGCTCAGTTTAATTTTATTTTTAATACTTAAAAATAAGTACAAATTAAATCGGTGAAATACAAAACAAAATCTAACAATTTTTTCTACAGAAAACGTGCTTCTGTCCTTTGTGCATATTACCACAGTATAGGAACTCAATAAATAGGTTTTATTTTCTGTGTTATACCATAGAAGAACCTAGTAGTTTCTTCTATGGTTATACATATATATGTTCTATATATTATGTTTCTATAGACTTTAGATCTAGAACTTTTCTAGAAAACGACAATTCGTTCCAATTATTTATTAAAAGTAGATCCAAGCGAAGGTGACAAGTGGTGACAAGACATATGCATTGTGTTCAGCCAATCGTATCCTACCTTGATCATGACCGTTTTGAATAAAGTCCCGAAGCGATTACAATGCATGCATATTTATAATTTTGTTCTATTTCCTCTTTTAAATTTTAGCAATAAATATGTATAATATAAAAACAAAACACAAACAAAAAATTAAGCAGGCTTTGTTTTTGTAATTTTTAACAAATTGACAAAAATGTAACATAAAGAAAATTAATATTAATTTAATTTTCATTACAATACATAGATAAAAATTAAACCTTATATAAATATGAATAGAATATTAGTTATTATAGATTATTATAAAAAAGCGACCATAGGGATATATTTTATTAGAAACAATAGATAGTTATCGACTTTTGGTCAACATTTTACAGGGCATTATATGATAAAATTAATTAAATATGTAATGCCCTGTAAATCATTAAGTATTGGAGACACAAAAAAAGTTTATACGAAAAAGTTGACCAAAAGTCTATCCTTTAAAACTTTTAATTATAAAAATATTTACACTTTTATTAGAGTCATTTTGCTCTAAAAAATATTTAGAAAACCACCTCTATTGTTTAGGAAACCACCCTATAGCGCAATTCGTGCCAGGAATTCAAGTGTGATCTTCTCCAAGCAACTCTGAAAAAATCATCCTGTTTGGATTTTTTTTTTTGCAAAACTGACGTCTTTATTGGACTAAAAGAAATTTGGCAGTATCGTCATCATTCTTCATCAATGCCAGATTTAAATACCATAGGTTAAACAAATTAATGACAGTGCACTTGTCATACTTTTTGGTAGAAATGAGTTAGCAGATTTTAAATTTTTCGCTGTTAATAGAAAGGAACCACGTTGTTATCCAATTTTTGATGATTATAGGATTGTTTGGTGGGTAAATTATCTTTTAGATCGCGTTAAATATAGTCATTAATTAAGATCATCCTGTTTACATATACTTAATTTATCCAAATTAACTTTTACGTAGTCAAAAATTCTTGTGTTCGCAAAAAAGCGTGCTTACTGGAGAATTATGATTTATTTTCTTGTTTTCTTTATTAATTTTCGATATTGATGCCTTGACTAGAAAACACTGTAGTTGATTATTTAATAAATGAAGTCATACTATAGCAAACATAAAAATTAATTTTCTCAAAATTTGCAGTAATACTGCAATTTTTTAAAAAAATATTTTAATATGAAAATTTTCCCGGTAGTAAAATAGGTAGGTATATAGTTTTAAAAAGTATCACAATATCTCTGTTGTGATTTTATAATGCTTGATAACATTTATTTATTTTGTATTTTTCAGATAAAACCCTGGTATTTTAACCATATTATCTTTAATGCAACTGTTAATATCACGTAGTTAGCCCCCTTCATATAATTAAATTAATAAACATCAGCTCGTATTGTAAAATACACGATATCACAACCTAATTGTAGTAAATTGAATTGTATTTCATCGTGTATTTATTACAATGCAGGATGTATCATTTTCATCATAAGAATTTTCCTAGGTAGCAGATAAATTGAAAAATAATTTAATTTGAATCCATGCATCGCATGCTAGCTCTACAATTTTCTGCTGTTTTAGCAATGCACTCTAATCCAGTGTAAATACATTTAAATTTTTTCGGCCTTCAACTTGAACTAGGTACCTACGTACTATTACTATCATTATTTCCACCATCAATTATTTTATAATAACCTGCCCATTTATATCAAAATTTCCTCCCAGAAGAGTTTGATATTTTTCGAAATATATTTTAAGAATCTACAATAATAATTTGTATATTTTTTAATTTATCGATGCCTAGTTACATTCAACGATTTCAACTGCAACAAGTTATGGGTTTAAGGTCGACTGTAAATGCATCTAGAATTTCTTATGATTTCAGCTTCTATTTAAGTAGATATTAAATGGTAAATGTGTGATATCTTAGAGCAGTATTTCTCAATGCCGTTAAACTAGATTCTATCACAATGAATGTAAGTAATATCATTTAGCAAATACAGGGTTTTCACTCCCACTCTACAGGGAGATTCTTTTTTAAATTCATTATCATTACTAAGTTAAAAAAATAAAAAAAAAACTTTATTAAAAACAAGCCAATTTAAGCCATCTACTAAAATGAATAAAATAAGTTTAGGTTTTCGTTTAAGATAATTAAATTCCAAATTGCGACAAGTTTTTGCAAATTGAAAAGCTTGTCGCGTGAAACGTTGATGAAAGTAGGTACCAATTAATGTATGTACCTACTTGCCAATGTATGCATTTTTTTCTTTACAATTCGGGAAAATTAGTGAAGGTAGAAAAAAAATTTTTTCCAGTGGCGTACCATTTTTTTTTTATTAAAAAATATATGATGGTTCACAACCGCGTCTCCGGCACTGGTAGAAGTAGACAGGCCGAATTATTTTTAATTTATTAATTTAATTTTGAAAAAAAACACTACTCATTTGAATTTTTTGTGAGAAATATTTCCAAAATATACAAAAAGTTAACCTCGGTAGATTTTTACATTAAACACTTTTTTTGCAAAATAACTAGAAATGTCGACTATTAAGTATTTAAATCAAATTCTGATTTATGGAAAAATTATGTAAACTCCAATAAAAAATATATATTTATGACTTACCATACGGCCTGGGCCAAACTCCCAGAATTTTTCTAATTTTCTAAAAAGGTTCTTCATTTTTCCTGCAATGAAAAAATAAAAATAGTTTTTGTAAAATCTCCAGCCACAGATAATCACACCTTCCATTGTCAACATAAGCAACTGTCTACCTTGATCATAAATTTCATGTTGCTTAGCAAGTAATACATGTAATTAATGACACATTATATAAAAAGTGAAACGTCATTTATACACATATTAACATCTGTAAAAATGATGCTAATCAACCACATCTCTGTTTATAATGATAGTATAATTTGTGTATGTTTCTAGTAACAAATCTGTTGAATTTCTATAATTTCTAGTACTCTCACTGCGTCAGAATAAAAGTTATAATTATTGACATGTTGTGGTACGGATCTTTTTACGTCACTTAAAACATTTATAAAAAAAATATTATTAATGAATTCATAATAATTATTTATTGGAAACCAGTTACAAGCAGGTAGCCGAAAAGTAGGTAGCTAGATAATTATTTTTCTTGCAACCTATTCGGTTTTTCAAGAAAAGTAGAGCTTTTTCCATATTCAGTCCCCTGTACAATGTGATAATGAACTGTCAAGCTGTGCACATGTATAAAGTTATTATTAGACAGTATTTTCGTAGCTTTCTAAAAATATTGTGTTCCATGGCTTTGAAACACTGTTTGTAAACACTGAATGGACTCCGCGTTAAAAATTTAATATAAAAAGGTGTTGCAATGTATATTGTCCGTACCTATATTAATTTATCGCTAAAAAACCTGTTGCTGTATTGTTTTAGATAAGAGTTAAAAGTCTTTTCAACTTCAAGAAATAGGTTTATATTTTGCAAACTTCCCCATGTTTAATGTTTATACACAGAAATATTATCAATACCTATATTATTAACAATAAATAGTAACAATAGCATCGGCACAGAGATCAAAATATACTTTTATTTCTCAGTTTTCATCCAGATTTTCGCTATGAAATCTAGTGCGCGTAAAATAAATTGTATATGACGAATAGAATTTTTCACCACCCGACTACGAAAATTTGAATTGACACCTTTAATTCAATTACTGACATTGGTAAATAATAGTATTTGAAGTTCAAATTAAAAAAAATAATAATAAAAATTTAAGAAAATGTATTTATGAAATAATAATTTTAAAATATAAAATACTTTAAATACTTTAGCACCCTACCTTTTAAAAAAATGAGGTTACTAGGTCAAATAGTGCCATTATTTTAACAAAAAATATAGTATATGATATGTAAATAATGACAGTATATTTATATTATATTTAGGTACTAAATTATCACGTTTTTTTGGTTGTAAGTTTTTTTATTTTCTACAGTAACCTACTACCTTTTTTGCGTATGTTGTAAAGTATAACAAATTGAATATTTCGAAAAGTTGGAAGTTTAAAAAAATCGAACCTTTTCAAGGAATCCTAATGGAAAACAAAAACAGCCACTCACCTACTTAATCCTATCAATATAGTAACTCTAAAATATCACAGAAACGTTTTGGAATCGACTGGTCTTTGCACTGTAACCCCCTGGCAGCAAATTCTCGACTCGATCACATAGTGTGCCGTGGGCGGACCGAAAACAGTCGCCTGTCGGTGCTTGGACGGTCGCTCGCATTCACTGTCAAGTCGCGGCCGACTCGATTTCACTTTTATACAAAGCACGAGAGCTTTGCCAGCACATGGCCGGCATCCCCCCAATTAACTACGAACTTGACGGCGACCATTCATGATTTGTCGTGGCACGCTTCGATCTGCGGCTTGCTAGGCTACTGCACAGGTGGTTTGGGCGCGCTTCCACAGGTGGTTGTTGTCGAAAATGAAAATGCGTTAGGTCTTTGTTTTTATTACAACCAACAGCTGAAATTTTGCGTACACCCCTAGTTCAGGTGACAATAATATGCAATACTCAATATTGTAATACTTTCAAAATGGCCGCCGCTGCAAGATGGCGGATGATGTATTTTTTTATCAACCCCCTCGATATGGGTATCAAATGAAAGGGCTTGAAGAGTGGAAAACGATAAAGTTGGTGTTATCACACTAAATTCAATATGGCCGCCGCTCCAAGATGGCGGATTACCTATTTGATACTCAACATGGGTATCAAATGAAAGGGCTCGACGGGTAGAAAACAATAACGTGAATGACTTCATACGAAATCCAATATGGCGGCCGCCCCAAGATGGCGGACTATATTTCTTTACCACCCTCCTGACATGGGAATCAAATAGGTACTAAAAAGCACAAAATAAAATTGAAAATAAAAAAAAACCTTTTTAAGCTTTTTTTTAAGCCATGTACTAAAACGAATAAAATAAGTTTAGGTTTTCGTTAAGATAATTCAATTCCAAATTGCGACAAGTTTTTGCAAATCGAAAAGCTTGTTGCGCGAAATGTTGATGAAAGTAGTTACCAATTAATTTTATTGGACAGTGATTGGTTGATAAGCAAGTAGGTACCTATTTGCCAAAGTATGCATTTTTTTCTTTACAATTCGCGCCACAAGCTTTTCAATTGGCAAAAACTTGTCGCAATTTGGAATTGAATTATCTTAACGAAAACCTAAACTTATTTTATTCCTTTTAGTACATGGCTTAAATAAAAGCTTGTTTTTAATTTTTTTTATTAATTTTCAATTTTTAGTTCGGAGCTGGACCTATTAAAGACCTGAGCATGACGTCATAAAAAGTTGAACTTCAGTGCCTATATTGATACATAAGTAACTATTAACAAGTGTTTCTATTAAAAATATATTTAAGACTATTTATTTATTGACTTGTGGCTAATTTTTCTACAGAAAATATTAGTTTATTTTTAAATTACGGTCTTTTTATGGCATTTAAACAGAAATTTATTTTCTTGTGCATATGTAGATATACTACCAGTCCCTGATGTAGAAGTTATTTAAGTAACAATCTCATTTATTCCTATCCCATGTGTGATTGCCGGAAAATATTATATTATTAGTCAACATTCATATTTGAGAATATCTATGTTTTTCATTTCAACAATAATTTTACGCATAAAACATTGTAAAGTTACAAGACTTTTCGAATGTTTGACAATACTTCAGAAAAAATCTGTAAATTATGTCACATCGAGATCGTATTAATGTTCTATGGATGACTTTTCTTCAAGAATAGTATCATTATTATTATTAGTGTTTTCTCCTTGCAAATTACTTAACAAATGGAATAATATTTTTATTCTTAGGTAAATATTTTGGTTCTTATTTAGTTCTACCTGCGTAGTTTCCTCAAAAAACTTTCTTCTAACGAATTATCGCACAATTGCGAAAACCTAATTATCACTGTAGGTATTAGTTTTTGGTCAGCTGATGTCAGTATAGGAACATTTCCAAATTTAGTATATTATAATAATTTCAGTATTATATTCTGGAGGAACACCAATCCTTTTTCATTAGAATTTGTATTATTCCTTAGAATTTCTTTTTAACTTCGGCCTAATATTTTATTGAACCTTGAACGCCATAGTTTTAACAGTTTGGACAATTATTCCAACAAAGAAGGTGCGTTTTTTATACATATTTTTTTATTATTTATTATTTATTTATTTATGATATTTAGTTATTTATATTTACAACCGACAACCAGCATAACCTCTCCAAAACAGTCCTCCAAAGTCCATGAAGCGTCGATATCTCCAGCTAATTTCCCCCCTAATTATTTCTTGTAATTATTCCACACGATATGGTAATAGATATATCACTCACTTCCCATACGATACCGATATATGCACTTGAAAAAATTGCGTGAAACAAGGTTGGCAATGAGTAACATCAATGTCAACTGGGAAATTTAATGTTTACTGCATTTCTAGAAATGAGGCGCTGCGCGTTTTTTTAAACCAATCCCTTTATTGTTTGAAAAATTTGCACGACCCCGAAAATGTTAAAAATTACATTCCCACAATGGAAAATTAGCTTTGACGTTGTGTTCAACAATATCTTTTATAATTAAGGTTTTTCCGTGTACAGCATAAGGGAAGTCGCAATTTATTGTTAATTTTCCAATTATTGCTATTATAAATATCGTATTAAAATTCTAAAATGTTGGACAATTTTTAAGATTGTACGTATTTTTTCTAGAGATCCTTAAATCCAAGAAAATTCAAAAAATGAAATATTTTAAATATATTACTTGCGTTTCCAATGTCTACAACTTATTTGAAACATTTACAAATATATTAAAAGTTTTTGATATTCGGTATTCCAGTTTTTTGCCCAATTTTTTAAATTTTTAACACATTATTATTAGATAGGCATTTAACTTATTGACCATTTTATTAAACACTAATATGTGAATAAGTAATGGGATACTACTTAACAGTGCATAAAAAACATTGTTTTATTTTTAAGAAACAGAAAAATTTGTTGCGAAAACTTGTTTAGGGAAAACAATTATTTTCGGTGCAGTTAATAATTGATAGCCTTAGGCGGAAAAAACCGAAATTGTTAATGGTATATAAATTCTGGATTTATGGTCTATTAACCTTCTTAATTATTTCAATAAACATAGCATATAGCGGAGGTATGCCGTTTCCTCAAATTAAATATTCATAGTTTAGGCTTGCAACAATAGTTTATAGCATATTTTCAATTTCTCAGGGAATAATAAGGCGAAATTCACATGAATCTGACAAGGAGGTTGTGAAGAAATACTCCGCCATCTTGGAGCGGCTGCCATATTGGATTTAGTACTCGTCAACCTCTTTCATTTTATGTTGATATTAAGGATATTTTGAACAAATTACAATATTGAGTACCTAAACTAGATTGAATTGTCACCAGCACAGGAAAAATATATTTTCTGTGGTCACTGGCACCAAAAGTATGCAAAATTTTTCAATCTCAAGCTGCTGTCCTTTATGCATATTACCACAATAAAAACATAACTATATAGCATCATAAATATATTTTTTGTATCCACAACTAAAGTACAATAATTGTTTTTTTATCTTAATTTAAGTTTACACAACATAAAACAAATAATAGTTTCGTTGTTCTTTGTCGTTATATCTATGCCGAGATTTTAATTTTCTAGGAATATAATATTCAACGCATAATCTAGGATAATATTTTTTCGGTTCTTCATCAAAACTAAAATAGTATATTTCCTAACAAGTGCGGAAAGTGACACTTTTCCGCACGCGATTGCAGTGAAATCGAGTGTGGAAAAGACACTTTCCGCAAGAGTTAGGAACACTATTTTTTCTACAAGCATGCGCATAAGTGTACTTTTCCGCACGCTTGTAAAAAAAATATGTTGACGTAAACATTTGGTATGTATTTGACTTCCTGTATATATGGTCTAGCAATGTTCAATTTATCATATCCTGACAAGGTATTTCTTCTAAAGAATAATATAAATTTAAATAGTAACAAATAAATATGACATTCATTATTGTTGTTGAGAAATTAACCATTTAGCAATTTTCTAAATGGTTTGTTTATATTTAGACATATTTATATAGATATTTGGTTCCGTAATGTGAAAAGCCATAAATTCTCTGTAGTCCATTTTTCTTGGATAAAAAAGTGAGACTTGAATTGTCATTTAGCTAGTCGAAAAAATTTAACAGAACAAAAGCAAATTTGCTGACTAGGTGTACCTACACAACCATAATTATTATCTTCATCTTGCGTTCACTTTTAGCAGAACAATAATAATTAATAAATGTGCGTTGATATATAGGTCATGACTCTAAAAATGCGTTATTAACAGCTGCTGTTATTATAAAAGTGACTATAGTATCAGTATTATCGAAGTTATCTAGAACACTGCTGGTTTGTTATAGGTACTTTCATGTGGAATGGTTCTTAGAAGAAAATGAGATGGACTTTTCCAATGTAAACAAGGACATTAATTTACTTGAATATTAATATTTTTATGTGCAATGGTTTTTATCCTTCGAAAACCAAAAACAAAATGAAAAATAAAATTTAAATATTTTTCGATATACCACGTTTTTAAAAAGGACTAAAAGTATAATAAAATGATATAATAATATAAAAAACGGACTAAAAAGTGCGCGGGGCGCATGCAATAGATAATAGTAAAGGGTGTAGAGAAAACATTTTCAATTATTTATTTAAAAACGAGGTATATTAAAAAATATATATGTAAATTTGATTATTTTCTGGTTTTTAGTCTTGTTTGAAATTTTGCAATGAATTTTAAACATCTTGATGAGATTATGGCAGAGGCATGAGACATATATGGAATATTTCAGATTTATTTCAGTTTCTCTTAACTTTCGATTTATATTGCTGGAAGATTTATTTGAATAATAACAAAGTTTACTTTAGGGGTCTACCAAATATATTGTTCTTCATCTACATAGAATCGTAACAACGTACGTTTCGGTATTTTTACAGCCATCATCAGGTGACATAACCACATGTTAAAAATATTAAAAACATTTATAGATTAAGTCAAATCTTCAATATAGCTCAATTAGTTAGAAAGTCGTAATAATTGATTTATTGACTGGTTTATTTACATTTTACAGAGATTTTAGAACAGAAATTTGAGTTATTTTAGCGAAGACATATTTGGGAATCATTTATTAATCTGGTCATATTTAAAATAGACAACCTACAAACAATATATCAATCTGCTTAATTGTTATTTTCCTGGAAAATGAAATAAAGAATGAACCAAAATTAATGTCATGAGATTTTTATTTCAATATAAAAACAAATTAATACCAGATCCTTCTTAATTACCAACTTATGGCAAGTGCTTATCTGGCCATAAATTCCCACTAGTCAAATATTTGTATTTAATATTAATTTTTTACAATAACAAAAAATAACATAATAATAATATTATATTTATATAATCGATATTGCAAAATTGGACGAACAGACGAACAGGCAACCAGGAAAACAAGAAAGCGAGTTAATAAAAAAGTGGTAAAATGAATGAAAAAAAAAGTTAAATATGCTACTGACATTATTCTTAAGTTAAATGCCGTACCTCTGTCATTAAATAATTATAGCTATTATAGCTCTCTAGAGATTCTCCAAATGTCTATACGTAACTCACTTATTTTAGAAGATATCAAGAAAATGCTTTTAAAGAATCCTATAACTTTAACGTCCTGTACAACGAAAGCCATTTATTTCTCAGTTTATCTTTCATGTTTGCATTTGAATATTATTTCTTACCTTACATTTTTAAGTCATAGATTGTTGCTAACTGCGGCCACTTAACTAAGACAAAAGAACGTTAAAAGAACTACTGTATTAGGTGCTTATTGTATTGTAGAAATATTGCAGTCTATAGGACATGATAATTTTTATTCATATTAATTTTTTTCTACCTTCGTGCATAATTATAATTATGTTCTTATTTTGTGATGCAATGTTCAATTTTTTTGCGACATTATTGATTGAAAAAATCGGTGTCATTTCAGCTGTTCATCCTGTTTTTTATAGTTGCTATGAAGAAGGATTCTTCTGCCAAATCCAACTGAAAAGTGCATTTTAAAGCTATTGACCTAAGAGTTGTCACAATGAACTTGCCACGCTTGGATACGTTTTGAAATTTACAAACTGATTATTTAGCCACAACATCATTACAGTTAATTGAATAATGATAAAGGAAATTGCCGAAAGAAATAGCTTTTAGTTTTTTTTATATAATAAATCACGTATCTGTCTAAATATTTAGTATTTTCTAAATAGTTTTTTATCTTTCATTTCTCATTTATTGTGATGAAAGCCTGCAGAAAATAGCAGCTTAATTGAAAATTTATCAGTACAATGACAATCTAAAAGAACATTTCATATATCTAATATGTAGGTTTGCCGTACACAAATTAAATTGTAAATAATTTCTAAAAAAAACATTTGCGATCTTAAACCTGACTTGCTTTTATTTGTCAAAAAAATCCTGGTTAAGGCGTTTCTTTGTTGTAAAATGCAAACGTATAATAAATATTTAAAGATTGCGTTAACACTGACACAGATAGTAACTCCCACAAATATTGAGACAAAATTATGAAAATGTTAATGAACTTTTGAACGAAAGGTTGCACTAAAAACAACATATAATTTGCTTCCTATTTCTTTACAGAGTGAATTTGAAATTACATTCTAAAGTGGTACCGAATTATTAACATTTTTATTTCAATATTTATTATCTTTTCGCAATAATTTTTGAACACACACACGACTGTTCGTAGGAAAGCATATTTATTTATGTGATATTTCACATAAAATAAGAAAATTGTTGTGTATTCTTAAAAAATAGCTTGTCTTTCTGCTTTGAGTATAAATTTAACTTTAATATCTCAACTAGTTTGGTAAATTTTCAATGAAAACTTTAACACCCTGTAACTTTTTATAAGGCCTTAAAAATATACAGTTTATACTAGAAAGTGCAGTTATTTTCCACTGTTACAGTTTGGTCCTCTAAAAGTGAATCACCCTGTGTTTCTATAATAATTTTTTGAATTTCATATGACCCACAAAAAGTACTGCCTCCAAAAGCAGAACGGAAGTAGACAATTTTCCGTTAAACACCTTTGTCCGCTTTTCGTTCTTGATACAATAAAAGTACTGGTCAATCTATATAATATATTTTCGTGAAATAACTTCAGTAATTATTTTTTTACTTTCACTGCTTACCCGCATACAATGTGTACCTATATAAAAAAATCCGGAAGTCGTATAAACACTTCCTACACCCTTTCAGATAAGATTAAAGAGGTTTCGCGAAAACACCTTGAGGAGAACATCAACAATTTAATTGTTGCAGCCGGCAAGTTATGACATTGAAATGCTGAATGAAAAATGTAATGAAAAGCAACAATTGGCCTCTAATATGTATAAAGAGAATATCGATTAGGTGCCTATAGGGGTTTTCTATGCGTTTTTTGAGTAATATACACGTCTGTGTATTGGGTCCTACTTTTTTATGGGACCGCCAAACAACTGTGCTTTTTATATATAAATATAAAAATTGCTCAAGGGTGCGATCGGGAGACCGATCATTATATAACTTGTTATACTTAACTATAGGCACTGTAGTATACACACAGATAAAATACATTGCTGCCCCCATATTCTAACACTAACTAGTAAAGACAATCATTAGATTATTTACAATGCCGAAAAATTTTCGCACTACGCACAATTTTTGGAATGGAAACGAATGGTTTGTGTCCCTGATGGTAGATTTTTCATATTATAGTTCCGTTCCGATTTGCCGCTGATCTAAAGCAAAGTTCAAGGCGTCATATACGAGCCCTAACAACTATATGTTGGAACAAGCAGTACTTTGCGAATAAAATGCCAGTTTACCAAAATTATTTTATTCAAATTTTTTTAAATTGTAATTATGAAATTAGAAACATTTTTTATGATGTATGGAACTATTTTTACCATTTAATTATACCTTTTTTGTTGATTACTATTTAATTAATTGTTTGATATTCGAAAAATGCTGACGACTAAATATTGGAACAAATGGTTTTTAAAAAATTACAACAAAAATTAATAAGGCGTAACGTCGCCCTTGGCTCGAATAACAGCCTGAACTCTCTTAGGCATTGTATCAACTAGGCCTTCACAGAGTTCAGGGGTGAAACTATCCCATATTTCTTGCAATTTAGCACGTAGTTGTGGTAAAGTACGCTGGGGATTATTTCTTAGGCGTTGTTTCATTTTGTGCCAAAGTGTCTCTATTGGATTAAGATCCGGGCTGCTAGAGGGATGTGACAAAACCTTAATGTCATGTTCTCCCATCCATTTTTTGGTAGATTTAGCCGTATGGCATGAGGCTCCGTCCTGTTGAAAAATAAAATGTCCGGATGGATATAACTTTGCGGCGCTTGGTAAAAGGGAATGTTCAAGGATATCTTGGTATTTGGCTGCGTTTACTATGCTTCAATAAAGTGTAGAGTTCCCAACCCTTTGGCCGACATACAACCCCACACCATGACGCCCTGTGGAAACTTTACAGTCCTTTTGAGGCAATCCTTATGGAATGCTTCTGTTTTTTCCCGAATCACACGCTTTCTGTAATCTCCTACACAGACATCAAAGTTGCTTTCGTCGCTATAGATAACTTTGTCCCAGTCATGTTTGGTCCACGAAAGCTTTGATTTGGCCCAAATGTAACGATTCCTTTTTTGAGTTTCCGTCAACAATGGTTTTTCTTTGGCCTATGGTTCAAAAATAGAAAATTCATACCGCAAAGAAATACCTATCAAACATACCTTATAAGAACTAAGACCGCTCTTGTGGATATATTTGCGACAGCATTCTCTGGAAACATGCATCCCAGTTTCTCTATTCCACCTTGCAGTTACTTCTCGTAGTGTATTTCTTCTTCCCGACTTACATATTCTAATTAAATGCCTTACACTTCTTTGAGAAACAGCTTTTGGACGGCCTGAACTTTTACCGCGAACATCAATATTGGCAGTTTCACCATATTTTTTGATTATGTTGAAAACAGTAGTTGTTGCTATAGTCAATTCACTGGAAATTTCACGCATTGTTTTTCCTTTATGGTACTGAGAATAATAATTTCTCGCACTTTTGGATCAGTAGGTTTTCCACGCACCATTATGGTGTTTTACTCGTAATAAAACTGACAATACCTACTAACTTTAATTATTAATACTCAAATGACATGTGAAAATCTTTGTTGACAACACACTTATGTTTCATTCCAAAGCCTCCTTCGCGTCAGGCTGATAAAACTCAAGAAACTTGAGGAAGAGCAAAACATGTTCCAATATTTAGTTGTCAGCTTTCTCAAATATCAAACAATCAATTAAACAGTAATCAACAAAAATATATAATTAAACAGTAAAAATAGTTCCATACATCATAAAGAAATGCTTCTAATTTAATATTTACAATTTAAAAAAAAAGAATAAAAAATTTCGGTAAACTGGCATTTTATTCGCAAAGTAACTACTTGTTCCAACATATAGTTGTTAGGGCTCGTAGGTATCCAGCCTATTAAGAATTTAATTGAGACCAATTTCACACTCTTTACTCGGTAAAAATCTAGATTAATATATTCCATAATAACCTGTCTAGTTTCTTCGCGAATATAGTTAATTTTCATGGGATTTTTGAGGACTTTACTTCCTGGGATATTTTCTGTTTGAGAGCTACGTCAAACTTCTGTTTGTCAACTAATTTATAGTTCCAAATTTTGAATTATTTAAGTCACTCAACTATTGGAAGATTGGGATAACTCATACAAACATTTCCTTTCACCACTTAATTCTGTTTTCACGTGACTTAATCTTACACACGATCACATCAAGTGCAATTCAAAGGATTATACCCTCATTAAATTGTTGATGTTGTTACTCATCTTTATACAATTATTCAATAAAGTTGTTAATATGGAACATTTGTGAGTTTACCTAGTAATTCTTACACTTAGTTACACACATTCATAATCTAATTCGTATGTTATTTTTTTTTCTGAACAAAATCGAATCATTACTTGCACATTATATCAAAGATTATAACTAGACGCAAAGATATAATTGTATATATCTTTGCTATAAGGAACTAAAAGTTTTCAATAGGTAGGTACTGCGATACCGCCATTATCAATTAATTATGCACTAATTTACATATTTATATATATTTTTTGAATATTAGGCAAAAAAATCATAAGGGATCACCCGTCCATGAACCAACTGCGCGCGACGTTGCTTTACTTTGACGATCGCTCTACCTAGGTCAAGTATGACGAGGCACGGCTCTTCCCTACAGATATACCAAACTGCTGCCTGTTGTGCAGCCTCGATGAAAAATAGATTGATATTCAAATGTACTAAAATGTTTATACTGAAAGATTGCGCTGCTATAGGTAACGATTTCGCAATGTGTATACGAAAAGTTAAATGGGCCTTTATTGGCCGGGTTTTGAATATTTGGTCACTTTTGACGGGCGATGGCTCTGCGTCTGACGTTTGATGTTTACATTTTGCCAAGGCCTACGTTTTCATCTTTTACGTTTTGATGAGTTTTAATGCGGCCAAGATTAGGTTTACTAAATTTAAAGTCAGTATCTCAATGCGTATGAAAGTTATCAACGGAATGCACGTACATATCAGGCTCAAACTTTGGTTTTCAATGTTGAACATTTTTAACCGATGTCAAGAATATTTTTAAGAATGTGCCCTTTGGGGTTCAAAAGCAATCTAAAACCATACGTTCTATCTTATATAATAATATCAGCATCTAGCCTACTAGAATTTTCCGTATGTTTATAATGTAACATTGCACTTACCCAATTACTTATAAATTAATTGAAAATGAATGCTTATTATTTTTAACGGATACATTTTTTGAACACGCTCAAAATGTCTGGGATTAAATGCGATGAAAATATGATTATCACAATTAAAAATATTGTTAATTTGAGTTATTTACATCGATGCCTAGGTAGTTGCAAAAATTATGGAAATGACTAATTAAGTTTATCATATATAGAAATCCGACAATTTTTGTGTAGATTAAATAAATTGATGCCTGTTTTCTATTGTTGTAAGGAGCATTATATGAAAAGAATAGATAAGTACATTCGGTGTGCAGTTTAACATTACTAAAATCAAAGATCATAATATTCTAGAAGGTAGACCCAACGTCCATGTAGGTATGTTGTCTTATTTATTGGTTCCCATATATAAATTTATTGTAACAAAAATCAAGGTTGCCACGTGCAAAATAATTTATTAAAATACAAAATCTGGGATAAAATCACACAATTTTGGCATTTACCTTTTTTTTAATTTCACGTTTTGAGATAAACTGAACTTTTTAAAATAAACACGGAAAATAAATTTATAACTTATTGTAATTAAAAAAAATTATAACAATCAAAACAATATAGGATGGTTGATTTTTCAATATAATATTAAAATATTATAATATTAAAAATAAAATTGAAATAAGATTCATATTTTTTATTTGCTTTTTGCATTTTACTTTGTTAAATTATGGATTTTTGACGTTTGGAAAAAGTTCTACTACTTTAAAACATAATAGCATTGAATATAAATGATTTATGCTACTAATACCAGCGTGTTCACCAAAAGCAAAAATGTGCAGTAGCAGAAGCAGAAGTAGTACCTAATCGTTGGGTGAGGATGTCCTTTACTCAATGCTAATATCTAGCTCAAATATTATCCCTTTACTCAATGCCCAAATCAAATTTGCTTCGATCTGAATTTATGGAATAGGGTTTTTTTTTAATTTTTAGGCCACGAATTTAACATTATGCTTAGGTAACGGTTAGAGTTAATGTATTGGTAGCCCAGTTTGTTTTTCGAATAACACACTCTTCCCTTTTCAGCGAGTGACCTCAAATCACAAATCTATCCGAATTAAAACCACTGCGTAATGAAATATAACGTTTATTTTTTTTTTACTTTTTACAAACGCGTTTGGTAGAATCACAAAAATACGTGTGCATTATGAAGGAGATTCTTTGGTGCATTTAGTAAGTTGAAAAAGTTCATTATACAATAGTGATGTTAGTAAAGTTGATTTTCATTATGGACGTTGATTAATTATTAAATAAGCCATTTTTTCATAGAAAACAAACTGATTTTTAAAAGCTATGCTAGCTAAAAACAACACAAAAATATAAATACTTACACATTGCATTTTTTGTGCGGCCATTAGCAATATATGATTTATTTTATTTAGGAAGACAAAAACTATATTTTTATTACCTATTGTATTATTGTCGGAAAAAATAAAAAATATGAAATTTCGTTGTTCTACGTACCTATACAAATATATTCCTGAGATTTACAAAAAAGAGTAATGACTATAGACCGCACGTGATAACATAAGGGCTGTTTTTAAACACCCTGCATCCAAGATAAAGTAACTTTCACTAAAACATATCACTCAAAATTTTATTATCATTATTGTACCATTAATACTGCTTAGTAGAATAATTATTGTATAAGTAGTGTGTGAAAAATAAGTTAAAAATATAAATATAATATATTGTACTCTTCAAAAAATATCCGCAAAAGTAAATAGATATATAAATATTATATTTTGTAGCACAACAAGGGCATTCTGTCATAATTTTCATTTAATTTCGCACATTCTAGTCTTTCTTTGATTTTTCATAATTATGTTGTTTGTTGTTTCAAAAAAGCTCGATGACTGAATTGCCCTGTATACATATCCTCTTATATATTTTGTAGCAAATAAATATATGGCTGTTTATTTATTTACTATTTCCCTAACCTACTCACCTAAACAGAGTGGAAAGAAACGGCAAACATTTTTTAGTGTCCGAAATTCTTGTTCACCCTGTATAGACACAATTTGTATCGTAAATAACTTTATGTATAAGGACGATTCAAAAACGTTTGAATCGCCCTTAAAAATCACAATATATTGGCAACATTGTATAGACACAATCTATCTAATACAGTAAAGTTGAAACTCGCATGTCAATACGTATTGGCATATGATGGGCGTCAGATTAAAAAGTTTCATACGGACCAAGTTTGATTTTTTTTACTGAGATACGAAGGTGTACTCATAAAAATTGAAACACAGTGTATAATATGTACTTTTTGGACCTTCTTCTGTTCTCCTGATCTATCATTATGCCAATAGTAACACTTTGCGCAGACTTCTGCTTTACTGGTAAAGCACTGTAAATACATCACTTGTCTTAGAAAAATTCTTTAAAAATATCATTTGGGGAATATATATCATCCTTACAATAAGCTCTATAGGTAATATTTCGATTGTTATATGTTAAAATTTCATCTATAATTAAGTATTTGCTTTTTTTATGACACTATATTTTGAGTGGCATTTTCACAATTGACAATAAAACAGGGTTATGAGTTATGAGCTAAAAAGTTATCTCGCCATTTGTGAGATTTTCCCAGGAAGGAGTCAAAGCTCTATGTAGGTATATTATAAAATACGCGAGAAGGAACTCGTCCTGAGTAGTACCTAACCAAGTTTTGACACAATATTTTGATATCTGACAGGGTGATAGGTGTCAGTATATGTGGTATTTACTTTTTCGAGTTATTCTGCTTAGCTATGCGGCTTGTGGCACTTCCCTGACTGCCAAAACTAAAATGTTTGAGGATCCATCGGTAAGTAATTTTGTAATAATTTAAATTAACTTTTGAAACCATGCACAGTATTTCAATTATTTCTGAAACACCCTGCATATCAATTGGGAAAATACCACTTTAACTTTCTTTCTAACGAAACGAAAACCAAATATTTTTTCAAAAAACTCAGGAAATAACAAGTAACACCCTTTTAAAGCATCTGACCGAATAACTTCAGGTAAGTATACAAAAATATTTCATTTCTAAATTATCAGTAGCTTGCCGTTAGGTTACAGTAACTCTTTATCTGACCGTGAGAACAAGTGTTGGCCTTTTCGAAATCTTTTATCAAAAATATTACTCCCAAGACGGCCACTGTTAAACCGAAAAATACTACACCCAATGCCGGCAGCTTCTTCCTACAGAGAATGAAACCTTCTTCTAGCTTTAGATAGCAGAGGGCTGGTAGGACGTACGCCAGTGGTACTGCTGCTAAAACACCCTGAAAAGTATTTCACGGTGATATTTGACCAGCGCGTAAAGGAATATTCTTTTTATTTTAGTCAATGATCTATTATAAGTAAAGTATAAATGAACTCACTTGGAACACGCAGTGAAATGCGGGGCGCTATCTATTTCATGGCATTTACCACGCTCTGTTACTGGTAAAAATACCAGACTTATCTGCAGAAATCACCCGTATAGAATTCAAAGGTTTTTATGCGGTCGACGTCGACCTAGTCAAGTTGGCAGCCAATAAATTATTTCAAAGTTTATTTTATTATTTTTTGGAGCATTTAAACAAAATTTGGCCTATGATGGTCTTGTTTTACAAAGCAAACGCCGCTCAAGCATTTTTATGCTGTTCCAAGTGAGTTCATTTATAACTATACATACATTTAGTTCCAATACTACTCCAAGACACTCAGCTTCAGTAGAAATTATAAAAACCAACACCACAATGCCCAACGTGAGCAAGTAATGCATTTTATCGGAAAGTGGTACGTTCGGGTCTCTTCCAAATATAGTATTCTCCACCACTTCTCTAGTAACGAAACATTCTATAGGAAACGTTAGAAGAATCTGAACACTAAACAGTAATCTGCTGATGTTCATAAGGTCATCGTCCCAACAGTAATTTTCTAACAAGTCACCTACAAACCGAATTATAAGACACATTTTTTCTACAAGTTGGAAAATTACAGGGACTCTTTAAAATAAGGGGACCAAGCAAGTCACAGTTTATCACATAGGAAAAGTGAAGCCTTGAGGGGAAGTTTGTTTTCTGTTGATTCCAAGGAGACCACAAGGGGGCTGATACAAGGTTATGTTATATGTCAGTGTCCAACTGCCATCAGGTTTTATGTGACATGCCAGTGCCATAGATTCTAAAGGAGGCAAAATATTTCCCATCATAATTCACAATTTTTAACTTTTCTAACTTCCAGATACTCAGATGTGTCAATTAAAGGTAATGCGGCCGCCTGTAGTAGTGCCAATAATTATTGCCACCAGATTTTTCCAGTATCACCTTTAGTAATCCTACAATTCCCATTACGTGGTCATTACGTATAAGTAGGTAGTTCAAAACCTCAGAAATAATTGGTTATTTCTCTGAGCTCAAAACAAATCGTATTCCGAACATTTTAAATTACTAAGCAGGTAGCTTCAGTCAGGTCTTTTTTTAAAGAGTTTTTATCTACGACTACAAGTTTATTTTAAGTTTGTGAGGTACCTTGGGAGAGAAATAAAATTACAAAAATTTTATAATGAACACCGAGAAAAACTACAAGATTAGAACTACTAGACCTAATCTTATTAGTCCATCCCGAAATCTGTGAAAGTTCTTTGGGTAGATACATTCAACAAGGGAAGAAAGTTCAAGTATACATATTACAAATGGATTGAGGAACCTGGTAACAAGGTGCAATAGCGACAAATTCTTAAATAAGCAAAATATCGGCACTATACTTACCATACTTATTATTTAAATTTGTGCTGGAAATCAATTGAAACTATAAAATAAATTTCTTTCATTTGACAGTTGCCACATTCTGCACTTGTATACACAACATTGTCAAGTCTAATTTTTAGAAATGATGGAAATCATTATTAAATTTTACTAACAACCAAACTACCTACCTGTTATATTCATAGATTCTCCAATAAAATGGCATACTTGGCATCACTGATACCAATGAGGAAAGAATAGGCCTCACTTTGGAAAGTAATGCTGGGCCCCCTTACTTTAAAGAGTCCCTGGAAAATTATTAGTACCTTCTGAATCCGATTTGAAAGTTGAATACCCTGCTATACCAAACAAACATGAAACGATAAGGCTGGTAAGGATTGAAGCATGAGTTACAGTCTCCCACTTTTTCTCGCTTGCATCCTGCATTGAACTGTATATCAAGAATGTGTTGTGGTGACACATAAAAGCTAAAATAAGAAAATATATTTATGTACGTTTTTTTCACATAATAATACGCGAAGTTCGTTAAAAAAATTATAGTAGCTTTCTCAATATATACCAAATGCCATGATTCCTATTGCTGGTATGATATCTCTGTTGATGAATCGCCAATCTTCTTCTGGGTTTGGTGGCCTAAAATTCCATAGTTAATTGCAAACAAAAATCATTTTAAATAACTTACACTATCTTTCCAACTTTTCCAATTCGTAGAAGTATAGAAAACATGATGAAACCAATGCAGACGAGGCTAAGAAACGATATTTTAGCGAGTTTCGAAATATCTCTGTATAGACACAACGGTATGGTTATAAACATGGTAGCCACGAAGACCATGGTGTTCCTGTTGGCTAAAAAATTTTGTGGGTCAATCCCACTCACTCTTACTATCACTTTGGTGACCGTATCACCCACCACTATGTTATACGAAATCATTGCTAAAAGAAAATGTGAACCTTAATATTTTGTCTTCAATTTTTTTATACATTATTCCTACCTATAAATGGATAGAAAAACTGCAATATTCCTAACAATATAAAGCCAGTGGTACCAAATGAAGCTTCCATTATGCCTTGATAAGAAAATCTTCCGCTAAGATGTCCTGCTTTTACCATCAATATCAACGAATAGTCTGTTATTATTGCTACGATGACTAAGAGAATAAGGCCAAAACCAAAGCCAGCTTCATGGAGGGCATAAGGTATGCCTGAAAAAAGAAGACAAAGGTAAGTGTGATATTGCGATAATATTTTCAAAGTTAGTGTTACCTATCACACCACTGCCTATTATAGAATTAATGAAGTTGAAGCTAGTGTAAGGCATCGAAGATCTTTTATCATTTTCTTCATCCTACAATTGGTTCATTATTAAATTAGGTAAAGTAAAAAAATAATATACAGTGTGTCCACGGATGGACTTAACTATACTTGTAAAATTTATTATTTTCAATTTTTTCGAAAGAAGTCATTCTTCATAAAAAAAAGTCTGCTTGTTCTTCAAATAAAATTGGCATGGAAAAAGTTGACATTACTTATACTGGGTGACCAGAAAATTAAAGAAACGTCAATTAGCATAAGAGTAAACTACCTCTATTTGTAGAGATAATGAAAAAACTTATAAAGAAAATTTGCTCAGCGTGGTAAGCTACTTAAGTGTACAAAATTTCAAAGCGTTAGGCCTACTTCGATTTTTTTTATTTTTCTCTTGTTTTTCTTCGATTAAATATAATTTTCTGTAGGTAGTAAGACAAAACTTATAAATAAAAGTTACTAAGAATAGGGAACTGTGTATGATGGAAAATTCTAGGCCCACTTTGCGTTTCCTCCAATATTTTCCAAAATACAAAGTAGGCCTAGAATCGTAAAATTTTGTCATCATGCGCAGTTTTCCATTTTGGGGAAGTTTTCTTAATACAGCTTTGTACACTTTGTACACAAGTAGCTTACCACGCTGAGCAAATTTTCTTTATAACTTTTTTCATTATCTCTACAAATAGAGGTAGTTTACTCTTATGCTAATTAACGTTTCTTTAATTTTCTGGTCACCCAGTATAAGTAATGTCAACTTTTTCCATGCCAATTTTATTTTAAGAACAAGCAGACTTTTTTTTATGAAGAATGACTTTTTTCGAAGAATTGAAAATAAAAAAAATTACAAGTATAGTTAAGTCCATCCGTGGACACACTGTATATGTTTGACGTACGGTGATGAGTTGTTTCATATCGTCAAAAGCATTCTCGTGGGAATCTATACTGCTGCCCTGGAATCAAAATAATGAAGAAAATTAGTCAATTATTTATAGGGTGTTTTAGGTTTTAACTGCTAAATTGTAGAATCCCGAATATTGTCAATAAAATGATTGTCAAATCTAAGAAAATAATGCTATAGCAGACTAAATAGGGACTGATTACCTAGCAGTATCCGTTAAAAACCACATATTATCATAATCATAATAATTGCGGTGTTATTTATCGTCCTATACCTATTAGTTATTCTATTAAAAACAGATGATGGTATCATTCGGTACCATGCATAATAATTTTTCCCGTACACAAAAAATTATACTTACCAATTTGCGAAAGTGAATTTCATCGTGTATGACAAGTATAATTTTGCTATGTTGCTATTGAAATTGTTCCAATAAAAAATCAAATTTTGAAAAGTGCTATTAGCGATTTTTTTAGGACTAAACTGACGACGGATTCTTGTTTGGGTCCACTTAAAACACTATACAAAGGTTCATCTTGTTCCCATACAGGATGTTCAAAAAATAATTTTTAAAAGTTGCAATATATTTTTTTAATGGACAAGGTTATTTGTCATTTTTAATAAGGAAACAAAATGTTATTAAGATAGTTAATTCGTTACTTGATACGTCTGATATAAAGAAAGTCGATTTTCTTGAAAACTTATTTATTTGCATCAAAGATAATTTATACAAAAAATATTATTGATATCAGAATAAACCAAGGAAACTATTGATTTTATTCGATTAAATTAAATATTGGTTTGTTCAATTAAACCACCATTGACAGATATATACATTTCTCAATTCGCCGTCTATGGTTTTCAACCACTCGTCTGAGCTGCGCCCTAGTGATTCAGAGACAAGCTTCAATAATGCGCTTACGAAGACCATCTAGCGTTTGTGGCCTCGACACATAACAAACATTGACAAGTGATTGACAATCAACAATTTTTATTTCCAGGTTTCCATGGACTGCTATGATCTTAGATTTTTTCCAAATTAAAAACAGAATAAATGTCGATTTTATGAAACATTCCTATTCTTTTGTCTTACGTAATGAAATCTCTTAATAACGTTTTGTTTCCTAACTAAAAGTGCCATTTTGCTAAGGAGGATCAAAATAACTTTGCAAATTTGTCATTTTGAAGTTATAAGTACTAGATGTACCTAATGCCCCAAGCAACAGCGTCCTCATTACGTAACTTACCCTTTCCTCTGAATAGATGTGCCTCCCCTCCAAAATGTAACTTTTCTCGTTTATTCCCATACTTTCTGACGGCACCATGTTTCAACGGCAGATTCAAACTTTTAATTCACAAACGCATGGCTTCAAACTAACTCGAAAACTACGAATTTGTTTAATGTTGCCCGAGGGGAAAATACCAGGGTATTTCATGAATGGAATTCTAAACCCATTGCTACCGATATTGATCTAGGCTTGACCTGCGCCCTGCTGACGTAGGTATTACCGGAGTCATTTATTAGGTCAATTCGAAAAAGTCCGGGGTGAGGTAGTATACTTGATTTTCAAGCAACATCAGGCTTTAGCTAAAATACAAAATTTCTTGCGATTTTGTTACACCCTGTACATAATGCTGTATTATTGTTGTTGTAATGAATTCAAAATACATTATTTAATATATTTATTTACAGCGCTTGTTCATCAACACAATTATCATCAAAACTGGTGCAACTGTCTTTTTCTAACAAATCTACCACATAAGTGTCAAACTTGGAATCCAATTCAGCTATCATCTCCGTTCTAACTGTCTCCATGCAAGTATTGAAAGCGTCTACCTCCAAACAGTAGCAATCTTCGATAAATTTATTTGTATTCGTCTTGGATTTCGATTGCCTCATATGATTGGCGTAGAGCTTCATCCTACAGGAAGATTGTGTCAAAATTAGTACTTATATTTTTGGCATTTGATTGTGAATAACCCTGTCTGTAAGTTCAGGGTTACCAAAAATATGCCCCCATACAAATCTGTCTAGAAAACTACCTCGATAAATTTTAAATAAACAATTATTATTTACCTGGCATCCCAGATCGCTGTTCCATTCGGATTTAGTAAACAAACTCTAATGCCCGACTCACAGCTAACTCGGACCGTGTACTTTGGGGTGAGTTCAGATATTCCAGTCTTCTTTTCTAATAATTTCATAAATGGTTCAAATACAAGGTTTGTTTCGTCGTCAGCAGTAGAAAGACTTTCATCGCAGTCACTTCTACAATTTCCCTATAAAGAATTAATGATACAATAGCAAATTTTAGATGAGTTCTCAAGTTTTGTAGTTGTACAGAGAATGTAGAACTTGGAAAACTAGCTTTACTTTTTAGATATCTTTGACATAAGATCAAGGATAAAAACAAAGGATAATCTCAAAAATACCTACTATCGTACTTACTAGAATTGAGAGAAACACGACAAACTCAAAAATGCAGGTTTTCGAAAAAATATTCATTGTAGCAAATTTTGTAGAGATGAGTTCTTTGCACACATGAAATCACAGTTTGGGTTTATACACCATACGTAGGTACCTACTGTAGATGTATAATAAACATGACAGTTTTATTAATATAAATCATGAGATAGGTATGCAATTTACAATATCTTATCAGTTGGCGACAAACCAGCCTTTTGTTTGACTAAAACGCTGCCAAATATGAGTAATAAGTAATCTCTAGTAATACCTCACTAAAATCACTTGAAGGATAATAATTAAAAAATGATCAATGTCAACTTACAAAAAAGTTGAACTAGATATATTAATAGTAAAACAATATTTTTAAAAACAAGCTTTTATTTAAATGCTCTGAAAAAAATAAAACAAATAGTGAAATAAATTAAACCAAAGCAAACCCATAATTTTGTTACATTATACAATTGTATGTGATATCCTTGTTTATACAGAGAAATAAGGGTGATATAAAAGCTTTATAAAATAGTTATTTATGTACCAATGCACTGAAGTTAAATTTTTTATGATTCATGCGGAATTTAGTTGCCGAGGTTTTTGTCATAAAAAGAACTTCAGTGCTGAGGTATACAGTGTGTCCCCGGATGGACTTGACGAAGGGAGAAAATTCTTTATTATCTATTTTTCGACAAAAAGTTACTCTTCATAAAAAGTTCTGCTTGTCAAAAAAATAAAATTGCCATATTAAAATTTTTGATTTGATGTACAGGGTGGTAATAAATTAAGAAAACCTGAAAATGCGTCAAGAGAAAACTACCTTTATTTATTACCTACTTTACAGAAAAAAAATTATAAAACAAATTTGTTTAGTATCTAAAATAAAGCCTAGATACAAATTTTCAAGTTTGAATTTCAAATTTTTATTATTTACATATAAGTGTATGAAAAATTTAAAAAAATTACTGAAAATGTGTTGAGGTGGGAGGCAGCTATATGTTGGTTGAATGATAATTGCAATTGGAATTTCAACTTGAAAATTTGTATTTAGGCTTTATTTTAGATACTGAACAAATTGGTTTTTAGTTTTTTTCTCTAAAGTAATAAATAAAGGTAGTTTTCTCTTGACGCATTTGCAGGTTTTCTTAATTTATTAACACCCTGTACATCAGATCAAAAAATTTTAATATGGCAATTTTATTTTTTTAGCAAGCAGAACTTTTTATGAAGAGTGACTTTTCGTCGAAAAATAGATGATAATAAAGATTTTTCTCCCCTCGTCAAGTTCATCCAGGGACACACTGTATATTACATTTTTCTTGAAAACAAAAAAAATGTTTTATTAGGCAAAAAATAATCATAAGGGATTACCCGTCCATGAACCGACTGCGCACGTCGTTGCTTGACTTTGACGATCTACCTAGGTCAAGTATGACGAGGCACGGCGCTTCCCGACAGAATTCCAAACTGCTGGCTGTTGTGCATCTTCCAGGAAAAATAGACTGATATTAAACCTACTAAAATATTTATACTGAAAGATTGCGCTGCTATAGGTAACAATTTCGCAATATGTACGAAAAGTTAAATGGGTCTTTATCGGCCGGGATTTGAATATTTGGTCCCTTTTGACGGGCGATGGCTCCGCGTCTGACGTTTGATGTTTACATCTCGCCAAGGCCTACTTACTTATTGAAAGAATCGTACCAATAATGGGCTACTTCTGAGCTTTTAATGATGATTTTGAGACACTTTTTTTTCAAAAAAATATATTTTTATGTAATTATAAAATAATTTTTCCTAGCCCCGAACATTTGCAATGCAATACAATTATTGTTGGTGACTTAAGTGCATGCATCAATTATCTATTGCATGCGTCCCACGTTTCTCGAATCTTTATAGGACTAGGCAAAATTATTTCATACTTTTTAGTCCGTTTTTTATATCATTTTATTATACTTTTAGTCCTTTTTAATTATTAAATTATATTAAAAAATATATTTAAATTTGTCTTGTGTCTGAAATTTTGCAATCGATTTTAAACATCTTGATGAGATTATGACAGAGAATGTGGCAAATTTCAGATTTATTTCAGTTTCTCTTCACCTAATCATATACAGGCTGATTCAAAACTTCGTGCACATATTTTAATGGCAGTATTTTTGAGACCAAAATGAGACTTTTTTCCTATAAACTAAAATGCATGATTTATTTTCGATGCGATTGTTTGGAAATGCTATTAGGGATTTTTTTTTATCACAAATCTGGCAACGTAGGTTTATTCGGCACCCCCTGAAAGCCCAGTGTCCCAAGGTTTATTAATTTACTTCGCCGACCAACATTTCTACAGGGCCTTGAAGTTGGGAAAATGGTTTTTATTATACTTCTTTGAAAACACCTTATTTTCATCTGTTTTAGCACAGATAACGTTATCTGTGGTTTTAGCAATAACGAAAGATGGGGTTTTTCGGGCTAGCGCACGGAAACAGCGCATGGAAAAACTTTCCGTGCGCTGAATAAAAATACCGAATATATGGCTCTAAAATAGAAATACACAGCAAAGTAAACTAAATTTAAGAAACTCTATATGCTCTCTGATATTTAGCATGTACCTATTTTGTATTTTAATTCGCAAGTGTTTCAATATTTAGATACATTTCTGTAATATTTTTGACGTTTTATTCACCTTATCTGACAATAACTAATTTACAACAAAGCACCTTTGAAATAATTTGAGAGTAACCATGGAAACGCATCATACATACCAAAAAACACTATATTGTCTGCATTGTTTATTTTTTGTCAATTAAATTTATTATAATATGCCGATAAAATGTTTTAAGTTTCCGTTTTCAAAGAAGTATAATAAAAAAATATCGTTCATTACACGTCCAGAAATAGATTTTTCCGTGCTTGAATGACTTCCCGTGTTTGGCTGCGCCTCACACGGGAATTTGTCACGCGCCCACGGAAAAATCTTTATTTCCAGACTCGTAATGAAATATACTATTTATTTATTTTCAATTATAAATCAGGAATGCTTTGGAAATATTTGAAAATCGGGTAACTTAATCTAAACATCCTAAAAAGTCTCACTAATAATTAAAACAGAAAAATAACACCATAGTACCGTTGACAATCTTCACCCAACAATAGTACCGTTTTCAAATAATACGTAAATACCTATATGGCATCTTTTCTGTGATCTGTGAAGAATATGCCATATTTCAGTATTATCTTAAAACGGTAGGATGGTTTGTTTTCCTTTTTGTTTATTAGTGTTGAAAATAATTAATTAATTAGTATTAAAATTTAAAAAAAAACTATAAGGTCCTATAGAAATGTTAGTTGGCAAGGTAAATTCATAAAACTTTGGATACTTGGGTTTCAGAGAGTTCTGATTAAAGCTAGGTTGCTAGATTTTCTATAAAAAAAATCACTAATAGCATTTTTTAGTATATCGTGTCGAAAAAATCATAGCAGGCCGTGGAATAGAGAATAACATAAGAAAACATAACATAATAAAATTCCAAAATTTTTAGGGCCTTTTTCAGATTTTTAGTTATATTATTTATATCGCGAGATGCACAAATTCAACTAAATAAATTTAGTATAAAATTTTAAAACACAAGATTTCAAAAACGGACAGAATGATAAGAATACAAAGTTTTACATCATTTTCATTGCCTTGAGGAGCAGATTTCAAAAATTTAAAAATATATACGGTTTTTATTTTAAAACAGAAGTTTTATTTCGCATTTGCTTCTCAGAAAACTGTATAAAATTCCCTACAACCATTATCTAAAACTTTTTTCTGTCAAAAAGATTTGGGGGTTGTAGAACTCTTCGAAATGACAGTTTGAACATTTCAATTCCTATCACATTTGTTGTAACAGCTTCTAGAGCTTTTTGTGAAAGAACATAGCATTAAAGACATCATCATCTATTTAATTCTTTCCAATTCTTATTATACAGGGTGAGTTTTTTCGATGCCCACTATTCCATGGCTGACTGAAAATTAAAAAAAAAATCAGAAAATTAGCCATAGCTCTTATATTTTTTAACAACTATGACGAGTATTATATGTTTGGAAAGCTCAAAAAATGGCCGATTTTATAATGCCACAGCCAACTATAATTTACATTTAAAAAAAAACACAAGTTTATGTCATATCTCAAAAATTACAAACAACATAAAAAGCTCTAGAAGCTTTTACAACAAATTTCGTTTTAATTTAGTGTATTTTTAAAATACGTTAAAATTTGATAAAATATTATGTTCAAATAAAATAAGTAATTACGCGTTTTTTTGTTTTTGACTGGTCTCCTTTATACTTGGTTACCTTTTTAGACGATCTTTTCGTTCTTCAATGACCCTTTCCCTGAAGAATTTCACCTTTGCAACAATGCCCTTCATTAGGCAGCTAGCTTCAAATTGCACGCTAGTTACCTATTGAGGAGCCCCATAGCAAGAGGTTTCTCGGTTTCTTCCCTTCATCGGTGAAGGCCGGCTGGCTAAAGTATGTTTGTTCTTCGGCGATCTTGGGTGGAATAATGAGCTGTTTTTTCCCACTTGGGTCCTATTTATATCTTGGTGGTGTTGGCGCCGATAGCTGGCCTCTGGTTGGCATGAACGGAAGTGTGGTGGTTGCTGATAAGTGATATATACTGAATCTGGAAAAATGTTTTGTCGGGTTTGATTAGAAAACCGACTAACGAGGTTTTCGAAAATGGAAAAATATTCGTGGTCAGCACGGAAACTAAAATACAGGTACCAGGTAACTTTGTATATAGGCACTAAGTTATTTTTTGTATTTCACAAATTTCATTTTTTAAATTGCCGTCAAATTGCCATATTGCCATATTTTGTTTGGAAATTTATTGAAAACGAAATCTCATTGTTTCCATATATATCCATTGTTTCCACATATCTTTGATATACAGGGTGTTTCTAAATTATGGTGCCAACGTAATACCACAGTAGAAAATGTTATTTTGAACAAAAAGTGTTACAGATCAACTGTACTATTTAAAGTGAAAAACAAATCCCTATGAACAATATGTAGGTACCAAAAATTATTCGCTTTCAAAATGGAAAGGATTGAATTTGACAAAATTTGGACACTCTGTTCAAGAAAACCAATGGTGTTTTTACCAATGCCCATTTGGCATTTTTTTTTTCATTATTTTAAATGTACAGTTGATCTGTAACATTTTGCCGATTTCAACGCAAACGGTTGATTTGATCGTTATGAAACCTAAGATTCCCTTTTTCTTGCAGAATGAAAATATGCATTAAAATGGTGGACCTGCAGTACCAAAAAGATAACTTCAAAAAAGTTACGATTAAAAGCACGATCCAAAAAAAGCGCAAGTGGCGCCCTCTGCGAAATACGGCGAAATTGACATTTTCAGCTTATTCTCCATCGCCAAAAACACAGAAGTGTCAAATTTCAGTAGCTTGATTAGTTTGGGAGATATGAGATATTGCCATATAATGCATAATTTGAAAAAAAAGTTACAACACGCCCTGTATCTCGTAACTATTTGAGATCTGACCCGTAGTTGTTAAGCTCAATCTTAATATTTTGACGTCCCCTACCTGTTCCTGTGAGATTGCTTACCGGACACCCTGTATAATTTTTTGTTCAAAATGACATTTTTTTCTACCTGTCATATTACGTTCGCACCATAATTTAGAAACACCATGTATCTGTGACAGAAAGTATTCCAAACATCTTGCATTTGAAATGACATCCCTTGTCATCTTGATAATGTTACTATCAACTACCCAAGGACTGAGATAACAAAAGCGCTCAGATATAAGAAAAACACACACTGGCTGCAATTGAAGCTTACCACTGAAGATAACAATATCCTATCAGCAGTTTCTATGGCACCACAATACCTAATCATTTGCACAAGTCCCTAATAATTAATTAGCTGTAACTTCTCACTAAAAATTAATTAAAAATTAAGATAACTCAATTCGGAGTGACATACCAAATAAGGGAGAACACAGAGAGTACTGACTTATAAAGATGATGATTTCAGTGAAAATAAGAAACATCCTAAATTTGTCAAGTGAATGTACTTAACATATGCTTTAATTTGATGTTGCATAAGGGCTAAATTCGGGATGCTTAAAGTTCTTAAGATGAATGTGTAAAGAGTGTGGAGTAGTTGAAAATATATAACACTTCTGGTGATATCCATATGGTATAAAAAAATGTAATATAAAGAAGGAAACCATGTGCCAGTTTCAACCAGACTGAGCACTTTGGTATAGTCACTATTTATACATTCAAAAATTTGGAACTACGTATGTTGTAATTTTTATTTCCCAACAAATTTTTCCTAATAACATTTCTAAAAAGAACCAGGACTTCACGTTTTTTCATTTTTTTGAACACCCCGTCCGAGAAATGTTAAATTTGTCTATCAGCAATTAAAACTTTTTGTAAAAAAAAATTGGACATTTTGCGCATGTCCAACCACTTTACATCGTATAATGAATAGTTTAAATGATTAAATAACATTCAATTTAAACTGTACAGGGAGTCCCATTTTGGGTGTTTTTGGGTGTTTTTCTCAAAAATCTCGGTTATTATTATAAAGCTAGAGGGTTGCGGTTTTCACGTCACTGTACTACTTTTTTGAGAGGAATTTGGTGGACCAATCAGATTTTAGATAAGTTTTATAGTTTCCGCGCATTGGCACAGGACTGAAATTTTTTTATAGATTTTTTCCATTTAAAAAATATATAACTTAGGTTCATATCTCAAAAACTATTAACGCTACCAAAAAACTAATTATTCCATTCGATTCTACGCCAAAAAATCTATAAAAATAGTTGATTAAATTTGTCGATATATATAAGTTGTAGGAGAGAGGTTTCCAAAAAATCGAAAATTTCAGTCCTACGCCAATGCGCGGAAACTATAAAACTTATCTAAAATCTGATTGGTCCACCAAATTCATCTCAAAAAAGTAGTGCAGTGACGTGAAAACAGCAACCCTCTAGCTTTAATAATAACCTATATTTGTGAGAAAAACACCCAAAAACACCCAAAATGGGACATGCGCAAACGGTATGCCTAATGCCATCCTTTTTTTCAGCAGTTTCATAACAACATGACTTGCATAGTTCTCATTGGCAGCCTGTTCAGAAACGTGGAAAAATTCTTTACTAAAATACAAGTTCACGTGACACTATATAGAGACCTTATTTGGGCCCACGCTGACTTTATGCCTATGGTTTTCCGACGAATTTTCTATTTTGAACTTCATTATAAAACACATGGCAGCCGGATTAAAATCATATCAAAACGCATATTTTTCGAATTTAAATGAAAACTCACTTTTCCATATGAAGAACCCAAGTTGGCAACATAATGCCCTTTGAAAGGCATACCTATACTGAGTAAAATCACGTCCAAAAATCTGTCACTATCCCCCTGGAAAAGTTGTAGGGGATACAATTCTGAACGACTTTTCTTCATATTTCTTTTTGTAAACATTTTGTTTTTTCAAAAAATATATATAATAAAAGCTTTATATGATCAAATTCTGATCAACTTTTCATCCTTATAATTTTTTTGTATCTCTATAAACTTACAGGGCATTATAATATATGAATTGGTCTTGTATAAAAAAATTTGTAAGCTGGTTTTGGAGTCATTCTGTTTTATGAAATAAACAATAGGTAAGTAAGATTTATGTTTTCGAAAACTGTTTGCTTTTGATTTATAAAATAACATCCAATAGTGATCAATCTGTACTCATGAAGATCCCGCATATGATTCCGAAACCTGGAACATGTGGCCTAGGCATTCCCCAAAGAAAAAACAAACTATTATACAAAGTATGAACATGTGGTTTACAACGATATATTTCATAAAGTCCTCTTTGAACTTACTTCCCGCATTCAAATTTCCCGCGCCAACCACTATCCTGCGCGCGCTCGCTGCGCGGTGGCCGACCTTCCTTGTCATTGAGAACTTGAAATGAAAATACTGCAAAAATTATTTATCATTTAATAACTTTATTAGACCGCATAAATCTGCAATTGAGAGCAACGTAAACCTACGCGATCGCCCACGTAAAGGTAACGTATATCTCCATTCATTCTGCGTGTCCGCACGGAAAATAACCTAAAAAAAAAACACCTTCGGTTTCAAGCGCCGCTTTTTGCTAATCTTTTTTCCAATGCCACCCGCGATAAGGATCGGGACTCTGTCGTAATTCCACAGCTCACTGCCTGATTTCACAAGACAATAGTTTAATATTTATTATTTATCGTTCGTAGACACCAACCATGGACACAAGTGAACCGCTGAGCTCGGTCGTGGTCCCCACGACCCCATTCGAGGGCCAGAAGCCGGGGACGAGCGGCCTGAGGAAGAAGGTCAAGGTGTTCATGGAGAAGAACTACACGGAGAATTTTATTCAGTGCATCCTGGACGCCCTGGGCGATAAAATCAAGGGGGCCACGCTGATCGTAGGCGGGGACGGCAGGTACTTCTCGAAACCGGCCATCAATACCATCATTAGGATCGCGTCGGCCAATGAGGTGAGTCGAAATGTAGATAGAGGAGCCGACAGATTTCCTGTCGGATTTTCTTATAGGTGGGGTTTTATGTAAACATAGATTTTTCCACACCTATGCTGAATAATGTATTTGTCAGGAGTGGTCAGTATTATTTAAGGTGATTTATAAAACATTATTCATAATGCACAGCCTCTGGCCAATCAGGAACCCCCAGCAGTTTAAATTTTAGTGTGATGCTAAACAAGTATATAGGCTTTTGAAAGAGTGACACATTGTTGTGAAATAAAGTTTTCCTATTAATTTTTCAGGTGTGTGGTAGAAATTTGTCATTAAAAAGGTGAGAGGAAAAATGTAACCAGAAGACAGCTGGCTATCATCATAACTCACTGCTTAAATGGTATAATTTGGAGTATAATAATATGTTACTATCGTAATAATCTTTTTATTATACTTCTTTGAAAACACCTTATTTTCATCTGTTTTAGCAATAATGAAAGATGGGGTTTTTCGGGCTAGCGCACGGAAACAGCGCATGGAAAAACTTTCCGTGCGCTGAATAAAAATACCGAATATATGGCTTTAAAATAGAAATATACAGCAAAGTAAACTAAATTTAAGAAACTCTATAATATGCTCTCTGATATTTAACACGTACCTATTTTGTATTTTAATTCGTAAGTGTTTCAATATTTAGATACATTTCTGTAATATTTTTGACGTTTTATTCACCTTATCTGACAATAACTTATTTACAACAACCTTTGAAATATTTTGAGAGTAACCATGGAAACGCATCATACATACCAAACACTATATTGTCTGAATTGTTTATTATTTGTCAATTAAATTTATTATAATATGCCGATAAAATGTTTTAAGTTTCCGTTTTCAAAGAAGTATAATAAAAAATATCGTTCATTACATGTCCAGAAATAGATTTTTCCGTGCTTGCATGACTTCCCGTGTTCGGCTGCGCCTCACACGGGAATTTGTCACGCGCACACGGAAAAATCTTTATTTCTAGACTCGTAATGAAATATACTATTAAATCAACTATTTTGTGTGGAGGTACCTAACTTCTATAGGAAATAAATTGAACAAATTGATATTACTTAGTTCATATTATGCCAGGGTTAAAATGTCAATTATCTGCCTTTAAATGAACTTTTAGAATATGAACTTACTGCCCTACTATGAATATATTTATAAAAAAAATTGAAAATTGTGAGATAAATCATGTTGGCATAATAAAACTCGTCAATAATTTTGTTCTTTGTTGACTAACATACTCTAGTAGACATTGAAAAATGAAAAATATAAATAAAAACAACAAAAGAGTAAAAAGTTTAAGCTTTGCAAATTTCAACCCAGTCATAAGAATTTCCTATGTAAAATATTACCTAAATCAAAATGGAGAAGTAGATGTCAAATTTGCATTGAAGTAGCCTGTAGCAAAGAGGATACCAGAATATAGAGAGTTCATCTTGTCAAATATGTCAAATGGAGCCCAACTTTTATGTAATTTTTCACACACGATAAGATCGTTCAGATAAACTATATGAAGTAGACTGCGTTCTTCATTTAGTATAGATTAATTTAAAACTTGGAAAGAAGGTCCACTGTGACCTACAATGGATTAATTACCTTTTAAAGTTGGGCTCCATTTGAAATATTCGACAAGATGAACTCTCTATATTCTGGTATCCTCTTTGCCTGTAGCCATCTATCAGAGAACAAAATCAGGTAAAACAACGTAAAAAAATAATTTTGTTCTAAGATATATGGCAATGGACTGTCAAATTTAACAGTAGTTGTTGTTCTTCTTTACATAAAAGTGATAGCTAACTTTGAAGTCCATTTAAATAAATAGGTATGCAAGAGATGACTAATATATATTAAAAATATCATATTGCAAATTTGGTTTGTGTACTAACTCATCTCCATATTTAATTAAACTCCAAAGTTAGCTGTCACTTGCATAAAAAAGAGCTTATTTAATATTTTATTCAATGGTTTCAATTTAATTTTAAGTTTACTGAAGTTTTTATGCATTTTTGGATTTTGCTGTGGTTAACATAAAATATATTGCCTTTTATTTTCGAAGAATTATTATACCAATAATTATTAAATTATTTTTTCTTATCATAATCTGTGGCTATAAGTACAGAATATCTAGCTACGCACTAAGTAATGCTGTAACTGTTAGGCAATAAAAGTTTATCAAAACCCTAAGCTATTTATACAAAACAGAACTGATATGTGATTTCTCTAATTTAAAAAAGGCAGATAAAATTATAAACCACCGTGGAACTATAAAATATTTATTTAAAAAGGTTGGATAAATTGTAAAATCTGACCAGTTGAAATAAAAATAGAAAACAATCATTACCTATAAATTCCTTCCAAAGATAATAAATGTGGGTGATACGGCGTAGTTTACAATATAATCACCGTTTAAAAAATCCTGTATACTTTAAGGCATTTAATTCTCAGTGACAAATATACTTTATTTTATTGCCCTCTATAATATTTTTTAACTAATGAGATACTTTCTCTTTGTTTACTTGTCATGGCAACCAATATATTTCCTGAATTTTTTTTATAATAATTCAAGCTATATTTCATGTCCTGGTTTGTTATTTTTAAGAAACATACGAGAACCTTTCACTTTCTAGGTTAGTAAATTGGTTATCGGCCAGTTGGGGCTTCTGTCAACACCTGCCGTATCGAATATAATCAGGACTCACAAAGTTTTAGGTAAAATCACACGAAATATAACAGAAATAATAGTAAACGAGAGTTGTTGGATTATTGAATATCCTTATTTTTTTATCAACTTACCTTTTGTGTAAACTCTACCATATAACAATAGAATGAATGAGAGTACTACAAATCTGTAACTGCTTCCATAATTTTCATGATTTGTGTAATAATTTTGTCGGTTTATTTTCCAAAAATTCCGAACAAAAAAAGTAGTTCAAACGTCCGAATGCTCGACAGCATCCAACACTTTCGATTACTATAATTTTTCATTCCGCACGTGACTTATCGACATATTCCTAACAATTCCCAGGCGGAATCGTCTTGACAGCTTCTCACAACCCGGGCGGCATTAGAAACGATTTCGGCATAAAGTACAACATAGAAAACGGCGGTCCGGCGCCCGACCACGTGACCGACAAAATTTACGAGCTCACGACAACGATCGCCCAATACAAGACCACGCCGAAACTCGAGACTGACAGATTGATCGACGTGTTGGGCACGACGACATACAATGTCGACGGCAGGGACTTCGTCGTCGAAATTGTCGACTCGACCAAGGATTACGTCAAGCTGATGAAGGAGATATTCGACTTCGACAAGCTCAGGGCGCTCATAAGGGGGACGGAAAGGAGGCCCGCCTTCCACGTTCTTATAGACTCGATGAATGGCGGTGAGTGCCCCAACCAATCTGTCATTATCCCAGATCGCGCCAAAAAAGATCTAGATCATAGATCAGATCGTTTCATGCAAAAACGATCTTAGATCAAAGATCGTCTAAAAATGATCTATTTAAAAAAGATCTGTATCGATCTATGATCTTTTGAACGATCTAAGATCTTCTAAAAGATCTAAGATCTTCTAAACAATCTAAGATCCTCTAAATGATCTAACATCTTTGAACAAAGTTCACGATATTATATTTATATAACTTTTATAATTAATTATAACTAATAATAACTTTTATATAATAGTCTATAAATACTTTTTCCAATTTTGACATAGTATAAAGTGATATCTTTCAAAACCCGAGCAAGTGATGATACGTCCAGTTTTACGTAACTAGTTATGTAAATTAAAATTTTACATAACTAGTTACGTAAAGTTACTACTCTAACTGGACTGGTTACGTAATCAATCAGTTGATATACCTATGGAGAATTAGACTTTTCTTGTAAAAAGTGTGTTATTTATACAATTTATAATTTTATAACTTAAGTTATAAAATTTAGAATTTTGAGAAATGTCCAGCCAATGTGTCCGTAATATGTCCGGACATTTATCAGACATTTATAAAATAAGCTAAAAACATCACCATCCTATTGAATTTAAGTAGAGCTTTAAAACGATATATTATTTATATATGTTTTTAAAGTTTTAAATAAAACTAAAAAGAAAACACGTCATGCGTGTAGCATGTTTAAGATAAGTCTTCTTGCAGAATTTGCAAATTCCATATGTTTTATTGTTTTTTTGGACTTTTTGGAAGTAATTCCATATTATACCACTTCTTTTACCCATTAATAAAAGGAAATAAAAAAAAAAACACACACACCGCAGATATCTTATGGAGAGAAACCCTTCCAAAACGTGTTGTTATAAAAAAATTAAAAAATTTGAAGTTACGTTTCACTTCTTCTATTTAAAATATTTTGAAATTTATTGGACACATTCGAGCATTTTTGAATGTGTCATGTCCATAAATGTCCGTGCTCGGACATTTATGTCCGGTACAACTATTCATTCTTCTAAAAAAATATACCTACTTTCTACCTACATTATTTTGTATAAAAAAAATCACAGAAAAGTTTCAAAAACGAACTTCTTACAACAATTGAGGTCAAAATGAGAACATATTTTACAAATATGTAGATATAAAAACAAAAAATCTTATTCCTACAACAACCTAGAGCACTATTTTTTATTCTTCAAAAATAAAACATTATTTTATATAAAAAAAATCACAGAAACGTTTCAAAAATAAACGAAAACAAATGAGGAAAACATCTTAGATCGTTATTACAATCTTAGATCCTTCTAAAGATCTTAGATCTTTACAACCATCTTACGAAAAACGATCTTAGATCTTTTAAACGATCTTAGATCTTTAAAACGATCTTAGAACTTTTAAACGATCTTAGATCTTTAAAATGATCTAAGATCGTCAAATTAAGATCAAAGATCAGATCTTTTTGAAACGATCTTTTTAAAAAAGATCGTTCTTTAGTGAAACAAAAAAGATCTAGATCTAACATCAAGATCGCAATCTTAGATCTTTAAAACGATGTTTTTTAAATTATCCTTTTTCGGAACGTAACCATTTTTTTAGTAACGGGCGTGTATGTCCGCAAGATATTCGTCGACGAACTTGGCGCCTCTCCCGACAACAACGTTTGCCGGATTGTCCCGTTGGATAACTTCGGGGAGATCCACCCGGATCCTAACCTCACCTACGCCAAGGACTTGGTCGATAAGGTGAAGGAAAATGTCAGTTACGACATGGGGGCCGCCTTCGACGGCGACGGGGTGAGATTTTTTTCTACGAATACCGAAAACTGTTTGCGAACGTTTTATTTTGTAGGATCGTAACATGATTATCGGGAAGAACGCATTCTTTGTAACTCCGAGCGATAGTTTGGCGGTTCTAGCTAATAATTTGGAGTGTATACCGTATTTCAAAAAGAATGGGGTTAGAGGTTTCGCCAGGTCTATGCCTACCGCCGCCGCTGTTGATAGGTAAAGATTAAAGCAAATTATACAAAATGTTGTAGGTGTGTAACTTTCTAGGGTTGCCGCCAAACTGGGCAAAGAAATGTTCGAGGTGCCGACAGGTTGGAAATATTTCGGTAACCTGATGGACGCCGGCCGTTTGTCACTTTGCGGGGAAGAGAGTTTTGGGTAAATTTCGCTCGTTCATATTCCTTTTGAGCTAACAATTGTTTTTTCCAGAACCGGTTCCGACCACATTCGCGAAAAGGACGGCATCTGGGCGGTACTCGCCTGGTTGTCGGTCATCGAACACAAAAACATGAGCATCGAGGACATTCTTAAGGAGCACTGGAAGACTTTTGGCCGTAACTATTTCACGAGGTAACTACAAATTATCGGCATTTGAACTTTTTTATAATTAAGTTTTTTTAGGTACGACTATGAAGAATGTGAAACCGATGCGGCGAATAACTTGATGGGCCACCTAGAAAAACTGATAGCCAATGACGGAATTCTAGGGAAAACTTACACGGCCAGCGGAAAGTCCTATAAAGTCAACGTAGCCGACAACTTCTCGTATGTGGATCCTATCGACAATTCGGTGACCAAAAATCAGGTGAGTGTTATTTATTTTTGACAGGCATGACATTACGATGTGACAGATAGTGGCGCACTTTTAAGCCACCTGTGGAACATTAGACAAAACTGTCATTGATTAATTTACAGGTTGATTTTAAATTTTAACGTTCTAGAGAACTTTAGAGAATGTTCTTGTTCTGTAAAATTGTTGAGAATGTGCAGCAAAGTACAAAATTAAAGGAAGTTCTCATTTTCAATATTCTCTGAATTTCGCAAAAGTTCTCCATAAAGATATAGAACTTCTCAAGAAGGTACAAGAACTTTATCATAGATTCGATGGAAATGTTGATAAAGTTTTTAAAAGCTTTAGAAAAAGTTCTCGTTCTGGTAAATGAGGTGCAGAGAGTAAAATTATACAATTTTTTAGAATATTCTCATTATGTAAGTGTAAATTATCTTTAAAATTTAAGGAAATGTTTAAGAACATTTTCATTCTTACTGAGTAAAATTTGTCTTTTGAGAACATTCTCAACAATATGGGTGATGCCTTTCTTGAGAACTTCCTTGATAATGCTTTCATGCCTTGATAATTGTTAAGAACTTCTCATTCTGATAGGTCCAGTGAAATTTTTGAGAAGTTCTTCAATTTTCAATAGTTCTCATATTCACTTTTATTCTCAAAAGTATTCTCACCAATATTTGAGAACATTTTCAACTAGTAATTCTTGAGAACTTATTCAATAATGATAATTGTTAAGAACTTCTCATTCTGACAGATGCGGTGAAATTTTTGAGAAGTTCTGCAATTTTCAATAGTTCTCATTTATTCTTATTCTCAAGACTTGTATTCTCAGATATATTTGAAAACATTTTCAACTAGTTTAGTGATAAAATTCTTGAACACTACCTCTATGAGTGGAATAAATATTTTGAGAAGTTATTGTAGACTTTTTGAAAAAGTCGGGTTTGAAAATGTTTTCTAAAATCCACAGACGTACAGAATGTACTTTGTTGAAAATGTTCCCATTCTGATGGGTTTTCAACATTCTTAGGGCTGCTTAATGCAATGTTCTTGTGTGCATTGAAGTTCTTGAAAATGTTCTCTGTACATTTTTAAGAATGTTATTGATAAAATTCTTGTAAATGTTCTCCCAAATTTTCGAGATTGTTCTATTCTATTCGTTGCAGGGAATAAGAGTGCTATTCGAAGACGGTTCCAGGATAATATACAGGTTGTCTGGTACCGGCAGCAGCGGCGCAACTATACGGTTGTACATTGACAGTTACGAGAAGGAAAACGTTTTGACGGACGCCCAGGAGATGCTGAAACCTCTAATAGAGGTCGCTTTGGAAATATCGCAGCTTAAGAAGTTCACCGGTAGAGACCAACCGACAGTCATCACATAAACAAAGGGAAAATAAATTAAAACTAAGATTTCTTAGCGAGACTGTGTATTTTATATAATGGTACATTGATCTTGGCAGCATATTTATCAACTTTTTTACATAAGTGCAGCGTCTGTCTTCTTCCTCTCTGTAGTTGTCATGGAAACGAAACAACCTTTATTAATTTATATGTTATACATGAAATTTTTTTTGTTATGTCGGAAATATATTTTGTATGTTACTTTTTGATTCTTTTTCTATCAAAAATAAAGTATTGTACAGATGTTAAAATTGGGGCTTTCATTTCAAATACAAGAACCTTTTCGGGCAAAAGCATGACAAGGTTACAAAATGTCAAAAACGGGTGACAGCTGATTCTCAAATGTTTTCATGGCCAACTCTGATAGAGATCTAACTAACCTCAAAGTAGTTCAAATGACCCCTATCTAAAATGGACATTATTCTACTGTAGAAAAATGGTCTGAAATAAGTAATATCACCACATATAATAGTATTTTTTAAGAGATACTTATATATCAACATACAGACACACCCAAAAGATTAAGAGGTAACAAAACTTCAAATAGATGACAACTCTGATAAGTTTGTCTAATGTAACCTCAAAGTAGTTCAAACGACCCCTATCTAAATTTGGCATTATTCTACAGAAAATCTATTCATATTCTGTGATTGTTCTGTAGGAAAGAAATAACACAATAGAATATAGTTATATTTATTAAGTAGATATAAACACACACAGACACACCCAAAATATAAGAGATAATTTAAAATATCTCGCGAATTACATATATCCGTAATAAAAGAACCTTAAAACATAAAAACAGTAGAAATAGAGTACATCTAGAAACGTTATGCTTACCTTTAAACAATTAACATTGACAATTTGGCATATTGTGACTTAATCATAGAAAAATTAAAGCTATGTACAAAAGATCTAAAAGAAATAGACGCGAGCCTAAAAATTTTGAGCCTTCGAGATAAGTAACAAAAATAAATAACCGAAACAACAAAAATAGTCATTATTCCTCTATTTTCGTTTGAAACCCCTCGCCGTTGTTGCTGGCGCTGACGACCATATTTTTCGGGTTCGATTTTTCCGACGAATCCGCGTTACTTTTCAACGTCGCCCTTTCCAGCGAATCCACGTTGTTTTTCCTCCTTTTGTCCCTCCGCCCCTCGTTACTGATATTAGTGCTCTGCGTCGTGCTACTCCTCGACGCCAAACTACTTTGGCTGTCGTGCAGTCTACTGGACGACGGCTTCGGGTGCTCTCGCTCCCACGTGTACGAATTCGGCTGCGAAAAAAAAAAACAATTCACCTCCGTCCGCTACGCCCGTCATTTTTTTTTCCAACGACGGATTTCGTATCTTACCTGACACTCTGGCAGTCCGCACGGAGACATCAGTTGGGATTCCGAAGTGTGGCCCGACTTTGACAGACAGTTGCCGTATCTCTGCGGCGTCGGTTGACAAGACGGAGGTGCCGATTTGAAATACGCCCCTGAAACCCAAGTAACATTTTAAGTTATAATTATTTATCTTACCCAAGTAACATTTAAAGTTGCGTAAAACACGCGAAGACGTTGTTGCGACCAATAATACAACTTGTCTATAGACGTATCGTCCTTTTTACAACTCCTTTATGACTGAATATGGACGGTTGGAAACGGGTTTTCATGACTCTTCATACAACTTTTATCTGACTTGATTGGATATGACTTTTATAAGTCCATTAGGTCGTGTAAATTCAAAGATAATTTAACGTCATAAAGAAGTAGCTCTAAAGTTGTGAAGATCTCTATAAATACCTTCATATTACCAATAATTGGTCGTAAATATGGAACGTAGTGTTATATTGTGCAGTGTTTGATTGTAATACGAAGACATTTCATTCTGTCTCGGCCGTAAGTGGTAAAAACGAAATTATACGTTGGTGATATTATGCAATAAAGCATCTCGGTTTTTGACGATTGTACTCAACGGAATCTATTGCGAATTTTTATTTACTGTGAAAATTATAAATATAGCTCGAAAATTTACAACGCGCCTTTAAAATAATGGAAATTAAAGGAAATGAAAGAAAAAATGTAAAATATGAACGTGCTTTAAATTAAAATTTAAAGTGTTACAGTTGTACAAGATCGTTCGATATGTCGAAAATACATGTTTTCCACTCAAATTTCTATGATTTGTGCCCCCATATTAAATTCGAAGTTTTGCCACTTTCTTAAGACAAACATGGTTGTCCTATTTAACTGAATTTCTGATGGCAAACATGGCCGGCGGTGCTTATATGACTTTGTAGTTGTAAAACTTCAGTCAAACTACTAAGAGGTCATAAATAGTTCTAAAACTGTCAAACGACTATTAAGAGGTTATAAAGCGACTAAAACTAAAATCAAAATTACAGAATAAGTATTTAATTGCGCATGCGCGTGGAGGGCTGTCTTTAGAAATATCTGCGGTCCGGGGTATGTGCCTCGTCAAGTTCGTAGTAGTGCTAGTAGTAGTAGTAGTATAAAAAAATAAAGATTTGTATGACAAAACTGATTTAATTCAAAATTTTGGTAACTGCTCGTCTATAACTTCCTGAGCATTTGTATTTGCCCAGTCTTTTGTAAAACTCATAATAACTTTTAACAGATGCTAATATCCTTATACTGTAGATAGATATTACTGCTTTACATTTACTGTATGATATATGGCACATCATAATATGATACATATTATGATACAATAAATTACGTCTCACTTTTACTAATGACCCTACGAAAATCGTATAAAGGTATTTTATTAAAATTACCACATACTGGGGTCATATTGAGGTTGAAATTAATATTAACGCGCATGTGCACTACTTTCTTACCGTCATATTATCATTTCTATGTCGTATTAAGATCTTGCTTAAAACTGTTCTACAACATCTATGACTTCCACTTACTGATGTCTTATAATATATTTAAATCGTCTTTATACGACTATCGCTCCACAAAGTTTTAATGTGGTCAAATTATTTTCTCTACAACCGTCATACAACTATATTTCTAAAGTCGTAAAAGTTGTATTCTCAACGACGGAGACCTCTTTACAACCTTATAATAACCTTGGAAAGACTATATAATGTTGACGTTAAAGTAACCATGTTATGCCTGTTATAAGACTTTTATAGAACAATTACTTTCACGATTCGAGTAAATAACATCCTAACAACTACTATAAGACCTATAGTTATTTTGTCTACCCTAAGCGACAATTTTATAACCCTAATACAACTATTTGGACTTAAGATAAATAATTATAATTTAAAATGTTACTTGGGAATTTCCAAATAGTTGTATTATTGTTATAAAATTGTCGATTAGGGTAGACAAAATAACTATAGATCTTATAGTAGTTGTTATGATGTTATTTAAGTCTTATAACAGGCATAACATGGTTACTTTAACGTCAACATTGTATATAGTCTTTCTAAGGTTATTATAAGGTTGTAAAGAGGTCTCTGTCCTTGAGAATACAACAACTTTTACGACTTTAGAAATATAGTTGTACGACGGCCGTAAAGAAAATTAGTTGACCACATTACAACTTTGTGGAGCGATAGCCATATAAAGACGATTTAAATATATTATAAGACATCAGCAAGTGGAGGTCCTATGACTGTTGTAGAACAGTTTTAAGCAAGATCTTAATACAACATAGAAATGAGAACATGACGGTAAGAAAGTAGTGCACATGCGCGTTAATATTAATTTCAACGTCAATATGACCCCAGTAAGTGGTAATTTTAATAAAATACCTTTATACGACTTTCATATAGGATCATCAGTAAAAGTGAGACGTAATTTATTGTATCATGTGATGTGTCATATGTCATACAGTAAAGCAGTAATTCAGTTAAATAGGACAACTATGTTTGTCTTACGAAAGTGGCAAAACTTCAAATTTAATTTGTGAGCACAAATCATAGAAATTTAAATGGAAAACATGTATTTTCGATATATCAAACGATCCTGTACAAGTGTACAACTGTAACACTTTAAATTTTAATTCAAAGCACATTCACATTTTACATTTTTTTCTTTCATTTCCTTTAATTTCCATTATTTTAAAGGCGCGTTGTCAATTTTCGAGCTATATTTATAATTTTCACAGTAAATAAAAATTCGCAATAAATTCCATTGAGTATACAATCGTCAAAAACCGAGATGCTTTATTGCATAATATCACCAACATATAATTTCGTTTTTACCACTTACGGCCGAGACAGAATGAAATGTCTTCGTATAACAAGCAAACACTGCACAATATGACTTCGCATTATGTGAAATTAAATCACACCGTTGTATTTAGTCATATTTGATTGTTGGTATAACACTACCTTTCATATTTACGACTAATTGGTAATATAAAAGGTCTTAATAGAGATCTTCACAACTTTAGAGCTACTTCTTTATGACGTTAAGGTGTCTTTGAATTTACACGACCTAATAATGGACTTATAAAAGTCATATCCAATCAAGTCAGATAAAAGTTGTATGAAAAGTCATGAAAACCTGTTTCCAACCGTCCATATTCAGTCATAAAGGAGTTGTAAAAAGGACGATACGTCTATAGACAAGTTGTATTATTGGTCGCAACAACGTCTTCACGTTTTCTATGCAACTTTAAATGTTACTTGGGAACACAAAGGAAAATAAGCTCCAGTCGAATAAAACGATATCAAATAACGAAACAAATGTCGCCATTTTTATTCCGTAACCGCGCTTACCATTTGTAGTTCCGCTTTGTTTCCACACGCGTAACCTGTGAGCGATCTCGCTGAAATTCGGCCTCCTATTGGCCAGTTCCGCCCAACATTCGACCATCAACGAATAACAGTAACTCGGGCACGCGTCCGGACACGGAAGTAATTTTCTGGATCTTATCATGTTGATCACTTCTTGGTTGTTGTATCCGTAGTAAGGCTAGAAAATATAAAACGAAATGATTTTCTTGGTGTGTACTAGAAATTATAAGATATATCTAGCAAACAGGACATTTGAACTACTCTTCATTATTCATGAAAGAAAGAGTATTAAAGTATCAATTCTCACAATTATCCATGTGTTAGATGTTTTTCCATGAAGAAATGCTGTTAAAATTGCTTACCTGTAAGCCATAACTGTATATTTCCCACAAAACGACACCGTAACTCCAAACATCAGACTCCGTCGTAAATTTCCCATATAATATAGATTCCGGGGGCATCCACCTTACAGGCAATAGCGACTTAGACTGTACCCTAAAGAAAACAGAAAACATTACTTTTGTTGTAAAGAAAAAATAGTTCAAATGTACCTGTAATAGTCGCACGAATACATGTCGCGACTCAACCCGAAGTCGCTTATCTTAACCTCCAAATCTTTCGATACCAAACAATTCCTGGCGGCCAGGTCCCTGTGAACATAGTGGTTGCCGGAGAGATAGTCCATTCCTTGAGCTATCTGGATAGCCATGTCCAGGAATTGATCGTGCGTCAGACACTTTCCGTTTTCCGGAGAGTTTGCAATCAAGAACTCGTGCAGGTCGCCCTGAAATGAGAGTTTCGTCACTCGCACTGACAACGAGAGAGAAAACCGTTAGGTTCGACTCTCTGGTTTACTATTCGTCGCGAAATTCTTTACCTCTGACATATACTCGAAGAGCATACACATGGGTTCTTGTTTCGTGACGACCCCGAGCAAGCAAATAATGTTGGGGTGCTTCAGCTCGGAAATAAGCTCGATTTCGCGTTGAAAATCGGCTTGGGTTTTTGCCGACGCGTTTTCCTTGAGCGACTTGACGGCCACGAAGATTTTTCCGTTCTTCGTTTTGAGTTCTCCCTGATACACCTTCCCTAAGAAGAGAGGAAGCAATTGAAAGACACGAATCACTGGTGTTCCACAAGGTAGCGTACTGGGGCCCTCATTACTTATTCTCCTCATTAAAGATATTTATTTGTTTAGAATGGTTCGGCAAGCAAATCTGATTATATACACTCACCAAATGCCCCCTCTCCAAGTTCTTTGATAAACCTAACCTCTTTGTAAGTATATTGCGGCAAATTCTGGTATCCGGTTTTGCTTGAATTGTGGCTTCTAGCTACACTAGGTAAGTTATTCGGGGGTAGTAGGCTGTTTAGTTCTATGGGGCTGGAAGGCCCTGGATTGCCGTAAATGTTCTTGTTCGCTTGGGGCAAGTCCTTCTAAATAAAAGCTCAGAATAGGTAAAGAAATATGTTGACAATTGAAATATTATCATAAAAATTAAGTTTAACATTATATCGAGACAAATGCAGGTATATGTTTTGACAGTTAAGCTTTTACTCACGATTTGTAGATTTCTAGCCATTTTACTCTGTCTCTTGCAATAGCAGTAGACCAAAATTATTCCTATAAATCCTGTTATGCCCAGAATGATTACTATTACCCATAAGCTAAAAACATGGACTAAAAAAGAAATTAATAGTATAAATATATTTTTTAAAATTAGTTCATTTATTACCGCATTTTGAAATCCCACACAATTCCTTTCTGTTTTGTTCCACATAACAGAACGGTTCTTCTTCAGATTCTCCGGGATTTCTATAAAAAATATGCAATAAACAAAAATAGACTATTTTACTATTTAATTTTTTGAATAAAGAACCCCAGGATGGGGGCAAAGCAATGGCGCGCGCAGTCGGCCCATGGATGGGTGACCATTTTTAAATTATTTTACCCAATTTAAAAAATATGTAATGTGTCTCTAGGCAATCATGTAGTTCTATTTTTTTATCCAACACTCGTTATAAAAAGAACTTCACTGCCTTGCTACACAAATTACTATCAAAATTTTTAAACCTCGATTTTATTTTGTGAAACTCGTTCTCTTACCTACAATAATTGTGACCTGCCAACTCTGGATAGTCGGACGGTAGAATATGAAATTGATGCGACCACCTGATGCAGTCTTCCCCTGTTATAGTCATATTTTGAATCCCCCTGTACAGTTTGCCGGCGTCCCAATAGCATTTTTCATCTGAAAAAAAACATTTTGCATAAAAAATACATTCAGAAAAATATATATCTAACTATACCTTTGCTTCCTTTGAAATCACCAACGCCTAGAGATAGGCAATGTCTTGAACTAGGATCGATTTCTACTGGGAGATTTTCGCATGCTTCTAACTCCATGATTTGACCTAAAAAATAAAAATATGATCAGAAAGTTTGCTAAAAAAAATAAAAAAATATTCACCTATTACGGGATGCCTTTTGGCTATCGAATACTCTCTGCTACAAAGTTCATTTTCGAGCAGTATACATTCATCTCTGCATATTCTTCTCAAAGAATTGGTCAGTTTCTTCCGGATGTTTCTGAATTTTTCTCTAGTTTCGTTTGTGACCTTTTTTAGTTCGTTCAAGTGTGTTTTTTGGTACGAATTTAAATGTTTCGTGTCTAGGCATAAGGGGAAGGCAGAAAAACACACACTCGGTTGCGCAAATTTCCTACAGCTCGCTGATATGTCACTAAAAGAAAAATATAGGTAGGCTTAAAAATGACTCTAATTTTTCTAATATTTATGTTGGCATTAAATAATTCACTACTTAGTACATGGCAAAAAAATTTTTTGCAAAATAAAAAACATTTTTTTACCTACACAACCATTAGAAAACCTGAATATTTAGTTTTTTGAAATAACTTCTGGTTATAGCGGAAATGAAAGGGTTTTCTCTATTTTACAACTTGCACATCCCATTTAACCACTATTAGGATTCCTTTTTTAATTCTGATTCGAACAATATATAATTTGACCTATTTATCTCCAACCGTTTCCGAGATATTTATCAGAGAAGCTCCGTTAAACTAGATACATGGTCTCATGGTCGGTGTCTGATGTTCTGTCCGAGTAGGCCAAACAATAATAACAAATTTGTGACAATCAAGTCGGCCATGATAATAAAACTGACAATCAAGTAGGCTGTATAAGTTCAATATTTCTATATTTACCTGTCAGATTAATCTTAAAATTTTGTTACAGAAGCTGTTACCGATACCTATCTATTAGTTGGGTCATTATAACTTACTTTGAGGTAGAAATAGTCCCAAAAGCTGCAGAAATCTTGTGTTCTATATCCCCCTGAGTATAAGGCGGTTGTACAAAAACATATTTGTTAGCCAGAAAGTTCTTGCAAACTCTGCCTTTATAGATCTGACAAAATGGCTCGGATCCGTTGTATATCGGAACATTTTCTAATACTTTTGCACCGATACCAGCGGTATCGTCTAAATGGAACTCGAAGATTTTCGATTTGCTTGGGACTGTAGACGGCACGCTAGGATTGTTCTCGGTTTTTTCTACTGCGTGGGGCAGGAATGTTGTTATTTCGTCTGCACTGGAAAATTATAAAAAAGTATTAGAAATTTTGAAAAAAGAACGTTAAAAAAGTTATAGATACCTGTATGGATCTGTGCTTTCGCGCTTGAGGGTGTTTACTACTGATGTGCTACCTAAAACAAAAATAATGTTAGAAATATGGAATTAAATTAATCACTATGATTATTATTGCTATGTTTTTTATACCTCCGATTTTCTGGTGTAAACTGTTTGAGATAGATCAAAATGAATTTTACATTTCTATCTTAACTTTTCAAGGGCTACCTAATGGTGCTGGTACCAATTGGCAGAGCTGGAAAAGATCGCGCCAAAAAAGATCATAGATCAGATCGTTTTTCAAAAAAAGATCTAAGATCGTTTAAAAATAGATCTTCTCATGCAAAACCGATCTTAGATCAAAGATCGTCTAAAAATAATCTATTTAAAAAAGGTCAATCGATCTAAGATCTTTCGAAAGATCTAAGATCTTCAAAACAATCTAAGATCTTCTAAACGATCTAAGATCTTTGAACAAAATTCATGATTTTATATAGTTAATACATATAGATGTCTATAAATACTTTTCCTAATTTTGACATATAGTATAAAGTGACATCTTTCAAAACCTGAGCAAGTGATGATACGTCCAGTTTTAAGTAACTAGTTGGGTAAAGTAAAATTTTACGTAACTAGTTACGTAAATTTACTACTCTAACCGAACTGGTTACGAAATGAATCAGTTGATATACCTATGGAGAATTAGACTTTTCTTGTAAAAACGTGTTTACCGATTATTTACGCAATTTACAATTTTATAACTTAAGTTTAAAATTATGATGATGCCAAAACTTGTACCAAAAGTTGGTACCTTGGTACCAACCGTCAATTACACCAACGGATAGCTCTTGAAAAGTTAACATAGGAATGTGAAATTCATTTTGTTCTATCTCGACCAGTTTATTGTCTCTAACACGGTACAAAGTATAGTCAACTGTTCATAGCTCAGAATCTACTAATTTTTAAAAAATGACATTCTTTGGTACACAAAATAAATCGTAGCCTAACCCTATGGATTTACATTTTCACAACTTATTTCTTGCGAATAAGCCTACTTTGATGAATTTTTTATACTTACTCCATTTGTGACTTAACTCTGGTTCAACCATTAAAACAGCAGAAGACTTGATCTTCTCCACTCCGTTCGTGGCAATACACTCTATAAAACCTTTGTCAAACAATTCCACATTTTGTATCCTAAGGATCGACCTGAGCCTATGGTCCTTCTCCTAAAAAAAACGACGTTTCGAATCGCCGACCATCATCAGCGCTGATAATCTCACCTTCACCGTCCGTATTTTAATTCTATTGTCCAATTCCTTATCGATTTCAATGGGTGACTTGTTGCTCCTCCAGGACACCGCTAGTTTGCCTGTGTTATTTGGAGATAAGTTTTGCACCTCGCAAATGAGTTTAACCAACTTCCCTTCTTTCCTGGTAACGTTGGTCAATGACTTTGTGAAAACGAGCGTATCTAAAACAGAATTTTCGATGACGCAAATTTTCAGAAATCGGCGGAAAATGTTCATACTGTTTGCCGTCGAGTTGGAACTCGAAAAATCGTCGTCATCCTCGTATTCTTCGTAGTCTTCCTCTTCGTAGTCCGTAGTAGCATTAACTGAAACAAAAAATGCAATTAGATGATATGTTCAGATTGCTTTTGAGCAAAGAAGCCGTGATGAAAACTCGCGTAATGTACAAAAAACCGTTAACGGTTGACTATTACTTGAGATTTTATAGGCGGTAATCATTTTTGTTGACCCAGCTATGACTTAATTTTTCACGCCTTTGTTTTTCGGCCACTATACATCCGCTCTAGAGAGTCGCAAAATTTGGAACGCCGTGAAAATTCACGTGTTCACAAAGCATACACGGTTAACCAAAAAAAGTTGACACGCTTTGTTAAAGCTAATAGGAGAAAGCTTTTGTCTACTTTCGGAACAGTCGATTGTAATGATGAATATTAACTATAATAACTACGATGTCTCTTGTGCATCCTTAAACGTAGGAATATATATAATAAGTAGGTAGCTAAAAAATTACCTACTACATTGAAACTGTTTTTAAGATTTTATACTTATACTTGAAATCGGCTGTGAAGTGCCTCAAACTCGTCATTAGAAGCTCAGAAATCGGCACTGAAGTAGCCCATTATTGTACGATTTTTTCAATAAAGTAGGCCTTGGCGAGTTGTAAACATCAAACGCCAGACGCGGAGCCATCGCCCGAAGTGACCAAACATTCAAAACCTGGCCAATAAAAGCCCATTTTAACTTCTCGTACACATTGCGAAATTGTTACCTAGAGTAGCGCAATCTTTCTGTATACATATTTTAGCAGGTTTGAATATCAATCTATTTTTCATGTACCAAGGCACTGAAGTTCAACTTTTTATGATTCATGTGGTCAAGTATGACGAGGCACGGCCCTTCCCTACAGATATACCAAACTGCTGCCTGTGAACAAATCGTACAATAATGGGCTACTTCAGTGCCGATTTCTGAGCTTTTAAGAGGGGGTTGCCGACAGCGAAAGTGACGTTAGATTTCGTATTTTTTTAAGTTGTATAGCATAAAATCTAATAACATTTTACCTGGCAAAAATTTAGTACAAACATCTCTGTCTTCATTCTAATCATAAGATCTCAAAGGCATATGCACTGGAATTATTATTTTTCCCAATGTTTTCATAACCTATAAAACAAAACGCTGCTTTTAAGATCTTATGATTAAAATGAAGACAGAGATGTTTGTACTAAATTTTTGCCAGGTAAAATGTTATTAGATTTTATGCTATACAACTTAAAAAAATACGAAATCTAACATCACTTTCGCTGTCGGCAACCCCCTCTTAACGACGATTTTGAGACATTGCTGATTTCAAGACTTTTTAACACATTTGAAAGCAAGCATGAGTCAAACATGAAAATGGCACTGCAATACTACCCCAGAGGACAATAATAATAGGTAATCTACTTTAAATCATATTTTTTTCTTGCGACTTTTTTGGCGCACATTATGTACCGCATAAAAATTACCAACACAGTCGTTTTTATTGCAAATTAACATAGCCCATACTCGATCCGCAAACTGTCAAGCGAAACTCGATTCAAAAGTCTTTGTTTTTTAAGTAGAAAATCGCGCGAAAACGTTGTAATATACAACGGGCGAGCGGTATCTCAAAATAAATCCACGGTAAATATAGAAACGGATAGATCTCAAAGATTTTGCTGGTATACCTACAGTAAATTCTACAGTTTTCGCATGGCTCTTCCTCGACGTAAACCATTCCGAAGGTTTTGTGAAACCAGACGCGCGTGGCGGTTATAGTGAGTGGTTACACAGTCTGGGGAATACAGGAAATGGTTTAGAGAAGTTTACCACGCAGTATTCATTTAGTATGTCACACAGAAAATGGACACGAGAAAATACCATGTGAAATGAAGTTCAACATGTTTGGATGGCAGGGTTAACAGTGTAAGATATACAGAGTGAGTTACGTAGGCCGCGGTGGTCTATATCTTTGCTAGGAAAAAAAGGTATAGTCAAAACTTGTAGAGAAACATGAGTACTACATTCCGAAAATATTTTCCAATAAACAGATTGTATAAGTAGTGGCGACCCAAAGTTATGTTTTTTAAATGGAACACCCCGTATTTTGTTACATTTTTAGAAAGTCCTTAAAGAGTATGTTTTTTTTGGTGCATATTAAGGGTCTATCTGTAAAGGTTAGGGAGTTATTTTAATTTTAAACGAAAAAAGGGGTCACTTTTGGAAATGTATTACTCAAAAACCAAATAAGATTTTGGACTATACCTTGGACTGGAGATTGCCTGTAACGTTCTGAAGAGCATACCGGGCGATTCACTTACGCAAAACCTAAGTTTACTCGCTAATTTTAAATGGAACACCCTATATTTTATTAAATGTTTGGAAAGCCCTTAAAGAGTAGAGACTTTTTGGTATAGGGCATTATGGATCTAACTTTAAAGGTTAAGGAGTTTCCATTTTATTCTAAGAAAGGGCTTTAAAAGGGCCGATTACATGATTAGTGTCAAAATGTCACTTTTAAAACTGTAAAAAATAAAAAGAGATATTCTTGTTAATTTTTGGTGTATTGGAAAGGGTTGAAAACCTACCTGTAACGACATAAATAAAAATAACATAAGAAGGAGTCATAATTTACTATGCGGTAACTTTATTTCTTAATGTGCAGTATAGGTTTTTTATTATTGATGGCGTTACAGTAGTTTCAACTATTTTCACTACACCAAAAATTAAAAAGAATATGTCTTTTTTTAATTTTTTACAGTTTAAAAAGTGACATTTAGAATAAAATAAAATGGAAATAGCTCGCTAATCTTTAAAGTTAGACCTACAATACCATACCAAAAAGTATCTACACTTTAAGGGCTTTCCAAACATGTAATAAAATATAGGGTGTTCCATTTAAAATTAGTGAGTAAACTTAGGATTTGCCTAATATCGGTCCAAAATTGTTAACTAGGCGTAACAGGCAATCTCCAGTCCAAGTTATAGCCCAAAATCTTATTTGGTTTTTGAGTAATACATTTCCAAAAGTAGTCCCTTTTTTCGTTTAAAATTAAAATAACTTCCTAACCTTTAAAGATAGACCCCTAATACCTACCAAAAAGAACATACTCTTTAAGGACTTTCTAAAAATGTAACAAAATACGGGGTGTTCCATTTTAAAAAAATAACTTTGGCTCGCCACTACTTATTAGATCACCCTGTATATTGGAAAATATTTGTAGTACTCATGTTTCTCCACAAGTTTTGTCTATACTTTTTTTTTCTAGCATAAACAATGTTTAAGATATAAGTAGACCACCGCGCCCCCTACGTAACTCACCCTGTATTTAGTGTCATGTGTTTTTACTAATAAACATCAAATAAATTTAACAAAAACTAGGTATACGCTACATGAATTAAAATAATTTCCTAGTAAAGAAATAATTTACTTATCAATAATAGACCCAGTTCATTTCATTTGCTTTATCAAGAAAAATAATTAATACGGCCCTTTACAGAATTTTCTTTCGGGCACTTGGATGACCTTTTTTATTATAAACAAAAACTGTCGCTTAACATTTTTTTGTATCTGCATGCCCATGTCTCCGCCAATGGCTATTTGTGGAACTTAGTATTATCACATTGTGTGACACTTGATCAATGTTGTGTAGGTACTGTAGGTACTATACCTTTGCGCTTATTTCGGTGAGAATCTTATCCATCGTTTGCTACTCGAAATAAATTCACCCCGTACATAATTCCCAAATTCCAAACTAATCCTCTAAACATCTGCTTTCCGAAAATCGTAGGTGATCCACCTACAAGGTCCATTCAAAGCTGGGGATTTAACATCAAAGCCACGTTTCTTCTTAAGATCTCTATGACCCATTTCCTGTTATTTATAAAATCTCCAGAAAGCACGGTGTTAACACTTTAGGAAGCTTATGTTTTTCGTTCAGAAATACGCTGTATTTCTAAGTTATTACGAATAATATTGGAAGGGTAATTTAGCTTTTAGCATAGTGTACCGTAAAATTTGTAATAGTTTTCTAAACGTCTATTTTTTGCTACTATATATTTCTTATTTTCATCAGAATTTGTAGGTCGCAAAAAATATCAGTATAAGCCATTTCAATAGATTAACTTCGGAGGTAATTTTTGTTTTGTTACAGTGGCGCGCACATTTGAGTTGTTTCGGAAACACTGATCGAGACAGAAATCCTTATTTTCCGTGAAATCAGTTCCTACAATACAGGCAAAAAATTATAAGGCACGTTTATATCTTTAAGTTTAGTAATCCTTGATAGTACAGCAATTCTAATTTTAAATTTCCAATTATGAAGAAGTAGGTACCTACACAAACGCCTATGCCACTTTCGTGCATGGCCTCAAAAGTTAATTTAAATTACAAAATTACTTACCGATGGATTATTATCCTCAAACATTTTATTTTTGGCGGTCAGGGAAGTGCCAAAGACCGCACAGCTAAGCATAATAACTAGAAGAAGTATCTAAATATCACATACTGACACCTATCACTGTGTCAGATATCAAAATATTGTGTCAAAACTTGGTTACTACTCAGGACGATTTTGGTCTCACGTATTTTATAATACACATAGAGCTTTGACTCCTTTCTGGGAGTCTCATTTTTAAATGAGAAGCAAAAATATAGAAAAATGTATCATAGATAGATTTTAAAACATCACAAAAAGTGACTGGCATAAAAAAACAAACAACCAACTTTCGTAGAAATCCACGAACTATTGTTTATTTAAATATAAATGGGAACAGCCTATACATATAAAATAGCTATATTAAATAATACTTCCTCGAATATATAGGCTATTGGTTCTGAAAATTTACGACTGTATATTTTTTTATTTACTTTATCTTCCAGAAGCTATAAGCTTGCTGTCTAGCGATATTTTTATTTCCACATTATTATTTATGAAAAATAATCGTGTAATAAATTTATTAAAAAAATACATTTTGACAGAAATCCGTATCACTCGGTATTTTTAGTATGTCCAATATTTACTTGAATTTACTTCCCCTACGTAAATCCACCCGCTGAATCGCATGGTCCCCGAAGGCATAATTTAGACCAGATTTCCGCATTCCAAGGGTCAAACTCAATGACGTCAGAACCTACAGACAGGCTTGTTTTGATAAACGCTTGACGCCCAGAACTAATCACAATCTAAGCGCTCAATTAAATTATTCCGAAAATGTCGCGAGATTGTCAGAAATTGCCCATTTTTGTCGCTCCGTAGCGAACTTATTCGACTCTGGGCTCGAGGCTGGCGTCGTTAGACCATCCCCCGAGTCTTCAGGTGAGGTTCCGATGCTTCCGGCGCCCCCAAACAAGAAAAAAACATGCGATATCTAAGTGTGATTCTGGAGGAACTATAACCGGGAATCACCGGGTGTATAGTTGGTTGATGGTTGACTTTCTGTCTTTGTTTGTAGCATGTTTTTAGAGTAGTATGGATATATTTAATCTTGGAGTCAAAATAAAGGGCATTTTAACAATGGGGCACCACGTCTATAGGTTTTGACGTCATTGGTCAAACTGCATCGGATAGGCCTGTTTCCGGCCAATTTTTTTTTTTGCGAAACTTCAGTTTCCAAAGGAGTTGACCCCCCCAGAAAATCTAGGCAAAATATACGCGCGCTGGGAATTTTCCAAGGACCTTGCACCATATCTCAGGCATCTCGAGGCTCTGGTAGAAGATCGAAGCTCTAATAACAGACCGATTTTTGATAAAAATATGTTGAGTTAAAATGAAACATGAAAAACAGCACCTTCTAAATTTCAACCCTTATCTTCTACCCGTATATTTAGCCCATAATTCTTTGCCAACGTCCCAAGGCTGCACGTGCCTTATCTATTATTTATTTTATCAAGTTCTAGGAAAATATAGTGTCCCTATAACTTAAAATTTCCTCTAGAAACTGCTTAGACGCCCCAGACAAACGATCTCCAGCGTGATATATACGACTTCTGCTCTATTTTCGCGCAAACTGTGTATTTTTTCCACGTTTCCTATTCGTCTTCCAGCTGTCGAAACCCCTGAACCACCAACAATAAACATTCAGTGACATGATCAAGAGTAAATTCTCCGGGAATGTTTGTTTAGATTGCCGAATTTCAAACATCCGATATGTCACTGTAGGGGGTTTGATATTTGCAAGACGCTCCGAATGACAAGTGAGTGATGATTTTCAATTAAACAACGAATGTAGGTGCCACGCAATTTTCAAAACTATTTCAGAAATAAGATATAGTTTTTTCCTTTGAGTATTTGAGTAAAGAATTCCCGGAAGGAGTCAGAGCTTTAGTAGTAGAGTAGTAACCAAGTTTTGACACAATATTTTGATATCTGACATTGTGATAGGTGTCAGTATGTGGTATTTAGATACCTTTTCTAGTTATTATGCTTAGCTCTGTGGCCTGTGGCAGTTCCCTGACCGCCAAAACTAAAATGTTTGATGATAATAATCCATCGGTATGTAATTTTCTAATTTAAATTAACTTTTTAGGCCATGCACCAAAGTGGCATAGGCGCTTGTGTAGGTACCTGGATATAAAGAAACATATAGTCATACCTACTTGCACTTTATTGTGGAAATATAGTCATGTTTCTTTTCCATAATTTCAGATATGTCTCCTTTTTAAAATCGTCAAAATTATGACAAGACCATGTCGAGATCCATGAATATGTTGAGGACCCGACGGCGTGACAACAACGTAAAGCCAAACAGAAGGTGAGATAAATAACGATCATAAATTACATTTTCACACATCTATCTTTTGTTATTAACACACAAAAAGGAATAATTAAAAAAATTCATCAAACACGCGATGTTCTCCATTCATTATTTTCACAACTAAGCAAAACGGTAAACACCAAAACCTAAAATCATATTCCTAGGAACTGATGCCGATGAAACCGTATTTTTTCTACTTCTTCAATTACTGGCATCATTTCAAATATGAGTGTTTATGCAGGTTTTAAGTGCGAAACATAAATATTTGAAGATGAAATTTTAACACACTGTATGTCATTTACTAATCAATTTACACCCTGGATTGCATAGAAATTTACTTTGTAGATATAGGGCCAATCAAAAGTACGGAAGAATATTTAGTACAAATTATTATTATTATTATTTGTACATGTGCTTTTGGTTTGCTCCTAAAATTAGAATAGGCGCTAGAACTGTAAATAAAAAAGGTCAAGGAGGTTTAAAAGATGTTTTAATCACCTGCCTAGAAATACCTCTGACGTCACTTATTTGTAAACATCATCATATGTGGCAACCATGCATTGAAGTTGACATGAGACAAATGAACTAGGTACTATTTTCAAATCAATGACGTCAGAGGTGTTTTTAAATGGGGGTTAACATTAGAACGCCAAAATATCGACTAATCTATTTTTTAATTAGATATTTTCGACCAGAATTATCCAAACTTACTCTTCTTAAAATACACGTTTAATACCGAAAATAACCTGGTATAAATTTGTATCCAAACAATTTTAAATTTTAACAACCTGTCCCAATTTCATGTTAGTGTCTGTTGCTACTCATTACAGTGAACATGCAGTTTTAGCCTCCTTTACTTTTTTCGTATTTTTCAACGAGTCAAAAGTTAATTCGTACTGATTTTTTATATGGTCTGGTAATTTGACAGGGATTCCAAGTTTAATAGGTAATAATTTTCTGAGAAAAGTTGCTGCTTTATTTTCCGCAAAGGTTTTACCCCCCAGAAACTAACTCAACTAACGTTTTGGAATTTTTGAGGTATTTAAAAAAATGTAAAATACTGAAACATATAGAGAATTGTAATCTAATAATAGTTCTGTACCTTTGGTGATATTATCTTTCACTGGAAAAAACTATAAGGACGTGATTTTTGTATCTTTAAAACCAATTTGGTAATCCCAACACAGACATAAAAAATGCCATAATAGACTAAGTTATAGCAATGTATATCTGATGATACACATACTCCAAAAAGTAGGTACATTGTAAGTCATAAACTCTTTTAACAAAAAACCCAAGCATTCTACTGTGATGAGATCATTCGTTTTAGCACAGAAAATATGAACTTGTATATTATATATTTATATATTTTCTATTGTTTCATAATATACTCTATCACAAAAAAAAGTTTTTTCTCCTAGAACTTTGTTCAGTTTTTTTTTGTTATGCGTTTAATATATACGAGCGGATTTCTTAATGATTGCTAAGGTGTTTGTTCTAAAAATACCCCCAGAAACACATGAATCCTAGTCGAGGTTAACTCATCAGAAAACACCAATATACATAGTCTCTAATAACAGCATGTCCAGTTTTTAGGGTTTTCTCGGTTGAATAATACAGTTTTAGGTATTTTCCTACTAACAGTAAAGTATTTATCTGCTTTTTAAACCAATCACATTAATGTATTTTTTAGGTTAGACCGAAAATCGTCAAGAGGAATGTTATACGAAAATGAAGAGCTGAGACTGAAAACCATCAACATCAATGCTGAAATAGAAAGGGGTAAGTCAGATCTAAAGACAAAAGAGTGGGCGCCTGTAGAATTTGTTCATGATGACACTGAACCGAGTTAAAGTCAAAAACACGCCGAATGAAAAAATTGGCACGGATTCCAGAAAGTTTAATCGATGTCAAGGACTTCTATTTATCTCGATTTTAGGACAATCCGACATAAAGAAGCTGAAGAGAGAGAACGACATGTTGAAAAAAGAGATATGGTGCCTCAGGGATGAGTATGATAAACTTGACAAGTTGGTCAAGGACAAGAAGATAGATTTTTCTTCGTCTTCAACCACCTGTAGTAGCAGCTCTGATGAAGAAGTAAGGATAGCGTCAAATTTGGGTGATAGATCACGTAAAAGTAATATAGATGCTTTTTTTGTAGGTCTTCCACAATAATAATAAGCTTGAAGATAGGTTTTCTCTTTACGATTCGTTTGTAAATTTTTGGGTCAGTTTCGTGTTGACTTGGTTTTCAGTCTATTATTTTCATGTGATCTATTGCTTGTACATTAACATCTTTGATTGTGGCACTTTTAATATTAAACTTTATGTCTCTTGAACCATTAAGTGTGTTGTATCTTCCAGGAGAGCTGTTCGAGTTGTACAGAAGAATCGGAAGAAGTAGAAACGTCCCAAAACATCAAAAACGTCCAAAAAACCAACCTCAAAAACCTTCGAGATCAATTTGATCACCTGAGCGTGGTAACTGAAGAAACGTCATGCGAAAACTCTGACAGAAACTCGAAACATTCACTCCAACAAGAGAATAATGAAAACCTCATGTGGAACTACAACGAAAAGGACGTTATAAAACCGGATCAAAGTTATCCGACTTTTCAAAATCTGGGAGTTGCCAGATCTCAGACCCTGCCAAATCAGATGCCTCCAAACTTCTTTTGTCCGATACAGACGTCGAAAAGTTACGACGATAACAATTTTCCAAGGGTAAAACATTGTTCTCCTTCGTGTTATGTTTAATTAATCGTTAATTTTAGGCAGACGAAACGTATGAGACAGACATATATCCTCCACCACCTTGCAACAACGAAATTTTGTTAGACAGCCATCTTACAAATCACGAAATACCTTCAAGTATAATACCAGAAGGTTTTGAAGATGATCCAAACATCTTAAGTCAGAAAATTGTAGGGACCCATGCCAACAACTTTTACCAAAACATGGTTTTGGTTCCCAAGAGTACCAGGTCTCTTCAAGAAATCAAGAGCATGGAGAAGAAGGCTTCAGATCTTATCGTGAAGATCGACAATCAAAACTTCAACAACAGTTTAACTTACAGCAACACAACGCCTACAACTACGTTTTCAAATAATGGTGCGAATCTAGAAGAGCTGCTCAATGACATAGAATCCTTGTCTCAGGTAAAAGTAGGGTATTTTGTCTACTACAGTATTTTCCAATAACAACAAAAATGTTGTTGGTATAAACGCGCTTTTATATCAGGTCAACATTTCTGTCACGCAATATTTCTTCCTGTAGCTGTAGTCTCGATACCAACAACTCAACTTTCAACTACAGGATATACTGAAGCTGTCAAATTTCCAGAGAGGAGTCAACCGGCCGAACCAAAATCAACAGTTGAGCGACTACTATCCAGGCGTGCAAGATAGGGACCTGACGTATTCGGAGAACCCCATCGTGGATAACTTGATTTCGGAAAATTTAGGAAAGATCGGAGACAAGGCGGTTGACGATAGAACTCACAAAAGTGAACTTAGTGTTGTGCTGATGCCGAAAGCGATGCCGTTGATTGGGTTTGACAAGTATAGGCAGATGGAAAGGTAAATACGGGCATCAATAACCTCAAATGTATTAAATAATAAAGAGTTTCTTTTTTCAGAAGTTTCGAAAGTCTTCATTCGAGAAACCTTGAAGATATGTCAGCTTCTCAACAAAATCTCGCTATTATTCCACCGAATGAAGAAACATGTGCAGAAAGTGGACAAAATGCTCCTCCTCAAATTGTCATACAGAGTGTCTCACAAGATTCTGCCGAAAGCAACCCATTTTTCTTTGGAAACTTAAAAGATAACTACGTGAATGCTGATTATTTTGGCATGAGATACGATCCAAATAGTATTCTTAAGGAAGAAACCAAGAAGAATGATCAAGGTGAAGATTTTTATATCGATATATCGTTTTTATTATTTCTTTTTTTGTAGGTGTTAACATCAAAAACAGCGGTTCCAAGTCGAATCTGCTTGATCTGACATCAAACAGTGAACACGTATCTTCAGAAAACGAAGAAAGCCTTAGATTCGTCCCTAGAAAACAAGATATCACACCAGACAAAGACAAATCGAAGAAAGACATTGCTCAAGAAAGATCACCAAAACTGAGCATCAGAAGAAAGGTTTCCATACATTTCAAAGGCAAAAAAGAAAAAGAAAAGGAAAAATTGAGGAGGATTGCTGAAAGCAGTACACCAGAGGTGAAAACTGCCACACCTCAAGACAAAAAACATTCGATCTTCGAGAGGTTTAGTGGTGATCATAAAGAAAAGATAAAGAACGTGGAAAAACAAGGAAAGGCGAGTCACCAGAAGACGCCAAGCATCGAATCTAGAAAATCGACAACTGAAACTTCTAATTTCGATCCTAAGACGCCTACTTCTTCCGATAGCAAGACGAGTGACAAGAAAGGTGACTCCAAAAGAGATGGGGAGAAAAAGAATCGGAAAAGTTCTTCTGTTAGTCCTGACAGGAACAAACACGTGCACGTCAAGGATGAAGGTAAAAAGATATTTAGGAACTTAACTTCAGCAGTATCCTAGTTAGGAAGAGTTTAGAGATTCTTCATTTTTTCTGTACAACCAATCTTGTTTGACTTCAGTAGTACCCTAGTTGGGAAGAGTTTCAAGAGAGACATCATTCATTCTTTCTGTACAACCAACCATGTTTTGCCCGCTTAAAAAATTGTGTTTTGCACCTAACCGTTATTCTTTTAGGTTCACCCAAGAAGCACAAGAAGCACAAACGACCGGAAAGAGGAGGCAGAGTCCGAAGACCGTCGGCAGAACCCAGAGGGTTCAGAGAACGGTCTTTCTCGGTTTGCACGGACAGATCGAACATGTTGGACTCGAAAATAGCGTACGGGTTCAGCGCGAACTGTCTGTACGACGACTTCTCCGATAGGGAGCGGACCAACAGCCTTTCCTCCTGCGACACGGCGATCGAACACAGGAAAATGTCCACGCTGTCCGGTGTACCGTTGAACGGGAAAGTGCCTTGGTGTGGTTGTTGGGGAAACGGCTGTCTGTGACAATTATTGCGAATAAAAGCGCGCGAATCAGGTGTGCGTATAGGAAGTGGTTGTTTTACTTATCAATGGTCATAGATAAAGATTTTGAACTCTTCCGGAAAAAAATGATACTCCCGGAGGTCTCTAAGACAGCTTCGTCAGCTGCACATCACGTTTAACAAGCTGCAAACTTAAAACAAAAGGACAATATGGCAACGCTTGGCCCTCTGTTACCGTTGCCGAGAAACGATATGCGCAGTAGGCCGAGGCGCGTTCTCCACTATCTAGTTCACTGACCTAACCTAATTTCTTAGCGTTGTTGCCGTTTCCTCAGTTCACGGCTTTATAATTCAGTTGTGATTATTATTAAGTCTATACATTTTTTAGGAAAACTGACACAAATTGACTCTAGAGTGAAAATGAAGGTTGAACGACAAAAATTAGTCACGTTTTCGATTTTTATATAAAATATGTAGGTATAGATATTGAATAATGTTATGGTTAAAATGTTCAACATTCAAAATATACAGTATGTCCCAAAAAGTTGGAAACATATGGAATACTTTTTTATTTTTTACTTGTTCTAAATTTTATTCTTCATAGTTGGTGCTTGTCCTTGAATGATAAATGATTCCAACAAAAGTTGTATGAATTTGGAAAGAGGGAGGCTCTTTTCTTCCCCCTATCTTTCTCTTTTTTTTTCTAAAAATACTATTTCATCTCTTCCCCTGAAATGACAGACGGCATAAATTCTCTATAGAGTCGTTTTTAAGTATACATCTTTGAACTTATTTTGAATACCTAATTGAATTTAATTTGAAATGGTAAACTTGTAAATTTGTACACCATTATAAGGTTTATTGTTAGAGACTTTAGAGATCATTTGGCTTAGCATAAACATAACAAGCATAACAAGCCAATAGCTGACACTCCAACCAAAACCTTCAAAAACTTGAAATAGTTCTAAATTACTATCTTACCTTGTTCGCTTAAGCCTGTTTTACATTGACAATTTCTTCATGAATTAATTCATGAATAAGTTTATGAATAAATTCATGAATTAATTCACGACAAGTTCTATTTTACACTGATGAAGAAATTTATGAATTTCTTGGTCACCTTATGTCAGATTCTAGCGAATACCAACACAAGAGAATAAATAACATAATAATTTCTTTGTGCTGCATTTCCAATATCAGAACATATTTTCTAACCATATCCATCTTCATCCAGAGCATCTTTAACTACAGATTAAGTCTGGCTAGAAGAGTAGTTGAAAATGCATTTGGCATTTTAGCCAAACGATTTAGAGTTTTTTGACTACTATTAATTTGAATGTGGAAAAAGTGCAAACCATAACATTGCCATGTTGCACATTACATATTTTTTGAGACCCGAATGTCCTACTTCCATCCTAGAAGAGCTTGATAAAGACTATATATTTCAATTTGGACTTTCTTACCAAACATGCTCACCAAGACACGCTTGCGTTGCTGCCCAAGAGGAGTTTTGTGATTATTTCGTGAATGAGGAAGCTGTGGCTTGGCAGCGGAATACATAAATAAAACATAAATATTCTAATATTTCACACACTTATAGTGTTATCTAAGTATATTATCTTTAAAACTATGTACTCTCCCCTTCCTCGTCTAATGCCTCAAACAAAACCAGTATCAAAATATAACTTTCCTTGTGTTCAAATTTTCAATGTTAGTACTCCTGAAGTTCACGCAAAACTTGACGGAAAATAGAACATGCTCTAATTCGTGAAGTAACTTCATGAAGAAATTCATGAAGAAATTGCCAGTGTAATACTCGACTTTTTATAATAATTTGTCCTTGAAGTGACTTCATGAATTAATTCATGAAGAAATTGTCAATGTAAAACAGGCATTAGAAGTACAAGCCACAAAAATTAAGACAGTTGAAAAATCTACACTAAAAACACGTAATTACACACTATTTTTTACAACGCTGAACTAAACAATTTCGCTAAGAAACTACAATGAATATAAGCTCTATAAATTGACAGGTCAGTAAAAATAGAGAAACCAAGATAGCTAACTTGGGAACATACATAACTCATAACTGTGACTTCTACCAACATAAACATTTCAATAGAATGGATTTCACTCATTAGCTTATTTTTCTTATTTATTTTTTTTTAATGTCATTTTTTTAAATTTTCTCAAGAGTAAACGACCTTAATTTTTAAAGAAAAGAAAAAGAAAAGATGTATGAAATTAATAAAAAAAGTAAAAAAAATAAATTCCATCATCTTTTTCTTATAACTTGTTTTCGTATCTCTAAAAATTAAGGTAGTTTATTCTTGAAGAAATTAAAAAAAAAAAAGATTGCCATATATTTCTAACTTTTTGGGATACACTGTATAAGGAATACGAAAGAAAAAATATCAGTATTAAGTTATGCAGAGTGTACACAAATTTCTTCGGTACTGCATTTATCATTAGAAGCTTTTTTGTAGTGTATTTTGTAATTTTCATTATATGCTCTTTAAAAAAGGCAAAGCAACTATTAAGCCACCGTTTTCAACAACTATAGCCAGCGTAACTGTCTAGATTTTTAACGACCAAAGTCGGGAGCAATGTTTGTATTCCGAATTCTCGTGTTGTCATTTTCCATCTACATATAATTAGCGTAGCAGGCTATGCACACAAAAGAACTAAAAGACTTATTTATGAGAACCGCCGTGCCTTTGTAAACGAAATGCAGTAACCTACGTTGATGTTTTTGTACCAGTAAATATTTACAAAACGTGGAAATATAAGTAATTTTATTTTGTTGTTTGTTTGCTATTAACCCTGGATGCCAAGATAGGCACTACGCCCTATTAACAGTAGATATTTAAGATTGCATTAATACTTGGAATTCAATAGGATATTTGACCATTTTTTAAAAGCAGCTTGAAGCCATAATGGTAGTAAAATAGCTTTGTTTTTTTACGCTTTTTGTTTAAAAGGTTTTTTGGTTTTATTTTTAAACCCATGCCACTAAATTGAGAAAATATCTTTAAAACAACTACTTTGGGACAACCAAATTTGGCGCATGCAATTTTTATTTTAGATATTACAAAAATTCGGAAAATGAATCCTATGACGAAAACCATGGAATTTTCGATATAACTTTGCGAATAATAAAATTTAAATACAAAATTTACAGGTTATATTATTCTACTTTTAGTCCTTTTTATAAACGTGGTATATTATTTTTTTGCTTTTTTAAATAACAATCGAGATATAATATTAACAAGTATTAATAATTTGAAAAAGAGATATCGCTCATGCCTCCAAGTGAACGGATTACAACTCGAACAGTTCTTATGAAAAATATTGTTATTGTTATACTTTGTTATATATTTTGTTTGTGTAGTAAAATTTATATGCTTTTCTGTTGTGTTTTTATGATTTTTTCTCTTGGAACAAATCAAAAATATTTTTAAATGTGTTAGTTCTAGTTTCATGGCCACCTTAGTTTTTGTGTAATCCTGTATTAAAATGCAATTTCCTATGACAAAGTTATATAAAACGTATTAAATATATATATATATATATCGTTGTAATCGGAATGAAGCGTAGAATCTAAAACTTCAATAACGGGATATGGCCCAAGAGCCAGACACAATCCCTCCATGAACAGAAGGGTGGTGAAAAAAACACCGAATCTGGGTGAATGTCCTAGCTGTCCAGCCCAAAGCAAAAATAAGAAGAAGAAGAAGAAGAAGAATAACATACAGGGTGTTCTATTTAAAAAAAACACAACTTAGGTCTCTACCTTGCAAACGCAATGTTCGATTTTCTTTCTGAAAACAGCGTTGGAAAGTTGAGAAAATTTTCTAAAACTCTCATATAAAACACTTTTTTCCTCTGGTCAAAAATAAGAAAGTTAAGGGGGGATCTCCAATATTTCGTGAACACCCTGTACCTATACTATTTTCTATTACTTTCGCAGTCGGTTCACGAGCTATTACCCAAAAACAAACCGATCACTTATCGCCACCATCGTTTCCCCTTGAACAAAGACAATGGACACTCCCATATTTGCTTATCTGTCTCTGTCGTCCTTACATGTCCTCTGTGAAACCCAACCCAAGACCATTACGTGACGAAACTTTCGTGGCCCGAGCAGAATTCGATGCTATCGCGCTCTATATTGCATTTTTGGGGGCATAGTCCGACGTAAAATCTCGAGGTGAAATATGAGAGACCGGAGAAATATTGGGGATTGTTTGGATTCTATACGAGAGAGCGTTCCAAGTTCCAAGTACGTGGGCCATGGAAATTTGTTATTAAACCGTTGACTGACATATTTACAAGACTTCTCACGGCTATGGCTTCATGTCCTGGAAAGCAGATGGCGCTGATATACAGGGTGATTCAGTTTTAATCCGCAACACTTCAACAGGTGATAGAAAACCAAAAAATAACCGCACTTTCTTCTATGAACTATATCATTTTAAGGCCTTATAAAAAAGTTACAGGGTGTTAAAGTTGCAAGAAATATGTGGAATTTATTGAATATTTTACAAACTAGTTGAGATATTTAAGTCATGTTTGGTACACGTTATAACGGCATGGGTTCGCATAAAACCTGTTAATATCAACCATCTTGAACAACCAGTGGCGTAGAAATAGGTAATTAGTATAATTTATTTTAGAAAAAAATAGAACCGCCTTGTATAGCAATAAAATGTATTCAAATTCTTATGTAAATTTTTATTGTAAACAAAAACGTTCTCTTAGCATTTTTTCATATGTGTCATGGTTTCATAGCAAATTTGATTTTTTCGTATTATTTCGGGGTACTTCTAAAAAATTAACTTAAAACTTTTCTCCATAAGTAACACTCAAAGTAGAAAAAATGTGTTTTTTACTTTAAATACAGTAACTTTTCCCAATAAACTTACCCATTCAAGGTTTTACTTTTCAGGATACAGAGCGTAACATTAATTTGTATCTTCCTTAAATGTTTTAGACCCTGTATCTTCAAAAGTATAGCCTTAAATAGGTGAGTTTATTGGAAAAAGTTACTTTATTTCAGGTAGCAAACACATTATTTCTACTTTAAGTGTTACTTTGGAGCAAATTTTTTAGATAATATTTCAGAAGTACCCCGAAATATTACGAAAAAATCAAATTTGCTATGAAACCATGACACATATGAAAAAATGCTAAGAGAACGTTTTTGTTTACAATAAAAATTTACATAAGAATTTGAATACATTTGATTGCTATACAAGGTGGTTCTATTTTTTTTTTTTCTAAAATAAATTATACTAATTACCCATTTCTACGCCACTGGTTGTTCAAGATGTTTGATATTAACAGGTTTTATGCTAACCCATGCCGTTATAACGTTTACCAAATATGACTTAAATATCTCAACTAGTTTGTAAAATATTCAATAAATTCCACATATTTCTTGCAACTTTAACACCCTGTAACTTTTTTATAAGGCCTTAAAATGATATAGTTTATAGAAGAAAGTGCGGTTATTTTTTGGTTTTCTATCACCTGTTGAAGTGTTGCAGATTAAAACTGAATCACCCTGTATAACAATGTAATTTGTATTGTATTTTGTGTCCGGAAAGCGCATGGTGAGCCAAAAAAGTGTCAGACTTGACAACCGTGAGCAGTCTTTATTAATACGTCAGTCAACGCTTAAACGATGCATTCGGAAATGCAACTATAACTTTTAAAAGAATAAAAAATACAGTGTGCAAAACAAATTTTGTTTGAAATATGCGTATGGTCTGCATAAATTGCTGCAACGGGATTTCTTTCTGTTTTTAGATATCATCCAAAACTTTATTGATGGCTGTGCTCAACAATTTTGTGTTAATTTGCAACAATACCAATTTATATGAAACTACGTGAAAAACATTCTGTTGGTGTAACAACATTATTACTAAACCGTTAGAAAAAAAAACCTGAAACTTACCCTTCACTAAAAATAAGGTAAGTACGGCCAAGGGACTAAATATTTTAATCCTCACTAGGAACGATATCGAAAAATATAATGGAAGGTCAAATGGTTCAATTTCCTGTACAGAACTGGTGTCGGAACTCTGTTCTTTAACCGCGCCACGTATAAGCGATTATGCAAGTCTAATGTATGAATCACGAATTCGTCAAGAAATGCACGAAAACGGGTCAGCAGCAGCATTCTCGGGTAGTTGTAATAAAATCTCCAATATCGAGATCTTAAGAAAACATCGTGCTGCAGCTTGCTTGGTTGGTACCTAGGTACGTTTACGAAGTTCGTGGGTCGTCACAAAAAAACATATTTACACATGAAATATTAAGTATTTAGATATTATATAGCATATTATCTAATAAAAGTATAGGATGAGATTAACTACACCTTTTCCAAATTGTAATTCAGAAAGTATCAGTTCTAATTCAGATTTTTCAAATGTAATTCAGAAAACCTCAATTGAAATTCAGATTTTCCATATGTAATTCAGAAAATCCCAATTGAAATTCAGATTTTTCAAACGTAATTCAGAAAATTCCAATTGAAATTTAGATTTTTCAAATGTAATTCAGAAAACCTCAATTGAAATTCAGAAAATTTGGTTTAAAATGCATAAAACAATATAAATAAACATCCTTATGTTCACAGACGATGCGGAAACCCTGTACATAGGTGTATTACACCTCTTCCAATTGTAATTCAGAAAGTATCTGTACATAAGTTTGCTGGGGTTTATTTCAATTATTTGAGATTTAAAATTGAAAAACACTTAAAATTTCTTAGTTGCTATAATTTTTTTTATATAATACCGAGTGTGTGTGGTTATTGTTATTTAAACCTATTATCAAAAAATCAGGTCTACAACTGTTATCTGGATTACATTTGATGTTATCTGATTTACAAGTGGGATTTTCTTAATTACAAATGAAATTTTCTGAATTACATATGGAAAATCTGAATTACAAGTGAGGTTTTCTGAATTACATTTGAAAAATCTGAACTACAAATGGGGTTTTCTGAATTACATTTGAAAAATCTGAATTACAAATGAGATTTTCTGAATTACTTATGGAAGATCTGAATTACAATTGAGATTTTCTGAAATACATTTGTGTTTTTCTGAATTACAATTGGAAAAGGTGTAGTAAAGTACACAAATTAAAAAAAAGACTACCGCCCCCAAATTTTCAACGTGAAAGCATTTAAATTTAAAGCACTACATAGAGAGTAGGTAAAGTTAATTTTGATTTAAAAAAATCAAAAATCATAATGCTTCTAAAAAAATCGTTGATTTTTCATTTTTTTAATGATGATTTTTTATCAACCCTGCGCCCCAAAATTTTCAACGTGAAAGCATTTAAATTTAAAGCACTACATAGACAGTAGGTAAAGTTAATTTTGATTTAAAAAAATCAAAAATCATAATGCTTCTAAAAAAATCGTTGATTTTTCACTTTTTTTAATGATGATTTATTATCAACCCTGCGTCCCCAAATTTTCAACGTGAAAGCATTTAAATTTAAAGCACTACATAGAGAGTAGGAAAAGTTAATTTTGATTTAAAAAAATCAAAAATCATAATGCTCCTAAAAAAATCGTTGATTTTTCACTTTTTTTAATGATGATTTTTTATCAACCCTGGTACCTACGTATTCAGATGCCGATAGATCGATTTTTGATCATTTTGATTTTGCCAAGGGGTATGCATATAGAAAATTGTCAGATTTTCTACAACTTTGTTGCTGCGTCCGAATTAAACGTAATTTTACCGTGAAATGGAACTTTTCCTACGTAAATCGACCAGCCGAATCGATCTAGCATGGTCCCGAAGACATAGGGCTCAGCGGTTTCGCGCAAATAATATTTTTGACATTTCGACCCCTTCCTTTTGGAGGTTTTGGACAATTTTGGGCATCGAATACGAAGTTCTCGGAAACGACTGGCCGAAATCGAATTTAACCTTTATTTCCGACATCTACGGGTCGAACTACGTCGGAAAGACCTATTTTCGGGGCAGGTTAATATTTTCGGAAATTCACAAAAGTGCGCTGGTCGGGCATTTAGAAATTTTTTAGAGGAATTTGGAGGCCGGATCCGTGTTCTGCGGGTCAATTTACGTCGTATAGGCTGGTTTTGGAGTCGTCCAGGGCACGTTTAAAAAGGTGCCATTTTAGGTTTTTTAGGAGATTTTCGGAAAAGGGCGCTGGTCGGGCATTTGGAAGCTTCCAAGTTCAATTTCGACCGGATTTTCGGTTTCTACGGGCCAAACTGCGTCGGATAGGCCCGTTTCCGGCCAATTTTATTTTTTTTGCGAAATGGTCAAATTTCAGTTAACAAGGGGTTGACCCCCTCGAAAATTTCGGACGAATATTCGCCACGCGCGCAGTTAATTTTTCAGAGGTCTGATTTCACCGTTACTTATACATCTAGAGCCGCTGCGTCGATTGGCGCAAGGTAGGATGTTGTAGCTCTAACCGTTTCGACGCAAATGGCCTTGAAAGTCAGATCGAAAGTTCGGTTTTTTAGTTGAATCTCCGGATCGGCTGCGGACTGGCTGGAGGCTATATCTCCCGCCCATCCAGCTAATATACTTAGCTGTACCTCTTTTAGAGAAATCTTTCGTGGATCCCCCTGTACACGACCGCTAGGGTGTGGTCCCTCGACGGCAAAACAAAATTAAGTGCAGGGGGCACCATTATTATCTCCAGTAATTATTCAAACGGTTGCTTGTATATACGACACGCGCGTATAGCATCAAATAGGCACCTTTCCCGACCCATTACACACTCTAGCATTTCTCCACGGCTCTTCGGCAATTTTTCATGGGGTTAAGGCAGGTTCACGGCGAGAGGAACGACACGAATCGCAACGGATGGGACGAGGCAAACACTTCCGTTACTGTCGTGTTAAACATCCCACGTGCAGGTTTTACCTTTGTGGGAATTTCACGTTTGTTTAGTTTAGTTTTATGCAAAATATATGTACTAACTTTGTAAGAACTGAATAAACGTTATTATTATTATTATTTTTTTATTATTATATGGCAACGCCGCCCGTATTCCCGCCACAGATAAACCAATGATGAAGGGGCACTTTGTGGACATGCGCATTTGCTCCCCCACATTCCTGTTTCTGTTTTTTTGTTGGTAAACGCCCACACCGAGTCGAATTGGACCTGGACCGACACTATATTAAAGACCCGAGCATGACGTCATAAATATTTCATTCGAGGCCAACGATAAAGACAGGCCACGGCGCTAACGCATAATCGCGTAGTCACGTGACCAACTTAGTGCTATATAATGAAAGGCATTTTTGGAGATAAGTAGAAAAACCAAATTTCGTAACAATTTGGCAAGTTTTCTTTCATCTATTACATTATTGGTTCTGTGCATCCAAGCTTTCTCTAATTGTTTTTCAAAATTTTCAACCTGCCTCAGTTGATTAATTTAGGCTGAGAGTTAAACGGCACTGCACTCACAATATTTTGGCACTTCTCAAAAATTGTTGGGACATCACCTTAGCTTAGGTGATATTCTCTATAGGTATTTTCCTCCCACAACACATATTTGTCCACTTTAATTGTTTCACTTTCTTGAAAATGTGTTAGCCAGTTTTTTAGAAATTAAATCTCAGTTGGAATTTCACGAATCCATTTTTGGCGGAAATTATCATCCCGAGGCAAAACAAATGTTTGTTATTGCGACACTTTTTCCTGGCTTTTGTAATATGTATAAATATAATATGAACAGACCCAATATTTGGTATTTAGGTTATTTTTTTACGAAATAAAAATGAAAACTATAACCTCAGTAGGTATACTGTAAATATTGAAGTCTCAGTTGCTCGGCAGCGTGAAAGACCGAATAGAAACCGTATCGGGGCGTGGGTCGACAACGAAAATCCTCGAGTACGTTACAACACTGATTTATTTCGCACAAGGTGAATAGTGAATACAATAAATACACAAACTCGAACGTGGTCAACGGGAACGGCTTCCAGCCACCCGGACCGTCTGAACTCGCGGATCTCCCGTAAGCAGTTCACCCCTCTGTGTCTCAGGCTCCACTGTCCAATACGGTCCATGTCCATAATAGTCGATTCCGGAATTCCGGGCTCCCTATTCTGTGGTTCGGGGGAGAATTCCCCTTTACAACGTTCACGCGTCGGTACGAGCACCACCAATACTCTTGGACGACACGACTTCCACCCAGAGGCCATAATAACACCTGGGCGGTTCCCCTCCGCCAGGACATACGCGCACTAGTCACAAACTTGTTTCTAAAATATAAACTAAGACGTTTAAAAACCATTTAAACATTAAAAACTTCTCAAAACCCAAGCTGCCGCTTTCAGTTATGTGACAAATGACATGTAACGTCGGCCTAAGATGGTCACGTGATTTTTGTGCGCCAGGGCCTGTCTTTATAGTAGGTCTTGTATTTCATTGTTGTTTACAGACTGGGGTGGCGCCACTCGACGAAAAAAATGGCGACTTTATATAGTTTATAGGGAGGTATTCTGTGGTTATTGGTATGTCAGTTACTGACGTTTAAAATGTCCCAAATTTTAAATATCCAGCGTTATTACGATTTGCCTTCTTTTTACGGTAACGATTTGTCTCTGCGTCCAGTATTTAGCAGTTTTAATCTATTAACACAGCTTTTATAGGTAGATTTGTTTGTGATAACATTAAATTTCCATGCACATGAAGAAAATGGTATGCACACTGCACAGACCATTAGGTGAATTACAGAAGAATAAACACTATTTTGGAATTTTGGGATGATCTGATCAACCTGCTGAAGAATCGAAAATTCTAGATATTATTTTGGAAGAGTATTTTGTAACGTATGCAAGAACAAAAATAGGAAATTTTGTTTATAGCTCCAAAGCGAACCAATAGTCCTCCATATAAAGAAGAAACTGAAAAATCTAATGCGTTTTATGCTTACTTACACTACAACTAGCCATGGACTTTATTTCAAACGAAAAGGTGCCAAATACTCTTGCTTGCTTTTTAGACTCGCTTTTCTTAAGAAAATGTATGGAAATATGCCATGTGAATTTGTCAAATTAGAGGGACATAACAAACAAATATTTTATTTCTTTAATATAGTGCTGGTCCAGATTGGACACAAGCAACAAATAATTTACGGTTTGAAATGTTTTCTGTCAACAATAACCTCTAACACAGACTGGTGTGAAATGCGACGCGCCGAATGCTGGACCAGCTATACAGGGTATCCCAACGAAAACTTGACCCTCCCAAAAAATTCGAAAACCGAAGAATATTTGAAAATTCGCCGAGACCCGTCGATTTTTGTTTTTGGGGGGAGCTTTATTGACAGTCAAGCCAATCCGATATGTTCATCCCCCTAATCCCTAGCAACCCCAACTTTAAAATTTCAAATGGAACTACCCCCCTTGTGGAGCATCATTTTAAAGCTCTTTTTATTGCGAATACGTTTTTAGAATTCTGTTGAGATTTGACAGAATTATTGGCTAAAAACGGAAAGTTGACAATCCACTGTAGGTACTCGTAGTAATTTCTACACAAATGCCCGCCACTATTAAGTTTTTTATCTAGTACACACGACCAAATTACATAGTTTTTATTGATGTCTCGATCAGTTTACAAAAAAGTCACAAATGAAAAATCCAGAAGCAAAACAAAAAAAGTTCATACGAATTCAAACGTTATATCTTTTTAAAATATGTAACAAAAAGTCACTGTCACAAAAAAGTTCCCGTTTTTTTGCTTCTAACCACGAAATCGTTACTTTCGAAACGGTTTGTTTATTCTATCGCGGAAAGGGTAGAAATTGTTGCAATTTGTTATCGAAATCATGATTGCGCTAAAGCTACAGCACGAATTGCAACAATTTCTAACCTTCCCATGATAGAATAAACCATTTCAAAAACACGTTTACACTTTAAAAAGCAGGCTGAAACTAACCATTTCGTAGTTACAAGCAAAAAACGGGGACCTTTTCGTGACAGTGACTTTTTGTTACATATTTTAAAAAGATATAAGGTTTGAATTCGTATGAAATTTTTTTTTGTTTTGCTTCATCTTTTTCATTTGTGACTTTTTTGTACACTGATCGACACGTCAATAAAAACTATGTAATTTGGTCGTGTGTAGTAGATAAAAAACTTAATAGTGGCGGGCATTTGTGTAGAAATTACTACGCGTACAGTGGATTGTCAACTTTCCGTTTTTAGCCAATAATACTGTCAAATCTCAACAGATTTCTAAAAATAATATATCACTGTATTCGCAATTAAAAGGGCTTTAAAATGATGCGCCACAAGGGGGGTAGTTCCATTTGAAATTTTAAAGTTGGAGCATCTAGGGATTAGGGGGATGAACATAACGGGTTGGCTAGACTGTCAAAAAAGCTCCCCCCAAAAACAAAAATCGACGGGTCTCGGCGAATTTTCAAATATTGTTCGGTTTTCGAATTTTTGGGGGGGGTCAAGTTTTCGTTGGGATACCCTGTATCAGTGTTCGTCTGGTGCAAATCTTGCCTTATCCCCACAAAAATGACGACGGCACGTAACCTCCATTATAGGATAATGGTCCGCAGTGTCGGAAAAACAGTGTACGCTCGTATGGCTCTATTATTCAAAATAACTGTTTCGTTTTTAATTTGGCGAAAAGGGGCCGTGATACGAGAGTTTTATTCATGATGCTGGATTTGGGTTGTTTATTCGTTTTCCCAAGCGCGGTAGAGAGGTTTTTTTTCGGTGAAAAATGAGCCCATTTTAGGAGGGTCATCTGGTTCAGTGTTTTAGTACTGTACTAAAGGACGTTTGCGGTATTATTTGCTTGATATGAACGAGCACAATATAAATGTATGGTTCGTACAACACAAATTCCGTTGCACGTCATCAATAACAATTAATGACGAAAATTGTGTTACCAACGTTTTATATGAAAACATATGTGATTTTGTGTGTTGATATTTGAATTTGGCGACGTTGCCGAATTTACAACCGCCAGAGCCCGAGTTATAAGTTATAACCTCGTGGACGCGCACGTGAACGTTTCCACGTGTTTTGCATTGGAATAAACAATTCCGAAAGCTTGGCAATTAACCAATAGTTTTCTTTAAAGACCAACTTGACTGCAAACCCACTAAAAGTTCAATCTTTTATCATATAAAATACATTTTATGCTTGTGGTTTTAAAATATGGTGAATGCGACGGTTATTGTTTATATCTTTATTTATCACGATACGGCAACGCTGCGTCCCTATGACGAGTCTTTTCCAATGCCGTATACGATGACGTGCATCGGAATTTGTTTTGTACAAACCATAATAATTGTGTATTGTGTACCGTTCTAATGTACTAGTTAACTCTTAACTCAATTAAATTAGGATTACTTAAGTACGTCTAGTTTTCCCTGACAATAATTTACTATGTTTACAGTAACACCTAATAAATGAAACGACGGCTTTTAACCCTTATTTATTTATGAAAGTTAAAGACGAAGTTACACAGTTTTCTTCAGGCTGAAATCTACAGTTCATAGTGCGTATATAGCTATATCAGAAATACTATTTATACTATTAATTCCTGCCTTATTTTGCGAACAATTCAACGCTCTTTATTTTTCTTGGAAAGCATTTTAAGAGGTATGTTTATAATATACACACTTTTAAAAAAAATTGGCAGTTCTACCACCTGTCAAATATTAATAGTGACAACTTAATGCCATATTTGTGTTTATTAGCTTGTTACTATTTTTTTTGCACTGTTCTGCACAAATAACGACACCAACAGTTAATATTTCTATTATTTGCTATTAATGCTACATAGTTTTTAGGATATTTTTATTTATAGCAAGTCAATCCGTTACTGACATATGAAACTACGTTCCAAGTAAAAGCTTTTATTAACAACAAGCCGCATCACCATATGGCTGTAAATAAAACCTTACCTGTTGTAATTAAAATAGTGTCAAGTACAATGTGCACTTGGACCACTTTTTTCAGTGTAGTACTGAGTCTGAATCCCGTAGGTACCTCCCTATTCCCAACCTTGCCAAACAAATTTGCAGAAAAACGCGACTCAACATTTACGAAAAAACTGAGGTTAGAATTTTGAGATTTCAACTTTCCTTTCCTCAGAACACTTCAGTGGTATCGCCATGCTGCCAGATTGCCTTTTTTAAACACTTGTGACGTCGTAAGTGCTTTCCCGACAAATTTCGAAGAAAGTCTAAAAACTTAGACTTAGATGACACACGGTAATACAAATAGCACGGTTTCGTTTTGCTTCTACATTAGCGGGTCGGGGGGAAGAAGACGAGGTAATTTGTTTACATTAGGCATTTCTTAAATTCAGTCTTTTCTATTTTGTAAAACATAATAAATATATTTTTGATAGATTTGTATGTTGTAGGGGTATATATGCTTTGGGATACCTACTTATATTTACAAAATATTTATATGAATATTTATTTATGTAAATATTCACAGATCTTAGGATATTATACTTTCATAAATAGTTATAATCGATATGGCTTTTTAGAGACCTTTTGACAATATTATATGGTGCATTAACCTTTACGTTTTGTCTGACGACAACCTTATAACTTATAAAACCTTAAAAGTGAAATATTATGCTGCTAGTAGAATAGTATACTTTTGAAAACTGCGTGACGCTTATGTCCTATATTCTTTTTGTGACGCCAATTTGATTTTTTTATGCTGCTTAAGTCTTAAAGTGACTTTTAGAAATACTATACTTCCATTTCTACTATATAGTACGTAGTCGCTATACTAGTTTTTGACAAACTTGCTGGGCAATGAATTGCACACGTGACAAACTGTGTGATCCACGGGCGTGCTTCAGCAACAATCGAAGGGCATTTGAGTGGGACAATGGTGCAGAAATTACGAACGGCATTGCCGAGGGTGACGCAACAAACACAATATATCGCCGGCAAGCGGAAACGCAGTGGTTGGTATATTCAACGGAGGGTGAGGAAACGCTATAAAGCATAAACTTCCTGTTCCTACCGTGGTGTGATTGAACATTTTCAATTTCAATTCCGTTCAGTCTCCAGTAACGTCTGGAGGGCATATTCGCAGGTGTAAATTGTGGAGGAAGCCGAAATTAACAGGGTGGGGGGGGGGGGTCTTGAGCCGTGGGGAAAATGAAGTTTCCCCGTAGAAGGTTCGATTATTGAAACTTCTAGATATACTCGCAAAAAGTCTGCACTATTTATTATGTATCTAGTAGTGTTCCATAATCGAACCTTTGAAGATTCGACCCAGTAAGGGAACCCAGCATTATATTTTCCAAAGTGAGGCCTATTCTTTCCTCATTCTAATGGTCTCAGTGATGCCAATATGCCATTTTATTGGAGAATCTATGAATATAACAGGTACTTTGATTGTTAGTAAAAATTAATAATGGTTTCCATGATTTGTAAAAATTAGACTTGACAATTTTGCGTATACAAGCGCAGAATGTGGCAACTGTCAAATGAAAGAAATTTATTTTATAGTTGAAATCGATTTCCAACAATTATTTCCACGAATTTAAGTAATAAGTATGGTAAGTCAGTAGTGCCGATTTTGCTTATTTAAGAATTTGTCGCTATCGCACCTTGTTACCAGGTTCCTCAATCCATTTGCAATATGTATACTTGAACGTTCTTCCCTTGTTGAATGTATCTACACAAAGAACTTTCACAGATTTCGGGATGGACTAATAAGATTAGGTCTAGTAGTTCTAATGATGTAGTTTTTCTCGGTGTTCATTATAAAATGTTTGTAATTTTATTTCTCTCCCAAGGTACCTCACAAACTTAAAATAAACTTGTAGTCGTAGAAAAAAAACTCTTTAAAAAAGACCTGACTGAAGCTACCTGTTTAATAATTTAAAATTTTCCAAATACGATTTGTTTTGAACTACCTACCTATAGGTACGTAATGCCCACGTAATGGGAATTGTAGGATTACTAAAGGTGATGCAGGCAAAAACTGGTTGCAATTATTGGGACTACTACAGGCGGCCGCATTACCTTTAATTGACACATCTGAGTATTTGGAAGTCAGAAAAGTTAAAAATTGTGAATTATGATGGGAAATATTTTGCCTCTTTTAGAATCTATGGCACTGGCATGTCACATAAAACCTGATGGCAGTTGGACACTGACATATAACATAACCTTGTATCAGCCCCCTTGTGGTCTCCTTGGAGTCAACAGAAAACAAACTTCCCCTCAAGGCTTCACATTTCCTATGTGATAGACTGTGACATGCTGGGTCCCCTTATTTTAAAAAGTCCCTGATTCGACCCCTCGATTTTGGAGTTGTGTAACAACTTCGGACTTTAAAGTCCGGTTCTTTCGTTGTATCTCCGGAGACAGGCCCTTCATTTTGAAGATTTCATTTTCGGATACGACAAAAAAACAAAGCCTGTAATTTACGCGTGGACGGCAGAAGCGCCCGTCATAGCCCCAAGACTTATTGGCCCGAAGAGCATTCCGATTGCCGGAGGACAGATAAAGTGGCTCTAAGAATGCCTTCCGAAAATAGCAGCTTTTACTGTTTTCTGTCTCGGTTTTTATTTTGTAAGGTAAGCCGGAGCGTTGTTTTAAATCGGCCCGTTCCGCTTTTTATGGCGGTTTTAGTTGTTCTAGGGACAACGGAACGATACATTCTTGTAGCGGTGGATCTAAGAAGAATGCAGAACAACAGAAACACTAACAAACATGACAGGGATATAATGAAGTAGTTAGACATAATGAGCGACAGCTGCTTTAGGTATGTTCACTAAATTCTAAATGTAATGTGCACAATAAATGCAATGTAATGTGCACAAAGGATAGCAGCTCGGGAGACGGACGCGCTTCTCAATTGAGGCAGTGACGTCAAACTAATGGTATTGTTTGAAAGAGGTTTCCTAAGCAAACCCTACACGAGGGCGTAAGGCAGATAATCTATACTATACCCACCCACTTGAAAACTTAAGCAAACTATGGAAATTTAGTTTTGAAATTATTAGACTCGGCAACGCCCTAACGTGTACTTAGGTCCCAACTTTAATAACCAAGTTTTGTTGATCCCCGTTACTAACATTTAATATTTAATTTTCCAGAGCGCGGGGGAGCTACATAATGAGATTTGAGGTTTAAAAATTATTTATGATGACGTTGTAATTGGAACTAACTTCTCGGGAGCTGTTAGATTATAGAAACCTTCTAGATTCGCATATTACGTCAAGAAGAAGGTGAGTAACTGTGTGGTATGTGACGATCTATAATATGGTTGTACCACAGCCGACTCTAGGAAAGCCCTGAAGTTGAGAAAGCTGGCAACATGGCTTGCGGGTCTGCGCGGCGTGGCCTGTCACTCATTGTCAGTTGATGTTACAAGAAATTTACCAGAATTAATTTGTGTAGTGCCGGTAGTGCTATCGTCGCCAGATTGCTACGACGAGGCAGTGTGTCTCTGGGTGGAAACAGATATCCCGAAGTGCTGGCAACAGCTTTTTTTATAAATTCGTTTTGTGAAAAAATGAAACATTTCTCTAAAAGTTCGAAGTGAAGAATCGTTCCTTTACAATTTCAAGCCTCAAGATGCCTAGAACAGTCGAGGGAAGCTAGAACTTAGTTATATACCTGCGGCTGTAAGTCAAATCGTAATAATAACTTAAAGTAACTAGGTTTTCTTTGCTTGACGGCAAGCGGTCAACTTGTATTCGTTTTGGGCTTTCCAAAGGACGAAAATTTAAGAATAAAATGATTACGGGCCAATTGCATAGACAAACTAAAGTACCCTATACCCTATAAAATTAAAGGAGCTTTCTAACAATCCAACCATTGTTTAGTATTGTTGTTTAGTATTGTTACAAACGTTTCTTTGCCTTTATGAAATTGACTCTAAACTGCCATTTCAATCAGAAGAGATTACTCTCTTTCACAACATGCTGTTCTCTGTTTGCTTGTTGTTTGTATTTTCATGAAAATTTAACCATAAGGGAAGATAGGTAGTCATCATTTGCATGATGACGCACTTTGCGAAAAATTCTCGAAAAAAATCGACTTACAACAAAATGTAGTCCCCTCTATTTACCCAAATTTGCCATATTTTATTTGTCGAAAATGTACCTATCCACACCATAAATCGTACTTATTATAAATACTTATACTTCTGTGTATATTTTGTTACTTGTTACTGCTTTTATTGTCTGTTAAACAAACGTACCTACTTACTTAGGTATCCAATTATTTAAACAAGTTCACAAATATATCTAATTATAATTAAAAAGCGGGTTGAACATTTATTAGAAAAGATAAGCGAAGCCAAAATGCAGACTGCTCTATAGTGCAAAGACCCGTTGAACCGTCCCGCTGCGGCGTTGCCACATGTTTGCACGGGGCTTGTAAGCTTGAGAAGGTTGTGGTTGTACATTCGAAGTTTTGCAGGTAATTTTCGTGGGAGCTTGCTATTTTGGATTCCCGACAATTAATTCTGAACTATGCACATAATACAGAAATAGGCGAAACGTCAGATTCCTCTTTCGTTTGTCAGTCGCATCGGTTCTCCGGCTTTATCTTTTTTAATTTCGATTAATTATGCATTATTATTAGTATTTATTCATTAAAATACAATAGTATAAGCAGTAACTATATATAGAATATGCATCAGGAACACTCACTGTGACAAGTGCAAAGAACAAAAGAATACAGCCCGCTACGATCTACGATGTAAGGTAGGTACCACAACTAAAATACAAACCAATCAATCACGGAGAAAGGTATAGCCTTGCACTTTTTGCCGATGACTTGGTGAAACAGACTGTATGTTCACCGAATTGGAATCAATACTTTTTTCGTAACATCTGCAGCAAATCTATAGCCTGTGATATTCAGTGGAGTTTGAGCCTAATTTATGGCCTTTAGACGTCGGATTTCCAAGGCAGTCCTGAGCTTTTTATGACTAATACCAAACCAGCCATTTGTTTCAGAGATGGAAAGTTAGATTAAGGAAGACGGCATAATCATCAGTGTCTTTGAGGACTCCACATTATTAAAGCTAAACTATTTGGACTGCTTGTTCTTTAGAAAATAAAGAAAGAAAAACGAAGTGAGAGCTTCGAGTATATTTTTTGATGACATAATCAAATGTTAGTGGACCAGGACGAAGTAAAAAAGTCTGAGGTAAACTTCCAGACAGGTCGTCTCCAGGGGGTATTTTATAGCCTTTCTCATTATCACTCAAATTGAAAAACATCAGTTTTATACACTCTATATTCGAGGAGCTGCACTTTCAGACAATCCCCATGCAGATTTAATCAAACCTTTTTGTAATTAATCTGTTGGAAAAACTTCGCGGAAAACTTAAAGGATAATGAACTTTTGCTATGGTATTACCGTTCGTGGCCTCATTCACGCTTTTCGGTCTTCAAAAGACATATTTCCATAAAAAGGAGAACCGCTTGTTTGACGTACAAGTTATCTTTACAGTTGCTTCCGCGTAGCCGTATTTTTATCACTTTTTCAGCGGGATTTCGAGAAGAGTTCCATCGTTGGTGGCGCTCTGGCCAATTAGGAACTGGTCCTTATACGGAGGATTCCTTGATGAATTCTAAAAACCAATCAATTGGTTGTGCCTGTCACTATATGAGAACATAATCTTTTTTTTTTCGATAACTTATCGTTATATTTAAATATACCTCAGAGAAAAAATAACCAAGGATAGAGGGAACAAAAGCATCAAAATGCACACGTTTGTAGTCAACCAAAATCAACGAAAATTTACAAAAGTAAACAAACATTACGCCCATGTGTACAGGATGGGCCAAATTGGACACATTTAAAAGGGAAACTCCTATTTTTGACGAAGATAGACGAAAACTGATATCGGTGTCTGAGGCTCATTTTTTTATGATAAACTTAATGGCGAAAACCGCAAATCGATATCTGTCACCGTTCTTGATTTTCAGGGCGTTTTTCGAAAATGTGCGTTTTTGAAAAGTGGCCGTAACTTTTTTCGGGTTGAAAATTTTGTGTTTCTGTAAAAACATTCTTAAAGCACTTTTTTACGTAGAATCCAATGCTGCTACTACTTTTTTTTCTAGTTAATGGTTTAAGAAATACGGATAAAAAATATTATTTTTAAATGGAACACCCTGTATATTTTTGCATTTTTTTGATAGAGCAAAAAAATTACCATTCCAAAAATATATATTACTTAATGATTACTTAAGTAGTTATCAATTACTAATAGCTTTTATGATTTCATGTGTATAATTATTGGAAGCACGCCCTTTCATCAAGTAGGCATTGGACGGTGAGACAATGAAACAATCGTGGAAAAATGTTTACTGTTACCTACCTGTCAAATTTTCAGTTAGGCTGTTTAGGCAGGGTAAAGATTTTTCTATTTTTGTGTAATTTATAAACTTTATAACATACCTACAATGACATTTGAAAGTTATGAAAAATGGGATATGATAGTCTGTTTTATACAATCCGGGGAAAATGCCTATCTCTGTTTAACTCGAACCTACCTTTTCGGCCTACTATTGATCAAATCTATTAACTATTGCTCTAACACCATTAATCAAATTGTGTCGCAATCTTGCAAAAATGTGCTTGAAAGGATGTCTTCTCTCTGGATACCGCTCGTAGTATAAATTTTGCTCGTTGCATCTGATTTTTTCCCGGATTGTATAAAACAGACTATCATATCCCATTTTTCATAACTTTCAAATTTCATGGTAGATATGTTATTAAGTTTATAAATTACACAAAAATAGAAAAATCGTTACCCTGCCTAAACAACCTAATTGAAAATTTGACAGGTAGGTAACAGTAAACATTTTTCCACGGTTGTTTCATTGTCTCACCGTCCAAAGCCCACTTGTTGAAAGGGCGTGCTTCCAATTATACAAATGAAATCATAAAAGCTATTAGTAATTGATAACTACTTCGTCTATCTCCTTCAAAAATAGGAGTTTCCCTTTAAAAGTGTCAAATTTGGCCCACCCTGTACAACGTTTACCCGTGAGTAGTTATGCAAGTTCTTGTCATAAAACTGCTAAAAAAAGATGACATTCCGTTTGCGCATGTCCAAGGACACTTTACATCGAATAAATCGTTCAAATGATTAAATAACTTTCAATTTAAACTGTACTTGGACATGCGCAAACGGTATGCCATCCTTTTTTCAGCAGTTTCATAACAAGAACTTGCCTACTTCTCATTGGCAGCCTGTTCAGAAACGTGGGAAAATTAATTATTTAAATACAAGATCACATGGCAATAATAGCCCTTTGGTATGCCTATTTTTTCCGAGGAATTTTTTATTTTGAAGTTCATTATAAAACACATGGCAGCCTGACTAAACACAATACAATGGTATGGCGAACGTGGCATCGCTCAAAAAGATGTTGGATCTGTTCACTTTTTGTTCTTAATCCCTCTCTCCTTGCTTACTTCTCTGACGTGTTTAGATCCACTGCCTCCTTGATCATCGCATTGGAAAACCTAATACCCTTGTCTATAATAATTGAAGCACAAGGAACTTTTTAAAAAGTGTGTTTTTACAGTGACTCAATTATTTTCATACCTACAAAACGCCGTATGCCTTTAATAATAACACATAATTACTTCCCCCTCCTACCTTGCAACCATATTATTTTTCCCGGATCATAAAGTCTCACCTTTCATCCCGGTTATTATTTTCTCTGTTACGGTGTTTAGGTCGATTATGAAGCAGCGTTGAAATTAATAGTTATTGATTTATTAACTGTGCAAGCACAACGGGTACGGCATAATGATAAATCATGTCGTGTCCGGTTCTATTCACATTGTGAAAATGCAAATGAAAGTTCAGAGACGCCAGAATGCATTTATTTCTACAGGCTGGTATAGCTGAGGGTCAAGAATGAAAATGGTACGAATCCAAGACTAAAAGTACGATTCAGAAAGTTACAGACACATTTTTGTTTGAGTCACAGCAACAACTGGGCCAACACCATATAGTGTTGTTTCAAGCGATCGCCACATAACGAAAAACATGGACATGGTGGTTTAATGCTAAACACACCACTGCTTCAGAATCCTTTATAAAATAAAAACATGGAAATGTGTCCGTTACAACGAATTTAATATCATTTAATAGAATAAAATGCTTGTTTGTTGTGTCCCTTTAATTTTACAAGTGTACAAGAAAAACTAGTCTAAAAAGGAAGCAAGAGTATTTCAGGTATATCAAGTAATACTTGATATACCACTAAAACATCCTTTATTATTTATAATTATTGCAGGTATTAAAAAATCTCTCTTTATTCTTGACTTGGCATTGTAGGTTAGAATTTCCACGTTCGATACTTGCATTAAGTCGCTAAATGTCGAATTTTGTGGGTTGATGAACAAATAGGAAGTTCACATAACCAGCAATCATGAATAGTTACCCTACACCCTCTAACCCTCTCTAGTAGCTGTAGAAGACGCCGAAGTCTCCTACATCTCACCGCTACTAACTATATATCAATTGGAATAAATAACACCTAGCCGATGGAACCCATATCTCCGGTAGCTCGTGCCTACGGCCACAGTAGGAGTCCCGGGTTCGAGTCCCGGCCGGAGTGCATCTTTTTCAAATGATATCCTCTACCTGATATTCCACTACAACATCCCTTATTATTTAAATAGTGTTAGGTTTGACAACTCCCCCAATAAAGAAACTCTAGTTTCAACTACACTTTTAAAGAATGGTCAAGTATCCTTCTTTTTATGAGGACAGTGCCTTGTAAGATAAAGATAATGTTCTAATAACTAGAAACTACCAACGGGATCTTATTTCTGGCCTCTAACTATACCTTCCTCATGTTTGCTTTTTTAAATTGTTTGGGGTCGAGAATTCTAGATAGAATTTCAGGCGCAGAATACAGCTAAAATCTGAATATTTCCCACCAAACACCTGATGTAATGTATCAAATTTAAAGCATTCTTTGATGTTTGTTCACTTATACCTGCTATAAACTACAAAATAAACATGCTGAATATATTATAATAGGTAGGTATAGGGATTATACTGTGTTTATCTTTTGTTGTAAGTAATAACATCTTATCTCTTTTTATCTACATTGCATTTTTTTTATAAGATTCCTGCATAAGTACATAACATTACGTTACTTTTATGTGGGGGTTCTCTGTTATTCATATTTATTCTTATAAACTCACCAAAGGCCAATGAAGCTGCAAACACTGCCAGCAGGAAATAGGCAGCAGCCTTTTTGTTCATTTTGGCAGAATTCACACCATTTTTCTTCGCACCTCTCGAGCCACAAAGCGTCTTTCTACATCGCACTATATTCTTTCGAATAAATCTTCATTCTCGGCATTTTCGCACAACTAATTAGATCATTTATCTAATTAACAAACTCAATTACCTAGTTAATATAGGTGGTACCGCTACTTCAATTATTGCCCTCACAAGAGAAAACAAAAATAAAACAAATTGTCTCACTGTGTATATATCACATTGTTTCATGCAAACGTTATTTTCTGATTGGTGCGCGATTTTTATCAATGAGGCTAAAAACAGAAACGGCCCTGAAGATGTAAACAGCAGGCGAAAGGAAATGCAACTGACAGAGTCAGCGTAGCGTTTAGATATGACGGTAACCAACCAGAATATTGCTGGGGTTTTTTATTTTCGTCGGTTGGCGGCAGGCCCCTACGCTCGAAGCCGCTTTCGCACCAAACACCGCTGGTGCAAATGGTTTAAATTCACTGATCATGTTGGAGAAATTACAACGTCGCTACTAGGGATTTTTCTTAGTGTAGAATAAATAAAATAGTTTTAAAGGGCATGCTATACTCCTTTCTTTACTATTTTATAATTTATTTTTGAGGAATGATGTGAAATATATGGGAAATAGAGAAATTGAATGGCGCTACCTGAGTAAGAAGGATAAGGAGGAGTTTGATTAGTGGACCGCCAACAGTTAGGTATGATCCGTGAGTAGGGTGAGAATGTAGTAATGATGAATAAGGCATGATCCAAATCAAAAGCAGGCATTGGAACAATAATTTTTAATAAAGAATGGAAAAGATACAGTATAAAATAAACTTAGTTTGGAATACACGTTTCGTGCCGAATGTTTCCTTCTTAAACTGTCAGAATGCGATAAAAAGTTAGATAATAGTAATTGAGACCCCTCCAGCGCATGGCACTTTGATTATTGTAACGAAGATACTTTGAAAAAAAAATTCCACAAAATGGATTAATTGCAAATGTGTTCAATTTTTCTTTATCTAAATCCTAACGTCTATCTATATTTGGCATTTAAAAAAGAAAGTACCAGTGGCGTAGCTAGGTTTAACACGCTTTGAAAACGAACTAAAAAGTATAAAATATTATAAAATCGGACTAAAAAGTAATAGTTTCTCCTGAACCCATAAAGATGGGTCGCGTGTAATAGATAATATAATGTGTGTAGAAAAGTAGCTGCCATGTACAATTGTTAGTGACATAAATACGCATGCATTAATAATTATTAATATCTATTGCAAGCGCGCCACGTATTTTTGGTCCGTTTTTAAACAACGTGTTATATTTAAAAGTATATCTAATTTTTTTATGTGACAGGTGTTACTTTTATTTTAAACCAAAGAATAACATGACTTTTTTGTATACCTAGGCATTATTTTCTAATAAATAATGTACAGTGCTATATTTATAAAGTTTGTAGCAAATAGAAAAATTTGTATTATACGATTTCTTTGAAATCATGATTTCGGGATAAATATGTTGGAGCATAAAGAGAGTCTAGACGTCACAGCACGTGCCTGTCAAATTTGACATTTAAAACTAAAAATTGGGAAAAATTGGGTTTGCCTTTGGAAATATCGGAAAAAAATGTGTTAGGTACATGCCAATTTGCAGAAAGATATTAGGATATTTGTTTTTCTTCATTATATCTCTTCAAATTGGTACACGATACTTTTCCCGCAAAATAACTTAATGACACTTATTTACTGGTTGCTTTCTTACTAAACCATAAAAATGAAAATAAATTTCAAAGCAAAACTGGAAAAATAAGATTTTTTAAAATAGTTGTTATACACAATATTGGTGCAGACTCTTTAATTTTAAGTTCATGCCCTGTTCCAGTATTGTAATATTTTTACACAAAACACATCTATATTTTGAAATTGAGTGAATCAAAATGATAATGAATAAGTAAAACCCCATTTTTCCTAATTTTTATTTTAAACGTCATATTTGACAGTTATGGGCTGCAAAGTCACGACTCTCTTCAGGCGCAATAGTTACCCAAAACATGCACCTACATAGCTCGAAATCAGATTGTCAAAAAAATCTAATAATAAAAATGTTTCCATTTGGTGCAAAGTTTATGAATAGCATTTCGGTGGATTTTTCTACCTATTTCAAACACAGTAGACAGCAATATTTCAAAATTTCGCCCCCCCCCCCCGCCCCTAAATGCTGGCTACCGCACTGGCGAGTACCCTGTATATTCAATGAAAAAGGGCACTTCTGGAACATCTCTTAGTTTAGTTTTGACGGGTATTTTGCCAAACTTTACAACAATTAATTTACAAGCTCTCAAAATAGCCGCAAACGGCATTCGAGATATGCGTAAAAATGTTCCACCTGAAAAAGACCAAATAAATTATACCGGCATAGGTTAGAAAGTCGACAATTTTCGCCAGAATCCACATCCTCCTCGAATGCCTTCTAGACGCCTCAAGGGACTCCTCCTCATGTAGCAAATACTTTCTAGATCCCAACAACGCGCTCTTGAAGAATTCGAACACTTCTACATTTCTGGGGTAGGCGAAATCTCCTTTGTCGCTGGGTAATATTAGCTGATCTAATTCGTTAGATTTATCGTTTTCGAAGACCCATTCTTGGGTGATGAAATACCGCAGCGCCATGTTCGCAATGTAGATCTTCCTTTGGATCTTGAATAACCTGAAGCAGAAGGTAAACGGTAGGTACCATGGACAAACCAAATGAAACATGTTTGGTGGATAAGAAAAGTAACTCCCACCTTGGCTTCTGCCCTGCGATCTTCAGCAAACCATCGATGAACATAGCTGGGAGCAAATGGTAAAAGATCAACCTTAAGAAATGGTCGAAGTAGCAAGCAGTGACTCTGCCATCCGGGTACCAGAGTACATTGCTTAACGGATATTCCCAGCATATTTTCTTGCCTAAAAAATTGAACGTAACGACAGAATTTCACTTCAAAGTTTGTTACTGACCCATTTCCACCAATTCCCCTAACGTTATGTTCTTTATCTTATTGTTGCTGAAGTTGTACACCGAAATTTCGTACCTTCTTGCTTTGTCCCTAAAAAAACGCACAAAACTAAATCATGTTTAGAGTTTCATTTCTCGTAGGCTACAACAAGTTTGATCAATAACCACCTCGTGTTTTCGCACAAACGACCAACGAAATGGTAAGCAACTTACTTTTCCATCATTTTGACCCACGCGGTTATCAGCAAAGCCCTAGTAACCACATCGACTGGCACATAATCGGGTACTATGTCCGGTTGAGTGTAAACAGATCTTAGGATGCCTAAAATGTTCGGTTCAATGTTTGTTTACGACACAAATTGTGCGTTACCTTTGCCGCTGGCCACCAGGATACCTACGGGGCCGTTGAAATTGTCTATCCATCCTGGGATAGGATCATCGACCGTATTGATAACTGAAATTGGAAGAGGAGCTCAAATATTGTATCTACAAACACATATTGATTCGTCGAGATTGGAAAATCACGGGATACTGGATATCACAATATAATAGAGGAATCGCTGGTTGTATTGTAGCCATTGCTTTTACTAACCTATAGATGGTCTAGTAATAACAACTGGCACCTCCCCTTCGCACAAATCTTTCACCACATGTTCCGCCAAACTTTTAGTGAAAGTATACGTATTGGGAAGAGGACAAATAAACTTCTGAGTCAGCACTTCCAAGTGGTGGCTGTCTGCCTGTTCGGCTATAGCGATAGCCTCCCTCCAGTCTGAATGAGGCGGATACAGCTGCTCACCAATAACCTAGACTCCGGAAAAGACTATCGTGTTCGAATTTTTATCACCAAAAGATGCAGGTACCTACCTTTCGGTCACTGTTACAGTAACTAGTGGATACATGGATGAAAACCTCAATGTTCTTGCATTCTTTGGACAGAAGGGCGGTCTCCCTGGTACCTCTAGTATTAAGGAGGATGGCATCTTTGAGGGGATCGTCAAATCTTACGGAGGCAGCTGCGTGGTAGACTACGTTGACTTCGTCGACTAACCTGTTTCTGTCTTCTGGTGAAAGACCTTCAAAGAATGTTAACAAGAAGTTGTATCAAGTTCAGACTTGGGCAATACTGAACTCTAAAATAGTATTAGAGTCCTCATTGCATTCGAGTACTTTTTTGCTTATGTATGTTATGTATGTACCTGTTCGAGTGCAGGTACTACGATACAATAAATCCGATACGAATACATGCATTTTTCTGGTTTCAACGATATATACAGGGTGAGTTTTTTTCGATGCCCACTATGGGGATCTCGGAAACTAGCAGAGCTAGAACAAAGGTTAAATGGGGAAAGAATTGCAGTTTTGAATGCCCGATCTAAAGCCCCTTTTGGATTTTTAAAAAAGTTCATGACTCACTAGATATTTTGAAAAGAGTGATTTTTTGCTATTTCATCAGATCTCTGTAGCTCCGTTATTTCTGATTTTACAGAAAAACTGTAGAGACAAAAATTGTAGATAATTTTGGACGTAATAAGATAATCTGATCCAATTTTTTTTTATTGTTTGTGATATTTGAGATATGACATAAACTTGTGTTTTTTTTTGTAAATGTAAATCATAGTTGGCTGTTGCCTTATTAAATCGGCCATTTTTTAAGCTTTCCAAAGATATAATACTCGGCATAGTTATTATAAAAAATAAAAGAGCTATGGCCAATTTTCTGATTTTTTCATTTTCACATAGCCTGCCATGGAATATTTTCATAATTATGTTCTATCAAAGATCATGATATTCGAATATTTGAATATTATGATCTTTGGTTCTATTTTATAATAAGACATACTTCAAACTTTCAAATATTTTGTTTTTAGGTGGTAACAAAATGTAACAAAATAAAACAAAAATTATCATGATGGAGCTTCACCACATAATTATTTGCCCGTAAGAAATTACCTAGATCAGCTCTATCCAAATGGGAGAAATAGACTTATTTGGCAGCCCCGATCCCCCAATTTGTCTGTTTTGGATTTCTTTTGTGGGGAACAGTACAAAATAAAATATGAGACAATTGCTGAATTAAGAGCATCTGTTTTAGAAGCAATTGCCAGTGTTGACAGAAAGACCACAAATTCAGTTTTAAAAAGATGCAATATTTGCATAAATAATAATGGTGGATTATTTGAACACCTTTTTTATTTTAAAAGGTGATCTTTTAAAATAATAAAAATTTGAATTTGGGTTTTTTAATTTTTGTTTTATTTTGTTACATTTTGTTACTAGCTAAAAACAAAATATTAGAAAGTTTGAAGTATGTCTAATTATAAAATAGAACGTAATTATCAAAATATTCCATGGCTGACTATGTGAAAATTAAAAAAAAAAAATCAGAAAATTAGCCATAGCTCTTTTATTTTTTATAACAACTATGCCGAGTATTATATCTTTGGAAAGCTTAAAAAATGGCCGATTTAATAAGGCCACAGCCAACTATGATTTACATTAAAAAAAAACACGAGTTTATGTCATATCTTAAAAATAACAAACAACATAAAAAATTTGATTAGATTATCTTATTAAGCCCAAAATTATCTACAATTTTTGTTTCTACAGTTTTTCTGTATAATCAGATATAACGGAGCTACAGAGATCTGATGAAATAACAAAAAATCACCCTTTTCAAAATATCTAGTGAGCCGTGAACTTTTTTAAAAATCCAATAGGGGCATTAGATTGAGCATTCAAAACTGCAATTCTTTCACCATTTAACCTTTGTTCTAGCTCTGTTAGTTTCCGAGATCCCCATAGTGGGCATCGAAAAAAACTCACCCTGTATAGTATAATGTTATATGTTTGCTCTAGTAGTTTGGACAAAATTTTCCTTTGAATAATTGAGAGTCGGCCAAAATCAAAATTGTTATGGAAAATTCAAAACAACTAGTACGAGAATCAGAGCTTGCCTTTGACAGTTTGTATCAGGTGTTAATAATTGATGTCACAGCATCGAGCTGTAAAAATGGTATATTATTGTTATAATATTAGTGAAGAAAACGACATTGTTGAATGTTATGTTTCTTGCGAAAGAATAAAATATAACTTATGGAAAATTTCCACAGCAGCATTGGTTTTGTTGAATTTTGAATATAATATTGTATGTAATTGTAGGAATACAACAATTCATGTAAACCGTCAAATCTCCATTTATAATATTCTCGTAATGAATTTTCCATGGCAATTTTAATTTTGTCCAAGATTCAATAACCCAAAGGACGATTTTTTGCAAACTACTAGAGCAGAATATAACATCCCTACATACATTTGTACATTTTTATTTGATTCTTACCTAAACCTAGTTCGGCAACATCACCAACAACTGCCACGATCTTCTTCAAATTTTCTGGATACTTTTCCTTCATCCTATCAAATATCTACAACAAAAACCATCAAACTTATCCCCAAATATTTTCTTTATTTTCTTACGGGTAAATTAACGATGCTCTTCACTCTTTCTTCTGGCGACTTGCCTTTCCTAGGCCTGACCAAGATGTATATTTTTGCAACTTCCGGACAACTCCTCAACAATTTTTCTATGAGCAGTTTTCCTATGAAGCCCGTCGCGCCAGTTATGAAGATGGTTTTTCCAGAAAAATATTCCGGAATTGTTATGTCCGCTTCAAAGTTTGACGTCATTTTCGAAAATTCACTACCACCGCGTTACACTGCCTATTTCACAATGACCGCAAATCGGTGGGTTCATTAACGTATAACGATGACCCTTGTTTTTTATAACTATGTAGATTTCAAACAGAATGATTTTCATATTTCAAAGGTAGGAAACCTTATGCGCTGCTTTACATTGTACCGAACGAGTGTCGTTCATAATGTGAAAGATATTATTTGGTTTGAAACCAAAGGCAGTCCTTGAATTTAATGTAACGAATAGAGTCATTGGCGTGTCTAAGAAAAACCTTCTAAATACCGGTTTCGGGTGCTTAACGTCAAATTAGATTGCAGTACTTATGCATTATACATTATGAATGTGCAATACGTCAAGCATTCCGTAAAAATAATTTCTAATAATAATATAATCACCCTACGCAATAGAAGGAATTTTGTACCCCTTTTTTTCCCCTTAAGTTCCGTTCTTGTAAACCATTTTTCCCGCCAACTCAACAATAATAATAATTGTTAAATCTGCATAATTATTGTGTTCTAGTTTCGTCAAATGGGCACAATACGATAAACACGTAATGATAGACACAAATAACACTTAGAGAGTCTAGAAATAATGCGGATAATTCTTGTAACACAACAGACCTTTGGTTAATAAATTAATAGTACCTATATTATGTACCAAGGGACTATAAAGTGCGTATTTTAATCCCGAGAGTGAAGATTGTTGCCAGAGGGTAAGCGAAGGATTAAGACTCACTTTAGTCCCGTTGTTCATACGCTATTTTTTTGCAACGCAGGAACTTAAATTTAAAAATTCACAAGACAGTATGTAAAAAGAAACATTCGACATTACCAATTTACTACTTTGCACCGTTATTGTATCGAGGAAACTGTTTAACTTTTCAAGGGCTACCATGCTGGTGCCAATTGGTACCATGGTGCCAAAATTGCTACCAAAAGTTGGTACCTGGGTACCAACCATCATATAGGTAATCTAGGTAATTAATATTCGAAAACATCGAATTGATAAGTACCCAATTCAATGTTCGAAAAGTTTACCTTTCACACCCAGTACTTTCTCAGCAAATATAAGGTAGAAGAAAATTTGGTTAGGTTTCCGTCGTCAAAAATGTCATTTTCTACATTGTTTTTTTAATTTTCTTTGCGAAAAATGGGGAAGAAAGGCAAAAAACCGAAGCCCGACAAACCAACCGAAGAAGACCACGAAGAAGACCAAGAAAATGTGGAACCGGACACCAAAAGAGGGAACGTCGAACTCGCAGAAGCTCCACGTCATCAAAGCAGAGCTATTTCCCGACAGAGTATTCTCAAGAAGAGCGGTAGTACCCACAGGTCGCAACAAAACCAAATCAATCTAATCTGCTGCTCCACCTACAGGCATCGACATCGTCAGAACAAGCAGCAAGGCAGTAACCATCGGCGAAGATGAAGAAAGCAAGCCACCGAGGAAAGAGAAGAAAGTAAAACACAAGAAATCGGACGATGAAGACGAGAAATCTCCCAAAAAGAAAAAGAAAACCGAGAAAGAAGACAAGTACGAGCTGAAAGAAATCGTACCCGCGTCGGAGGAACCCAGAGGAACGAGGCAGTCCGTAATTCTAGAAGCTCCCGATGAACCGCTGGTTTTGACTGGGGAGGCCAGATCCAGAACTCAGATAATGGAAGACATGAGGTCGAAGATCGAACTTAGGATGTCTCTGATGAAGCAGGCTTCTTTGGAAATGTTAGTACAAAATAATTGCTTTGTTACAATTTAAATCTATCACTATACTCTTTTCAATCTTACCAGTGCAAAGACTCGTTCAGGGGAAAGCAGAAGGCGTTCAAGCGTCAAGATGAAAAGAAGTAAAAGCAAAGACAAGAGCAAATCCAAAACTACCCTGATGTCTCAACTTTCCGAAGATTCATCTGAAGAATTTTCAGTTGATACCTATGAAGAAAAACATGAAGAACGCAAAAAGAAAGGCAAGAAGAAAGATCACAAAAAGAAAATGAAAGAAGAAGAAGACGAGAAGCTCGAGAAACGAGAAAAACTCGAGAAAATAGTTAAATCTGAAGAAATGATCATTTACGGTAAACTTATCTATTTAATGTTCTTCTAATTTCTGGCACTGGGTGGGCTTTTGATACTTCGCAGATGAGAAACCTACTGAAAAACCAAAGGCCGAAGACAAAAAGAAAAAGGGTAAGAAAGGTAAGAAGGGAAAAGAAGAAGTCAAAGAGACAAAGAAAGAAGAAGCCCCAAAAGAATTAGACCCAATAGTCCAACTGAAGCGACTCATATCTCTAGCTAAGGAACTAAGTAATATATTCAGTCAGTTCAACACTCAAATATTCTTCAAAATTAATGTTTTTCAGACGTTTCACTTCCACAACTTCCTAAAGAAATGACTGAGGTATTTTTGTCCAGTGGCATAAAACAGTTGAACATTTATTTTTTCTTTAGGGTCCAAAACGCAAGGGCAAGAAGGAAAAAGGAAAACCAACAGCTGAGATGTTGGAAAAAGCTCGAATCGAGGCTGAAGTGCAAGCAAAAAGGTTTGTATGAAAACTTAAATATTCAGAAATTAAAATATGGATGTTATTGAATATATTTAGAATATACTTTTTATTTTTTAGACTGGAAGAGTTGATGAAGAAGAAACGCGAAGAAGACAAGAGGGCCGCTATGGAGAAAGAGAAGAAAGAGGCACAAGAACATATTTGGAGAATCGAGCAACTTGAAAGATCTTGTCATTTTATTAACAAACTTATCGAATTTAATAATGACTTAACAAAACAGGCGAAAGAAGAATCCGAGGTAAATACTTTTGAAACGTTTGGAAACAATGCAACAACTTATGTTTTAGTGGCAAAAATATGTAGATTGTGGCAGACTTCCAAACCCTTCCATGTGTGATCAGATGAACACATACCTACACCTTTGGGAGCAATCTATGGATACCACTACGATAGAAGATGCTTCGAAAAGAACGAGAGATATCCTAGGGGTAGTAGAATCAATATTAGAGGTAGATAATAAAATTGTTCTTTAGCTTCTTAGCGACTTGGACGAACTGATACATACAGCATCTGGCCAAGACCTTGACAAGGTAGAAAATTGGAAATGGGTGAGAAAATTGTTCAGAGAACACCAAATGGATAGCTTGAATGTCACAACGTATCGTCTCTTAAGAAACGTCGAGCATAGTTTACACCGAATAAACATACCAACTGCCGACTATAATTTCAAAGACGAATTTTTAACTCTTTGCATATGGTTGAGGGTGCAGCTGCCAATCCCATTGCCAAACCCAAGACGACCACCAAAGTAAATAGGTTTTACACTAAAAGACGCTTTTGTTGGCCCATTAACATTTTAGGCCAAGAATAGATATAAGTCTGAGGATGCTGGAAATGGACATACTATTTCCTATAGCAATAGATGGAGAACACGCTGCTGTAAGAGGAATGTACCTCAAATACGACCATCTGAGTGATACCAGTAGTTCCTGTACCATGCCAGATATTCCACCCGAATTCAACATGAGTATTTGAACGCTTTTTATGGGGTGTTCTTACTTATTGTTTGCTTGTAGATATATTGGAGTACATGAAGAAAGAATTCAGAATCAAAATGAAATACAAGTATGACAGTAGAGACAAAATCAAAAAGAAATTTGAGCCGCCAAGGAGCAGCGCTTCTAGTGGTCAAACTGAAACAGCCATTGGCCAATATTCTACCCCAGAAGAAAGAGATCGACCATCAGAGTCGATAGTGAGTGAAGAAAAGGAAGATTTTGCTTCTGACGAAGAAATTCCTATTGTTCCATTCAAACAATTGAAGCCTACTGCAAGCGAATTCGCTGTCAGTTTGGAAGATCAACTGTATTCTAATAATAGAGAAAAATTGACTTTAGATCTTGATGACTCGACTTTAAACTTAAGAAGGTTCAAACTGTTGGGAGGCGTATTTCATATTAACTTGTTAGAACAACCTCCACAACCACAGGACTTTATAACAATGGAAATGACCCTCACAGCATGTATGGACATTTTGAAACAATTCAGTGGGTGTTACCTTTCTTTATTTTAGTACATTTGCCAAAAAAACTAGAAACTGTACCATTTCATGTAAGTTATCTGCCACCGGCACCTTCCGACGCGAGCGTCAGGAAGTTACCAGAAGAAATAGAAGAAGAAATGAAGAAACAGGAAGAAGATATGGACAAGCTCCTTCTGATAACTTTAAAGTTAATTTGAGTATTGACTTTGCGCCTGAAGTGAAATATTGTCTTTTAGGTGGCCTCAGCACGTGATTTTTCTAGAACTCCCAATAGTATGCTACTGGGATGACCAACAAAAGAATTGGACCAAGAGTGAGGTTCATGACGTCAAACACAATGAAGAAAAGTCGACTATAACGTTTAGAACTGGAGTTTTTGGTGTGTTCGGACTGGCCACATTTAAATACGTGAATCTACCTTTTCAAGCGTATGATCTCAAGCCAGAAGCCGAGTAAAAAATTACGCAATAAAAATTTTATTAAGTATAAAAAATATTATTGCAGTGGCTCCGTAAGTTTGCAACTGACTGCCGCCATATTAATGTTGGAATTTAACGTGAAAGATGGAAAGATTTGCCTGTCGCAACTGCAGAATAGTCCGAATAACGCACTACAAGATATCGTAGGAACTTACTTTGAGTTACACAAACTTAAAAGGGTAACAAATATTGGATAAATTACCAAGAATAATTTTGTAGTTTTAGATGATGCAAGAGGCAGGAATTGATATATTTCCGGATTTTGACGCATTTTGCTACGTAGAAGGTACTGTACTAGTTACCTCTTACCTGTGATAACTATTTGAAAGGTCATAATAGTTCACGTGTGTCAATGTACCTACGTTTTTTGTTATATTGGGCTGTGACTTCGTGCATATTTTAAAGCGAACAAAGCAAATTTGAATCTACAGTGTTTGTTTGTTTGAATTTCGTAATTTTTAATGCGGAAGTAAATATGTCATCTTACGCCATCTATAGTCATATTTTTGACATTTATCCCATCGTTTATTTTTTATGGCAACTCTTTTATCCAGGCAGCTGTGAGAAACACTGGTCGACAGAACAACACCTCTACTACAACATGGCCCAAATGGCAAATTGCTTTAATTTTTCGTGGTCCAGATGGAACATACAAGCCGGCAGAAGGAAGATCACCCTACAAATGAGAGAGTATGTTCCCGCAAAAACCAAACAGGTTAGTGTGATTTCTACGTTCTTGAAAATGAGTTTTACATTCTTATTTGTAGAAAAATCACCAAATGCTCTTGGTCACACCATTGAAAGTCACATTCGTCGAGTGCACCGAAGTCAGCCAAGTTTTTTCAGAAAAGGAACTTGAGAATATCAAGGTAACGATTACCCTTGCTGTGCATATTTTAAATAATTGGTTCCGTTTGTAGTTTTCTGCCGATTTGTATCATCTGATGAAGTCCACCAGTGGCATTCACACGAGGAATAAGGTTCTTCAAGCCTCAAAAGAGAATGTATTCGCCTTGTCGCAACTTTTGATAGGTACTCGAGTACTCAGTTTCTCATAAATAAAATCGTGTGTAGTAAAAAAACACAATGGCTTACTTTTTAAGAAGAACAAACTTCTTTCAACCCCTTTTAATTTTTTTAGAGGATTTTTTAGCGTTAATCAGGACGCCCCAAAACCTCCATATACCAAATTTGAACAAAAAATATACAGGGAGTTGGGAGTTCTGTTCTACAAAGTGTCAAAGTTGAGCAAAACATGAGTTTTAGGCATCTGGTGAGTCAATAGTGTGTCGTGGAATCCCCTCAAAACAGTTGAATGGTCAACAGAACCACTCAAAGTTTTGGTGTGCCACAACAGGAAACGCACAGAAAATATATCTTAGAACATTGTTAGCGAGAAGTCCAATAATTTAAATAGTTTCATATTTGTTGGTTGGCATTTTGTAAAAAATAAATTACTTTTGTTTAGTCATATTTTTTCAATAATTCCAGAGCACTCTTGACCCTTATCAGTGACTATAGTGGCTATCGTCACTGTAGTGATTATAGTGACTATAGTCACTATAGTCACTGCCCTTATAGTTTCATTTTGAGATGACGCAGAGAAAAATACCCTGTATATTTTTTGTTCAAATTTGGTATAAGGAGCTTTTGGGCGTACTGATTAACGCTGTGGTGTCTGATTTTAAATAAAAAATAATCGCTATTCAAATCGGGGGTATACAAAAATCGTAGCCGGCCCTTTATTTGCATTTTGAAAATGGCAGGAATGTCAAAAGAAGTGGTTTTTGATGGTCTTTAAAACAAACAAAAGTGTGTTGGTGTAGAAAAACTGAATTTTGTTAGAAAGTTTTCATAGTTTTCTAGATCGTTGCTATTCCTAGTGAATTCACCAAAATTTAAAATTAAACAAGTACCACTGGCATTGATAATCGCCACTTTATTTATTATAACGAATGCTTTTCTTGCGTTCACACATAGATTAAATGAGCCATAGATATACAGGATGATTTTTTTAGGTCTACCACCGCCATTTTCTCGCTTATTTTACGCCCTACAAAAAAAGCGTAAGAAACAAAAATGTTGCATTTTTGGACAGCTAAGTGGTGCTGCAAAAGAAATCGGCATCCATGGCCAACTTGTCGCGCAATATTAAAAAAACCTCAAATTGAGCAAAACTATTAATAGCCGTGGAATGTTTATTTTAAGAGACAGAGGAAAACTTTTATATTGAAAATTGATGGCACTGAGAAGCTTTATCCATCAACGTATTCATATAGTTTCAGCAAATTACACAGGGTCTTCGGCTCTCTTGAGGCTATGAAAATTTTTTTGTTTATTTCTTATTAAGCGATTTTCTCGCTTAATTTAGGCCGCACAGAAAATACGTAAGAAAACAAAATATGGCAATTTTGGTCAGCGAGGCAACTTTAAAAAAGGAATGGGCCTCCATGCCCAACTTTTCGCACTGTACTAAGAAAACTTAGAATCGACAAAAATTTTCATGGTCTCAAGAGAGCCGAAGACCCTGTGTAATTTGCTGAAACTATCTGACTACGTGGATGGATAAAGCTTCTCAGTGCTATCAATTTTCAATATAAAAGTTTTCCTATGTCTCTTAAAATAAACATTCCACGGCTATTAATAGTTTTGCTCAATTTGAGGTTTTTTTAATATTGCGCGACAAGTTGGCCATGGATGCCGATTTCTTTTGCAGCACCACTTAGCTGTCTAAAATTGCAACATTTTTGTCTTTTACGCTTTTTTGTAGGGCGTAAAATAAGCGAGAAAATGGCGGTGGTAGACCTAAAAAAATCATCCTGTATAGTCAGAAGCAATGCTGAAACCGTCCGCAAAAAATCCTGCTACACCAACTTTCAAACTTTAATTTTAGAGCGAAAATAAAACAGATAAATTGTAATGCCTAACAATTCTTAGGACTTGATACTAAGTTGAGGTATATGTATTTTAATTTAGTTATTCGTTTTTATATTAAATTTTATGCAAAATATTTGGTGTAGCTTGCGTAAATTTCTACAATGATTCTGACAGTTTATGTGTAGCTTTGTCTATGGTTCACATAAGTATAGCTTAATTTTTATTTTAATTTATCAAAGATACGGGAAGCTTTTCGTCGCATGTAAGTGCAACATCACAATAAAACATCGACTTTCAAACTTTTACCGACAACAAAAATCAATGACAAACCACCTCAAGTACACTCAACGACCTCAACACAGAAAACAACCAAACCATGCGCGACCAACGCCTCCCGCAACCAAATCACCCTCATGCCAGTCTCCTCGTCGTTTTCCCCCTCAACCCCTACGCCCGCCGTTGCGCAACGGACAAAGGAACCGTCCATATGCTGCCCTTCGCCCGAACTTCCGCCAACCTCCCTCCTCTACGGCGACCCGGCAACGCCGCGTCGCCGCTCACATGGCGACCACCGCGCAACCACGGCCGCGCACCACACTCGGGCGACGTTGCCATACCGCGCGACGCACCGGAAAGTCGTTCATGTGACCGTCCTATGCGGCTCTGGGTGCTGGCGGTGCGAGGCTGGGAGGCTGTCTGCGGTCGGAAATAGCGAGTAGTACATGTAAGTGTGCAGATTTTCACGTTTCCTCCGTTTCCGCGGGCGTGCGGCGCGTTGTTTTGGGGAGATGCGGGAAGTCCGGGAAAATCGCGTAGGGTGACGTGTTAGAGTAAAGTCACGTACCTACCTAGATGTGCGTGCCGTAAAAAGTAAACTAGTCGGGTCGCCTAGAACATACACACGCGGAGTTTATACATAGGAATTATGAGTTGTTTTCGAAAACGAGGTTTATGTTGCTCGAGTTATTCGTCGAGAAATTTGCAACAAGCCGATAAATAAATTTTATTACGTAAATGGCTGATTTTATGCACTTTTCCGGTTCAATGTAGCCTATGATTGTGTTATTCGTAATATAAATATATGCGAAAATGATTATTATAAATAATTATTGTTAAACAGCAATTAATTTTGTAAATGTGTTTTTTTCTCTTCAAAACCGCTAACCAATAAAATATCTCTCTGCACCGATGAATTCCACGTAGAAAATAAAAAATGTTTTTAGCAAAATCGATGAAAATATTCACGAACGCGAAAAACTGAGGCACGTTTTATAAAACTCAGAATATCAGAATGTGGTTTGCTGCATTTAACTTTTCTCGAAAATCGAGCACAGTACACATATGTAGCTATTTTTTGGTCTATCTCCCCCCCAAAACCACCCTCTACTGGTTATCTTCGTTACGATGGGAAGCTTCAAAATTGGCCAAACCTAGAAATGTTTATAAGTATTCCATGATCTTTCTCGTACAAAAAATGATCTGAGATATGGACAATTTTTTTTGTAAACATAATTTGATGAACCGAAATCGAAGAAACCGACTAGTATACTATACAGTAGGTATTCTGAATTCATATTGAAAATAAATTGAAATTATACAGAGTGGTCCAATTTTTACATGCATAACTTCCAAAATGTAGATTTTTTCATATAAACATGTATCGAAATCCTAACGGTTTTTGTTATACAGGGCGGCATCAAATATCAATTTTGTGTTTTTTTTTACTTTTCCTAAAGGAATACAGTTAATAAGGCGCAAACATATTTGGTACATAGGTTCACATTAAATTCTATAAATTAAAGTAATTCGGCCTGCCTACTTCCACCAGTGCCGGAGAGGCGGGGGTCAACCATCATATTTTTTATTATAAAAATGGTACGCCACTGGAAAAGTAATATTTTTTGGTTTCATTAAGTTTCCCAATTAATTATAAAAAAAAACTATTCTCCACTTTTTTTCGAAAAATGTAGTTTTTTGGAAAATTTATTTTTGTGCGTTTATAACAGGGACTCTTTAAGAGGGGGTTGCCGACAGCGAAAGTGACGTTAGATTTCGTATTTTTTTAAGTTGTATAGCATAAAATCTAATAACATTTTACCTGGCAAAAATTTAGTACAAACATCTCTCTTCATTCTAATCATAAGATCTCAAAAGCATATGCACTGGAATTATTATTTTTCCCAAAGTTTTCATAACCTATAAAACAAAACGCTGCTTTTAAGATCTTATGATTAAAATGAAGACAGAGATGTTTGTACTAAATTTTTGCCAGGTAAAATGTTATTAGATTTTATGGTATACAACTTAAAAAAATACGAAATCTAACGTCACTTTCGCTGTCGGCAACCCCCTCTTAAAATAAGGGGACCCAGCATTTCACAGTCTATCACATAGGAAAAGTGAAGCCTTGAGGGGAAGTTTGTTTTCTGTAAACTCCAAGGAGACCACAAGGGGGCTGGCACGGGGCTCTAAATATATGCTATACGGGGTTATATGTCAGTGTGTCCAACTGCCATCAGTTTTTTTTATGTGATAAGTGCCATAGATTCTAAAGGAGGCAAAAATTTCCCATCATAATTCACAATTTTTAAGTTTTCTAACTTCCAGATACTCAGATGTGGCAATTAAAGAATTTTAACTATACAATAAATTTGTTTCATTTGACAGTTGCCATATTCTGTATTTGTAGACAACACTGTCAAGTCTAATTTTTAGAAATCATGGAAACCATTATTAATTTTTACTAACAATCAAAGTACCTACCTGTTTTATTCATAGATTCTCCAATAAAATGGCATACTTGGCATCACTGATACCATTAGAATGAGGAAAGAATAGGCCTCACTTTGGAAAGTATAATGCTGGGTCCCCTTACTTTAAAAAGTTTATAACGAAAAAATCCACTTATTTTATTTTGACATTTTCTATATTCTGGAAGATGTGTTATGCAGGTAAAGGTTGGACCACCCTATCTACACTGTAGAAGTGAAAACACTGAAAAATTGGCCAACCTCCTTGCACTAATTTTAAAAGAGAGTAAGGTCGCCTAAATGTATCGCTGCAACTTGTTTTTTTATAAAAATCCCGTTTCTGCAAAATGACAAACCATTTTGTTTATTTCGGAAATGAACCAGATTACGCAATATTTTCCCACTCGCCGCTTACGTTTAAACAAACCCGTCCCCCGACCCGCCTCCTGTTTTTCCGCAACAATTTTCTTTGTGCACACGCCCCCCCTCCCTCGCACCTCTATCGACCTCCGGCGCCCCCCTCCCCGCCCCCTTCTCCCCGTCTCTCCCCCCGTTCCGCGGGGTGCGGCAACGCCGCGCTCGCCTGGGACACGCGGTCTGCCCCTCCCCACCGCCGCCGCCTCACCCCGGCCGCCGCCGCTCACATCGCGGTTGGCCGTGCTCGCGACAGGCCGCGCGATCCGAGCAGGCCCCGGGCGGCGTTGCCACGTCCACCGCACGCTGGTCGATAGAGGGGTAGCGGGCGGCCGCCGGTAGGTACGCGGACCGCGTCCTCTCTCCCCCGGAACGGAAGGGCCGGATCGAAGGTAAGAAAGGCGGATCGCCGGTTTCGGGTGTCGACGTCCCGCGGGCGGCTGCTGCGGTCGCATGTGACGTAGCATGTGCTCCGATCTGATTGGTCCGGGTGGTCGCCGACACCGCGCCGAGCTCGCGCGTTGTTTATTCGCGCGGCCAGCTCGATTTTAACGCCGGAAAACGCTCGCAGGGCGTTTGGGACGTGGAAAGTCGCAGCGGGCGGCGGAATGCCGTCGGAATGAACGTTGGGAGGCGGTGAAACGTGGTAAATATCGACGACGTGATGGGCGGTGTTGCCGGTTGTCGCCGCGCTGCCACTCCTTTATTATTAGTAGTTGTTAGTCGACTTTTAACAACAAATAGCCGCGTTACGGCGATTTTTTTAACATTACACCCATCTCACGACTATATATTCCTAAAATTATCTGAAAGAATTAATTCTGACGCGTATTTTCGTAGGATTCTTTGTTCGAACGCCGCTATGAATGAAATAAAGGGGCGGACTGTGTTAGGTGTACCTACCTATATCCTGCGAGGTGGCATTCTGAGGTGACCTCTAAAAACTTTCAAAAGTTGCACCTACTCCCGTCGATATTTTTTTGTCAACGTAGGCTAGAATTAGGTAAGTTACTCGGTCGAATTTACAGTTGAATTAAATGTTACGCATTGAACAGGTTGTAAGCGAATTACGGTTCTATTTTTAGATCCCTGCACGCGTTCGTATGGGATAATACCTAGCCTGGTTTTTTGCCACGGTATTGATTGCTCTTCTGCAAATCGAGACAACTTTTTCACTTTCACTTGGCGGTTTTTTAAATCTTCAACTCTAGAAAGTCGGTCCGCGCCGTAAATAACGAAACCTGAGAAGTTATTGTTTGTGAATTGTCGGTTTTATTTTCGAAACGTAAACACTCGAGGAGATGTTAATGCGTTAGGCTCACATAATCTAAACTTCGGGGCAGTGAACGCTGTACAAACTGCGTAAATTAACATTTATTACCTCCGGCTAATGTTTTTACCGACTAACCGCTCGATAAGAAACGCATTTTGTCAACTGGTAGTTTTGGGATTTCACAAAAAGAGCCGATTTATCGGGAGATGCGGCAACATGGCGGAACGTGCTGTCTGCTCCGCGGTGTTCGCCAAACTGAGTTCGGCGGGTGCAAGGTTGCCAAGTCGGCGGGCAATTTTTTAGCCAGGTTTTCCCTTCCTTGTGCCAGAAAACTTTCTAATTTGGGCTTAAATGGGGATCTTGAGAATCGTTTTTCGACGCACGAGCTGTAATGGGTGTAAGTAAATATTTAGAAAATATTGAACCATTTACTCATAATTTCAAAAGAAAAGTAGGTACCGACCTAAATAAATAGTAGGATTGTTGTTCACGGTTATTACAGTAAAAATTATGTATATCATACATAAAACGATCAGCAATCCATTTTGAACAATTTGTTAATAAATAGGGTACCTATTTGTTCGTTTTTTTAAGTAGCTTAAAGCTATAGTTTTTTTTTGAGAGGAGAAAGAATATATTCTCCGAAAGCTCAGAAAATAAGGTTCCTTGAGTTAACGTTCAAAGTTTAATTCTTTTAATGTTAAGCCTGGTTCATGCAGCAACTTTATCTTGCTTTATCTTTTAAAAGTTGAACATATTGTAAAATAATAGAAGCGTTCTGGCAACACTTTTGCTTTATGTTTTGCTTTTACTTTTAGACCAAATTTTATTATACTGTTGGGCCACTTTCAGTGCTATTCAATTTTTACGGCTCGATATTGACAACAAACTTCGCCCAAGTAAATAATAATGCCTCGTCCACGTGATTCCTATTTTGTTTTTTATCTAGATGACCCCAAATTACTCACTTAACAAATCGCGTTATCAGTGTTTTTTTTTCGCAGGCGAATTTCGCTAATCTCTCTCGGTCGATTCAAAAACAATATTTTCCTGGTCATACATTCGTATGTGACACTGCATTCATCGGCTGCAATTAGCGATCCCTACATGTATGATTAAAATGTTTCCGGCCTGTGGTAGGCATAGTGAAGCATAGGGGAACCTACCATAAACCCTGTCTCTCTATAAACAGACAAAGAAAAAAAACTAAAACCACCTAACAACTTACACACGGGTTTTCTATAGGAATGGTGCGAGCAGAAATATCGACGAAAAGTATACACAAACTGGGAACTTAATATAAATAACTAGCAAGCAAGTATAAGTATCAGATTTCATAATAAATGAATTTTTTTTTCTCGAAACTTACATCTGGAAACTGCTTCCTTATAACGTAATTTTGTGACTTTAATATGCTTCGACCGACCCCAAAAAGGTTATTTCCAACTGAAAGTTTCTCATTCGTCGTCTTCTTCTAATATTTATAGTAAGATAGGTTATGATTTCTGCATTAACATAAAGTGAGGGTCAATTATAAATTCAAAAGTTCAATATAACACTATTTAAATTTAAAATCTACAAAGCCGATTTCATAAGAACATACCGAGGAACATACTTATTACGAAAATTTGGCTAAATATAGAGTTCCATATTATACAAACACGGAAGATGCATAATTAAATAATATGTTCATGGTACCTAGCTTACCTTCCCATAACATCCAAATTTATACTAGAATGGAAAGTAGCAAAATATTTGTATAGTATTACCTCAAGTATCCATCCACCCACACAAATAAATACGTTTTCTATTAGTATTAGATGATTTATTGATTTGTCAATTTTTACTAAAAAAACATACTGATAATTGCCTAATAGGATTTTATTTGACTAATTATTGATTGTTAAGATTCCATACTAATGTAATGTTTTAAAATCAATATCTACTGCAAAACAATTTTTCTCCTTGGTTCAAGGAAAAAAGAAAATTGCGGAAAACCGAACCAAGAAATAAAAAGTTCATTCACCACACAAAGGCAATGCATGCCGCATATATGTTTTCTAGACTATATACAACAAAATAATGCTTGCTGTGGTTTACTGAGAGCCGTGCTAAAATGCCAGACTTTATCAAAGTGTGCTGTGAAAACAGATGAACCATCGCTGTGCCGTGTTGCCAAACGCAAGCCCCGGTGACGAAGCGAACAGGTTCGATAATATGTGGGTACACACTCATGGTCTTAATTACATTACAAATTGATAAAGCATAACAATAATAATTAAAGAAGTTCAATGCAATAAATTGTTATTGTAGTTTCGTCAGCAAATATAAGGATGTTTGGCTGAAGTTTTTTCTTTCACGAAATTAAAATAAAAAAACTCGATAGAGTATTTAAAAAACTGAAAAATCCAGTTAGTTTTGCACAAAAACGCACCCGATAGGTACGAAACGCAACTACCGGCAACGCAGCCTGCGAACACGTGTAACGCCTGTCGGTTGCCCTGCCGGTAGAGCGTGAGGTCAACCTGCGACGTTGCCAAACCTCCCGTCCCGTATCATTCTTCAGGAATTCCATTTTACGTTCATTTTTCTAACGTGTAGGCCGCCCACAACCACACTCGAACGGCTTTTGCTTTGAACTAAACATATTCTCCTCGCGTCAAAATTAAATAAAGCCGTATTGAGGGTTGCAAGTCGACAGAATGGCAACCGCGCCGCCGGGCGGCTTTTGTTTTGCCCGGTGACGGGGTCCGGCCGCTCAGGCAAGGCCTACTATGACCCCGGCGAGGAGCGGGCGCGACGCGAATTGACAATTAGTTGAAAGGTCGACGTCACAGCCGCCTCCGATGTACCTATCTGAACCTGCCAGGTGACCTCTGGCGATAGGGAACAATAATGTAATAGGTATCATTCCAAAAGAGACCTTACATCTCTAAAAGAAAGTTCATATAAGATAATTCTACCTGTTACTTGTTACCATCAAGAAATTATAATAGTATCGATTGTAGGTATGGATTTTGTCAATAGTATCACATTAAAGGTTGTGTTCTATAAATGCCCGTGTTCCGCAGGGATCAATTTTGTGTCCTGCTTTTTACTTTTTTTTTACAGCTGTTTATCCTATATAATTTATGGACCGGGAGATAGTGACAGATTTTTGGACGTGATTTTACTCAGTATGCCTTGCAAAGGGCATTATGTGGCACATATTCTCACAATAATAAGGTACGAATCAGAGAGTCATCCTGGGTTCTTCATGTGAAAAACTGAGTTTTCAATTATTCGAAAAATATGCGTTTTGATATGATTTTATATAGGCTGCCATGTTTTTTATAATGAAGTTCAAATAGAAAATTCCTCGGAAACCATAGGCATACCGTTAGGGTGGGTCCAAAGGGCTATTATTGCCACGTGATCTTGTATTTTAATAATTAATTTTTCCACGTTTCTGAACAGGCTGCCAATGAGAAGTATGCAAGTTCTTATTATGAAAATGCTGAAAAAAGGATGGCATACCTTTCGCGCATGTCCAAGTACATTTTACATCGAATAACTCGTTTAAATGATTAAATAACATTCAATTTAAACAGTACTTTTTTCAGCATTTTCATAATAAGAACTTGCATACTTCTCATTGGCAGCCTGTTCAGAAACGTGGAAAAATTAATTATTAAAATACAAGATCACGTGGCCCTTTGGACCCACCCTAACGGTATGCCTATGGTTTTCCGAGGAATTTTCTATTTGAACTTCATTATAAAAAACATGGCAGCCTGTATAAAATCATATCAAAACGCATATTTTTCAAATAATTGAAAACTCAGTTTTTCACATGAAGAACCCAGGATGACTCTCTGATTCATACTTTATTATTGTGAGAATATGTGCCACATAATGCCCTTTGCAAGGCATACTGAGTAAAATCACGTCCAAAAATCTGTCACTATCTCCCGGTCTATTAAAAGTTCCGTTTTTAAATCTATAATGTGCACTCAATGTCATCAGGAACCAAACTGGCGTTTTGAGACCTTTCTGCTTAGACCTAGCAATTTTTAACTTGTCTTTTAAATAATTTGGGTGCTTTCTAATGCAAATCTAACATTTACTTTTCTTGTGCATAAAAATATAAAGCTGCAATCGAAGGTGTAGTTTCATGTCATGTGACTGCAAATGAATGCGAAGATCACTGACGGAACGACACTCGACATGCATTATCAATTCATGCGTTGTCCACTGAGTGGGAATGATAGATGCCTTGAATGATGCATATAGCGCACAGCTTATTCGAACGATATCAATTTTAGACAGGAAAAATAAGAGTTTAAAACCGTTGGTTGCATTGCTTTCCCTGTTAGGCAATAATACAGGTGCTAAACGACCCTAAAAAATAAATTAGAGGTGATAATTATTGAAGGAAATATCGAAAGAGCATTCCTTGGCAACGCCCAACAGAATCAAACTCGATCATTTTCACCTTCATAAAATCAATAGGTTAATTTTTGTATTTTCCCTGTTCGATTTCTACATCATTTGGATAAGCCAGTTAGAAAGTTTCCCTCCCCGATAATCGATTACAGAACCAACCGTCCGAGGGCTTAACTGTTGTGATTGGTTGATTTCGATTTCATACGCCTACTTATCCATTCTGTAGATTGTAAAGAACACGGAAAATGTACCGCCTGCCTACACGTGGGAGTAGAAAAATATTTTATCGTTTCTAGATTTATGGTCGTCAGGTTTACCACCACCAATTTTGTAGATTGCACTTGCCACTTTTCTATATATTCTAGATAACTTTTTTCGGGGAATGACCTTCAGGAAATTTTTAGTCATATTTCGTCGAGTTCTTTCGCGATTTTCATTTTTTTAATCGGATTGCATTGCGTCACTATATTGTATTCGATCAACCACAGTTAAATTGTTTCTCAAACTATGAGAATTATTTTCGTCCGTGTTCTAAATAAACACTTCTGCAAGCACGAGTGCAATTGTTTCTTTCACCTAGACATTTTCGTTCCAAGACCATTGTCATAATATTATCGTCCTCTACAAATAAGCTGTTGGAGTTTCGTGCGTTATTTCTTGCAAATAAATTCGATTCTCCAATTGGACTAGATATACTTACTAACAGAGTTCTGGACCACAACATTCTGCGGCTCTTTGTGGATCGCAGGGTCAACCGGGGAAAGGTCAAAGGTCGATCCGTGACATCGGTCGTGGCCTAGCCATTTTGCAGCGGTCCAGAACTCTCTTAGTATATCTACTACTTGGGCAGCATAGTGAACACAAGAACACGCGTGATTCTTTCAAACTTCCTTGTTTAATTATTGTAATCGAATCGTCAAGTTTCCCCAGTTGTTCCAAGCTTTGAGAAGCCTTTCGTAACGCTCCTTTCTGTATCCGACCTCAGCCCCACCGCCTCTTCCTTTCCAGGAGCGACGCGCCCGCCGCACCCGCCACACCGCACCATGAGCAGCCTCAGCACCCTGCTGGAGGCTGCGCGCTTCCTGGAGCTGCAGGAGCAGCGGCAGCTGCAGCACCGGGCGGCGCTCGAGTCGGCGCTCGCCGCCGCGGCGGCGGCGACGGCGACGCGGCCCCTCAGGCCGGTCCAACCGGCGCCGCAGCAGCAGGCGACGGTGACCGCACAGCGTCCCGCGGTTAGCAGCACCACGGGCGCCAACGGCGTCGTCGCGCAGCTGCCGACGGTGCAGCAGCAGCAGCAGGCGGTCGTGGTGGCGACGGCTGCGGCGGTGGGGACGCCGCAGATATTGCAAGGTGAGCGGAATTAACTTTTAAATCTCTTATAGGCGTCCCCTCCCAAGTGGCGCTTCTAGGTTTGATTGTTTTTGGATAACTTTTTTTAGATAACTTTCCACTCAACTACACCTCCAAACTTTGCAATCAAATTGTTTTACACTGTGCTATTACAGCTCGTTTGAACAGGTGATTAGATGAATCCAGTTGAAGGATTAGATGAATCTAGTTAAGGTAGTAAAGACAAAACAATGTTTCCTCCTGATTTGTTGCTCATATTCCCCTTCAGTGTTTCACTTTTGAAGGTATCTAAAAGACGCAAAAGTAAATCTGCAGTTACTAAGCTACGAAAGCCTTTGTGCTAGAATTCTCCAAGATATGGTGCACTAAGCATTTTTTTGTTGTTAAATTCTCCCTTCGGTCAAGACAAAACAGAGTTTCCTCATGTTTTGTTGCTCATATTCCCCTTCAGTGTTTCAGTTTTGAAGATACCTGAAAAATGCAAAAGTAAAGCTGCAGTTACTAAGCTACGAAAGCCTTATTGGTGCTAGAATTCTCCAAGATATGGTGCACTAAGCATTTTTTTGTTGTTAAATTCTCCCTTCGGTCAAGACAAAACAGAGTTTTCTCATGTTTTGTTGCTCATATTCGCCTTCAGTGTTTCACTTTTGAAGATACCTGAAAAATGCAAAAGTAAAGCTGTAGTTACTAAGCTACGAAAGCCTTGGTGCTATAATTCACCAAGATATGGTGCACTAAGCATTTTTGGTTAAATTCTCCCTTCGGTCAAGACAAAACAGAGTTTCCTCATGTTTTGTTGCCTCATATTCCCCTTCAGTGTTTCACTTTTGAAGATACCTGAAAAATGCAAAAGTAAAGCTGTAGTTACTAAGCCACGAAAGCCTTGGTTCTAGAAGCTGCTGAGGTATGGTGCACTAAGCATCTTTGCTCATACTCCCCTTCGGTGTTCCAGTTTGAAAGATACCTGCAAGGTGCAAAAATAAAGCTGCAATTACTAAGCTATGAAAGCATTAGTTCTATTTTAGATACCACCAAGATAGAGTGCACTAAGCATTTTGATTAGACTTCTTAATCTAGCTAAAAATACATGCTAATGACTACCAGAGATATTCTTCATGCATCGTTCTGTTGAGGGTATCTTTGTTTTTTTTACCATAGTGAAAATTGAAGTAATAATATTTTAACTCCAGTTGTTAAAAGTAGTGTTGCTATTAATCTGAAATCAGAATGATAAGTGAACTCTGCCATCCTACTTCTATCAATTGAATAAACACCACTACTGAACTAAAAACAACAAACGACCGATCTTAAAACTTGCTCTCTATAAAACAGTGCTAATGTTTGTATTGAAAAATTGTGTATTGGTTTGTTGTTTTTCCTTTTCATTCTAATTTAATCATCGAAATAACCTAAATTAAATACGTCGTTTGCCTATTTTATGACTTAATTAATTTATTGCTGTCTTTTTCAGGTCCTATTCCATTTTCAACGCCAAACAACCAACAGCCCGTCGTCAAGAAAATTGAGCAAGACGGCCAGATTTCCAGTACAACTATGACACAGGGCCAGAAGCACAGAATCCTTCACAATTCGTTCGACATCATGAACCCTCTGATCATCGACGAGACCAATGTTAACGATCAAAAGAAGATCATACAGAGGACTCCTATGATATTCAGAGCGGGTAAGTGGATTAGTTTATGTTTACTTTGAGAACCTTTATTATTTATTTAACTTTTGGTTATTATTCATATGAATTTTGTGTAGGTACGAGGGAAGTCCACAATAAGTTGGAGAAGCATAGGAGAGCTCATCTAAAAGAATGCTTTGACTTATTAAAAAAGCAACTACCATCAAATAGTGAAGAAAAGAAGACTTCCAATCTCAGCATTCTGCATTCGGCATTAAGGTAACTAAATTTTGAGTATTTTTCTACCTAGCATTACTACAATTGGTTTAAAAAAAACTGCTCTTTTCAAATCTATCAATTTGACGATATCTCTCTGTTCAGGTACATACAAACGTTGAAAAGGAAGGAACGGGAGCTGGAACACGAGATGGAACGATTGGCTCGCGAAAAGATCAGCGCCCAACAAAAACTGGCCGTCCTAAAGAAGGAAATCGCCTCAAACTACGACGTCGATTTTTCAAAACTGTTACCTGAAGTCGTGCCTACCAGTATGCCGCAACCAAACAGCCGCCACAATGAGACCTTGAACGGTCTGATCCACAACGGCAACGAGATAAAAATCGAACACCTGTCGCAGTCGACCTCTCCAAACGGAAACACGACTAACGGGGAGAAAATAGCCATTCCAGTCTTGTCGAAGGCGTCGCTGTCTTTGGTCAATCCGACGACGGTGGCTGGTATCAAAGAGGTAAGATTGGAATATATAGACCAAATATGTCGCTTGAAGTTTGTAGATAAGGTAGATACAATTTTACATTGCGAATGTGCCTTCTAGGTGTCGCAACCGGTTCAAACGACGGCTCTGTCAGTGGTACCGATGACTTACCCCGTCAACCAAGGGCTGGTACTGCAGAAAGTGGCGATCGTGCCGAACGGCCTTAAAGACTTGACGCCGCTGGTGTCCACCCACTTCATAACCGCACCACAGCCGCTGAACGGCATCAACGGGCAACTCAACGGTAAAGTGGTCCCGCTGGCCCAGTACCTCGTCAAGCCGGTGGTGGTGGTGAGCACGGCGAGCCCTAGGCCAAGCAGCTAGTACAAAAACACGGGACGGCTTACTTAAGATAACGACGTGGCGAACGACCAAGCAATTAATAAGATGCGGTGATAAAAATTCATTAATTCTGAGAAAATTCGTCTTATTTTCGGACACAGAGTCGATTATTTTTTTAACCGAGGATGCGCGCCTTAAACAGATCCTCATTTCGGAAAATCAAAAAAATATGAGCCTCGTGCGAGCGTAGGTGTCGTCAGAGTATTTATTTTTTTTATCGACAAAAAATGTACTTGTATAAGTCCATTTTGTTTTACTTGCAATGTATGTTATGTGTGTGTTTATACAGGGTGTTTCCTAAACATGCGGCAAACAATTTAAGGGAATTAATATTCCTTCGGTTATAATAAAAGAAGTTCCTATAAACATATAACAAAGAAAAAATAATAGTAATCGCCCCTCTCTCACGCACAAGCATTCAGTTGCTTCTGTGGTACTCCTAGTTTGGAGTGTTGTGAGGGTGAGAATTATTATTATATTAGCTATATGTTCAGAATTCCTTCATTTTCAAAATACAGGGTGTTAAAGTTTTGTAAAAAACGTTTTTTTTTTATTAGGATAAGAATTATTTTGAATAAAGCAACTAAAAATACAACTATTTTGAACCTTGATTTTTTCGTTTCGCTTAATTTTCTAGAAAAAATAAAATTCAAACTTCAGGGACACAAAAAAAGTTCGGATTTTTTTTCTTTAAAACGATGCCACATACAAAAAAATCAAGGAACCAAAAAGTTGCAAAAATCTGCTGATTGTTATTTTTGTGTAAAATTCCAAACGACCTGCCCCGTGGACAAGGGTAAGGTAAAAAATATAAAAAATAAATAAATAGAAAAAAACGATTTTTTACAAAACTTTAACAACCTGTATTTCAAAAATGAAGCAATTCTGGACATATGTTTTTAGGAACTTTTTTATTTTTACCTACAGAATATTCCCTTAAAGTTTTGCCGCATGTTTAGGAAACATCCTCTATACGTAATGCTTATTAAGTTTACAAACGTAACTTTTAAAATTTTTGTTATCAACAGTATTTTCTGAAAAATTATTAAATCCCAGGAGTAGGAAGTTATTCTTGTGAATGGATTTTAAATTTTACTTGAAATTTTTCTAAATGGACAAATAGTTATTATTTTTTAGGCACAACTATTGTTTGTTACAAGTATGGCATACATTTTAAGTCTGACAGAATAGATACCCTCTAGGGTCGGGGAATAAACTCCGATTTCCAAGTTAGATCTCTGTTATTTTTTACGATTATTTGCTGTAAATAATTAGGCATTAAGTTTTTAGTATTAACTTTTATTTAATATTTTTTCCTTTTACGAATGGAAAGCAAGTTGAATGGCGATTGGTGTGAGAAACTTTGTAAATAGTTTTACTTGTATATATACAAAAACTGGCAATGTATCTAAAATAATATTAAATTAGAGAAGATGTATATAATTAAAAGTGTCTCAATTGTTGTATTGAGAAAAAACATTAAAACTTTCAAAAATAACAGCCGAGTTTTATTCCGTATTTACGCACAAGTGGAAAATGTAAATTTAAAAATCTTTTACCTGCCTTCAACTTTTACAAATACCATATACCTAGGTGCTCAACAAAAAAATACAAAAACCAAAGGTTTTTGCGTTGACTGAGGTATTAATAAGACTTCACACGGCTATAGCTTCATATTCTGAAAAGAAGATGGCGCCTATGGTCAACAATGTATTTTCCATTGTATTTTGTCTCCGGGAAGCGCATGGTGAGCCAGAGAACTGTCAAACATGACAGCCGTGAGCAGTCTTTATTAATACGTCAGTCAACGGTTTTTGTGAAGTTCCTACCTACCTTTTACGACTGACATGTGTCGATTTTTTTAGAAAACCTAATCAAGGTACCTACAAGTAGGGACTTACCTGTTTAGTGACGAGCAGAAGAAGGAATAACAGTTTTATCCTAGGGTTCCTCTTCAAAACAAATCTTCAAAATCAATGGTGAACTCACCATCATATCTTGTCCAAAAAAACCCATCGGCAGAAAATTCTTCTGCTGAAGTGCCGAAGAAAACGGAAATGGCCAGGAAAAACAATTGAAGGCGAAAACGTCAAACCACATCACCGGGTCACTTCATTGGTAACTGAAACTTATTTGAATGTCCCCAGGGGTCATTATAATTATATCCTTTTCCCGAATCGACTTCCAAATAATGAAAAACACTGCAAAAACAGCTTCAGGACTGCAAAATTCAACAACCCGCCATTTAAGAGGAGGCCGAACAGCGCCCTCTATCGCAAGAATGCTCAACCGGTACTGGTAACTGTCAATTGTCATTTTGTTTGCCTTTCTTCTTCTTCGATTTTTTAAATTTGGGCGGAAGGAAAGGAACAACAAACCAGTTAGGTGCAAGAAATATATTATTAATTTATTGGAAAATTGTTGTTATATAATATTTTTATTAGCTGAATACTCTTATTATTTAATTTCGAGTTTTACTTTTTTTATTTGCTGACACCACACGTCGGAATTTTATAAACAAATGGAAAGTAAAGGTACGTACTTATCTACCTACCCAAAAGTTTGGAGGGCATTGTGAATGGAGAAACGTTTTATTTTTAGTTTCATTCAAAATTTTATTTCGACTTCGACCCACTGAGGCCACGATGTCAAAATCCGATGCAGAAACAAAAACGTAATTTTTGACAAATCCAAATCTTTCCAATCTTTCAAAGCCTCCTTGATACCGCTTTGAAGGTCACCTTGTCGGACGGCCAGGCCAGTGCGTTGCGAGTCGTGTTCTGTCTAACTCGGTTATTTCCATATTTTCTTCTCGTTCTAATCGCCTGAAAAACTCGGTTTGTGTACAATTTTTTTCAGTGGTTGTCTGGCAGCGCCGAGCGCCAGGATTTTTCTCCGGTTTTTTCATAATTCTGACTGAAAAATTTCGGTAAGTGGCCCACACGACGGTTTGTTGACGTTTTTCTTACGTTTTCTTATCAGAAATCCCGTTCGGAGCGTTAAATGTTGCGTATTCGTACACGTTTTCGAAGCTGGCAGAACGCCCGACAACTTTTTTTTAGTTGATGAGCTTGTTCTAAATGATTTTGCTTATATTATTTACCTACTATGTGCGTACGAAGCTTGTGGCCGTGTTTTTGTGACCTAAATAATGCATACCATTTGTGTCGTCAAGTAGAGAATATTTTTATAATATTCAGGCCAACTACAACTTGCTTGGTACCTATAAACGCCATAAAGGGATATAAATGTTCTGTTTTTATCAACTTATTATAGTAGGCTTTGAGAGGATTTTGTTTCGTTTCTAGTGTCTTTGTAACAAGTTTTCCTTCTGTTTGTTACAGTAGGTACTTAAAAAAAGCAGTGAATAACAGGTACAAAAGGTTGATTTGTTTTTATGTCTTAAGATTTATTTCTAATTTCTCATTTATTAGTTATCATTGAGTAAAATATGGAGAGTAGTTCACCACTGCTACATTGTTAGCAAACCATATCTAACATTAGCTTAGCTTGCCGCCATCTGTTGTCCTGGAGAAGAACTAAGCTATTTTTCCAAAAAATATGATTTACCTACATAATTATTTGAAATTTAATTTCTTTAATAGGCACCTAATTACTTAAATATTTTATTATCGCTACTAAATATTAGGTACTAATCAAATAAAGACAGAAAGCATTGCATTTTTTTAAAATAACTAGTTTACAATCCCCTATAATAGGTGGCAGTAGTGAGTTTCAGAGATAGTTTTTTTCTGTTGACTTGGCAACCCTGTATCCTCTTGTACAGACCAAGACCAACCTTGATACAGACAAAATAATGAAAATTTTGTCAATATACAAAGCGTTAAAATTCCTATTAAATATTTTTTATCTTCAAAACCAATGTAGAGATTAATTATTAATTTTGAAAAATCAATATTTTAAATATATTTTTTAAAAACTATGGTGTAAGTATCTCTAACTGGAGAAATACAAAGGAATAATAAAGGAGAGCCTTAAATTGGGAGTCCTCAAAATTTGGTAATTTTTATTAATTTACCATGTTAGATTCAAAGCTAATCTTGTAAGTGAATTTTTTATTAAAAAAAACGAATAATAATGAATAAAAAAATATGTTAGCAAATTATAATTTTGTCGCTCTTTTTTTGTGTAATTTTTAACTCTTGTTTAATAAATCGGCAACAAATAATAGTCACAATAATATAGTTACTCTCTAGAGATGTTTATATTTTGTTCTACCCATCGTTAAAAATGGTTTGCTTATCTAATACATTAAAAGCATATCTTTATTAGATTATGTCCATATTTATTGTTTATAATTATCTATCTATCTATTAATCCGCGTACCTTTTAATAAACGAATAAGTATTTATACTCTTATATAACTTCTAATCGTTAAAAAACATTTTTCTTTTAGTTTTTAGTGTCGTAACTAAAGAAAACATTAAAAATGTCGAGGGAACAACGAAGTTCTTCGCGGAGATTCTATAGGGCCGAATCCTATTCAAACTTGTTGGCGTGTATGGATCGAGGCTACCAAGCGGAAGAAGAAAACCGCTGGTGTCTGGAAGTGGCATGGGAGGCCGCCAACAAAGTCGGTGGAATCTATACCGTCATTCGGTCAAAGGCTTTCGTGTCGACTGAGGAAATGGGTTAGTCTACCCATCTAGAGTTTGTTCAGCGAACATTCGCTGAACAAACTGTACTATTATTTTCTCTAATATCAACCTTCCAAGTTTCTCCATAAATCCTCCCATCTTAAAGGTGACCAGTACTGTCTGATCGGTCCTTACAAAGAGCACTGCGCAAGGACCGAAGTAGAAGAGGGTCCTCTAGCTTCGGAACCGTTAAACGCGGCCGTAGAAGTCCTGAGAAACAAAGGTTACAAGGTTCACACGGGGCGATGGTTGGTAGACGGCAATCCCCAGATCATCTTGATGGACATCGGCAGCGCGGCTTGGAAATTGGACGAGTACAAACAGGAATTGTGGGAGAAAACCAACATAGGGGTCCCGCATTTGGATATAGAGGCGAACGACGCCATTATTTTGGGGTATATGGTTGCGGATTTAGTAGGGGAGGTAAGAACAAACAATAAAGGGAGTTTATATCAAATGGTTAAAAAAAAAAAACGAATTTTAGTTCAAGAACACCGCCGACCAATACAGTAGCGGTACCTCGGCTAAAATAATAACTCACTTTCACGAATGGCAGGCAGGTTTAGGCCTTATTGCTATAAGAACTAGACATATAAATGTTGCCACAGTTTTTACAACTCACGCCACTTTACTCGGGAGGTATCTTTGTGCCGGCAATACAGATTTTTACAACAATCTCGATAAGGTACAAAAAATTGTTTAAGAAAATATCGATACTTCTTTTAAAAATGTTTTTATAGTTTGCCGTTGATCAAGAAGCCGGCAAACGCCAAATATACCACAGATATTGTATGGAAAGGGCCGCTTCACATCTATCGCATACTTTTACAACTGTTTCAGAAATTACAGGTAAAAAAAATAAATTTGAAAACTTTTCAGAGTGATGGTTACAAACTGTAATTAGTGTATTTTTTCTACAAACGTTGCTTTTGTAGGATTCGAATCGGAGCATCTTTTAAAGCGGAAACCTGACGTAATCACCCCAAACGGTTTGAACGTAAAAAAGTTTGCGGCTTTGCACGAATTTCAAAACTTACATGCGGTTTCTAAAGAAAAAATCCACGAGTTCACTCGTGGGCACTTCTACGGGTGAGTTTGGTAGTTTTGATGTAATAGTTTTATTCTATTTTTGTTTATAGCCATTACGATTTCGATTTGGACAAAACCTTGTACTTTTTCATCGCCGGCCGTTACGAATTCGGCAACAAAGGTGCCGATATATTCATAGAAGCGTTAGCGAGGCTTAACCATTACTTAAAGGTACGATTTTCTCGTGTCTGTCGTTCAAATAGGTATGATTTTCGCGTTTTTAGAATACTCACCCCGATATAACTGTAGTAGCATTCCTTATATTTCCGACGAAAACCCAAAATTTCAACGTCGAGTCTCTTAGGGGCCACGCGGTTACAAAAAGCTTGCGAGATACCATAAACGACATTCAAAATAAGATGGGGAAGAGAATGTACGAAATTTGTTTAAGGTAAATAAAAACGAAGCATAAATACTAAAAAAGTTTTAGTAATAAAAATATAAATATTTTAGCGGGAGGTTACCAGACGGTAGTGAACTGTTAGCAAAAGAAGAACTGATCAGGTTGAAAAGGTGCATATATTCTTTGCAAAGAGACGGTTTACCACCTGTTACAACTCACAATATACAGGATGATTGGAACGATCCTGTTCTAACTTCCGTTAGAAGGTGCAATTTGTTTAATACTAGACATGATAGGGTAAAGGTAAGAATAAATTTTTTTCTTTAGATTCTGCTTAAAATGTATCAATTATTGCCGTACATATCTCACATTTTTTCATGATTTATGAACTTACAATTTTCCTACAAATGTAAAGGGACAGTTTCAGAATGTTATTTGTCAGTTTTAAAATCTTATTTAGGCTTTTGAGCAACTTACAGTCCCTTTATCACACGATTACAAAATACATTCGATTTTTCCACTTACTTTTTTCGGTGCGTTTGAACTACTTCCAATTTTAGATAGTGTTCCATCCCGAATTCTTGAGTTCGACGAACCCGTTGTTCGGGTTAGACTATGAGGAGTTTGTCCGCGGCTGCCATTTGGGAGTATTCCCGAGTTACTACGAACCGTGGGGTTACACTCCGGCCGAGTGTACAGTTATGGGCATTCCTAGCATCACCACCAATCTTTCTGGTAATATTTCACGCAGTATTCGAAAAATGTTTATCAAATTATTCGTTATACTAGTTGTCTCTCTCGACAGTGTGTAAGTTTATCGGGAAATTCATAAAGTACATTTGAACTACTTTGTCGAATTTCATATAGAATGCTTATACAGGGTGAGTTTTTTCGATGCCCATTATGGGCATCTCGGAAACTAGCAGAGCTAGAACAAATGTTAAATGGGGAAAGAATTGCAGTTTTGAATGCTCAATCTAATGCCCCTTTTGGATTTTTAAAAAAGTTCACGGCTCACTAGATATTTTGAAAAGGGTGATTTTTTGCTATTTCATCAGATCTCTGTAGCTCCTTTATTTCTGATTATACAGAAAAACTATAGAGACAAAAATTGTAGATAATTTTGAGCTTAATAAGATAATCTAATCCAATTTTGTATGTTGTTTGTGATTTTTGAGACATGACATAAACTTGTGTTTTTTTAAATGTAAATCATAGTTGGCTGTGGCCTTATCAAATTGGCAATTTTTTTAGCTTTCCAATGATATAATACTCGGCATAGTTATTTTAAAAAATAAAAATGCTATGGCTAATTTTCTGATTTTTTTTTATTTTCACATAGTCAGCCATGGAACATTTTCATAATTACGTTCTATTTTATAATTAGACCTACTTCAAACTTTCTAATATTTTGTTTTTAGCTGGTACCAAATTATTTACCAAATGAAACAAAAATTAAAAAACTCAAATTCAAATTATTATTATTTTAACAGGTCACCTTTTAAAATAAAAAAGGTGTTCAAACAATCCACTATTGGTTATTATTTATGCAAATATTGCATCTTTTTAAAACTGAATTTGTCGCCTTTCTTAGAGAGCGCCTGTCAATACTGGCAATTGCTTCTAAAACAGCTGCTCTTAATTCAATAATTGTCTCGTACTTTATTTTGTACTGTTCCCCACAAAAATAAATCCGAAACAGACAAATCGGGGGATCGGGGCTGCCAGGAAATAGGTCTATTTCTCCCTATCCAACTATTTGGATAGAGCTGATCTAGGTAATTTCTTACGGGCAAATAATTATGTGGTGGAGCTCCATCATGATAATTTTGTTTTATTTTGATACATTTTGTTACCAGCTAAAAATAAAATATTTTAATGTTTGAAGTATGTATTATTAAAATATAGAACGTAATTAGGAAAATATTCCATGGCTGACTACGTGAAAATAAAAAAAATCAGAAAATTAGCCATAGCTATTTTATTTGTTATAATAACTATGCAGAGTATTATATTTTTGGAAAGCTCAAAAAATGGCCAATTTGATAAGGCCACAGCCAACTATGATTTATATTTAAAAAAACAAGTTTATGTCATATCTCAAAAATCACAAACAACATAACAAAATTGGATCCGATTATCTTATTAAGCCCAAAATTATCTACAATTTTTGTCTCTACAGTTTTTCTGTATAATCAGAAATAACGGAGCTACAGAGATCTGATGAAATAGCAAAAAATCACTCTTCAAAATATCTAGTGAGCCGTGAACTTTTTTGAAAATCCAAAAGGGGCATTAGATTGAGCATTCAAAACCGCAATTCTTTACCCATTTAACCTTTGTTCTAGCTCTGCTAGTTTCCGAGATCCCCATAGTGGGCATTGAAAAAAAACTCACCCTGTATACTCCATGCGGAACCATTTTGGACACTTCATTCATGTCTCGTTAATATTTTTCTTAGGATTTGGTTGTTTTATGCAAGAACACATATCGGACCCGATGAGTTACGGAATTTACATCGTCGACAGAATGCACATAGGTCTGGAGGCCAGCATCCAACAGTTGTCGCAATATATGTACGATTTCGCCAGATTAAATAGGAGGCAAAGGATTATCCAGAGGAACAGAACCGAGAGGCTGAGCGACATGCTCGACTGGCGGAACCTGGGCGTGGTAAGTTCGCGTCGCGTCTCACAACTCGACGGGCTGCGACGTCGTTTTCTTTCAGTACTACCGCCAGGCGCGCATGAAGGCGCTGGTGTCGGTCTACCCGGATTACAAGGGGGACGTCGAGGGCGGCATCGGGATGATAAAATATCCGCGGCCGTATTCGGAGCCGCCGAGTCCGAGTTCGAGCAGGCACACGACCCCGGTGGCGTCGGTACACGGAAGCGACGATGAGGACGATTCGGTCGACGAAGAGGGAGAGGTTGGTGGCATTTTTTGGGTGCTTGGGCTTAACGTAAACGTGTTTACATCGCGCTGTTGCCGCATGTACAAATTTGGTCGCTTGGTGTGCTCTTTCAGCTTGAAACTGCAAATACATGTTGTACTTTTAGTTGCAGATACTGTCTGCCGTGTAGTTGGGAACGTTATCTCGAATAATCCTCTTGTAAGTGTACCGGTTATTGTCGTAGTTTGTGTGCATGTTTCGTAATCGTTGTTCTGTGTTTTGCAAATATTAACCTGGCAGGTAAGATGTCTAGAGCCTTATACCGAATGTACAGTAATTATTTGCGTCTGTGTCAAAGCTGGACCAACTCTATATTAAAGACCTGTGCATATCGCTGTTTCAAGCGATCGTCACTGGCGCCACACGACGAAACAAATTTACGGTGGTTTGATGTTAAAACAACATTGTTGCAGAATCTTTTATAAAATAAAAACATGCTAATATGTCTGTTACAACGAATTTAATATCCAAAATAAAATATTTGTTTGTTATGTCCTCTAATTTGACAAATTCACATAGCATATTTCCATACATTTCCTTAAGAAAAACGAGTCTAAAAAGCAAGCAAGAGTGTTTGGTACCTTTTGGTTTGAAATGAAGTCCATGGCTAGTTGTAGTGTACGTAAACATAAAACGCATTAGATTTTTCAGTTTCTTTATATGGAGGACTATTGGTTTGCTTTGGAGCTATAAACAAAATTTTCTATTTTCATTCTTGCATACGTTACAAAATACTCTTCCAAAATAATATCTAGAATTTTCGCTTCTTCAGCTGGTTGATCAGATCATCCCATAATTCCAAAATAGTGTTTATTCTTCTGCAATTCACCTAAAGGTCTGTGCAGTGTGCATACCATTTTCTTCATGTGCATGGAAATTTCATGTTATCACAAACAAATCTACCTATAAAAGCTGTGTTAATAAGCTAAAACTGCCAAATACTGGACGCAAAGACAATTCGTTACCGTAAAAAGAAGGCAAATCGTAATAAAGCTGGATATTTAAAATTTGGGACATTTTAAACGTCAGTAACTGACATACCAATAACCACAGAATACCCCCCTATAACCTATAATAAGTCGCCATTTTTTTCGTCGAGTGGTGCCACCCCAGTCCTTAAACAACAATGAAATATGATGTCATGCTCAGTTCTTTAATATAGTGTCGGTCCAGATCAAAGACAGTCCTAGATTTTATCTGCCTTGGCGGAAGAGGCACAGTATAGAAAATTAGACCAAAAGGCATACAAATTTAAACAACACATTTAAAATGTTCGATTTCAAGGTATCTCCCACACAAAGTAGGGATGTTCGTTTGAACTACTTTTCACAAAAATCACTATTGGCAGGTAAAATCTGGGACATCCTGTAGTCTGTACAAATGGTGGTGTGGTATTGGCTTATTTAACTCTAGTATAGAAACTTACTTAAGTCTTACTTAAGTCTTCCTGACTTAAAACATTTTACTATTGCAGTTGGAGGAACTAAACATGAACAACAAGCAGTAGCCCCGAGCATATCAAAGTCGGCCATGGCCCCATAACTTGCCATTTTTACAACCGTACTGATTAAATTCGTCGTCAATACTCAAAAGGCATCAATTTCATTCGATAGGTTTAGCAACGAAAAATAAAATTGAAGATATTTTAAGTACTACACACGGAATATTAATTATATTAATTTAATCTTTATTTTTCATGACAGTGCCCATGTTGCCAAATTTATTAGTACAAAATTGGTGGCTGGTGTTTAAAATAAGTAATAATGTTGTTGCAGAAATCAAATGCTGAATTTTTCAAATTTTAAAATCGAGTCTAAGAGGTATCATAATATATTATTACAAAAAATGTCTTGCAATCCTTTACTATCCTATATCCATTGTTTTTAGGTATTTTTCATACGATTTCAACCTAATTTCATTCGATAGGTTTAGCAACGAAAAATAAAATTGAAGATATTTTAAGTACTACACACGGAATATTAATTATATTAATTTAATCTTTATTTTTCATGACAGTGCCCATGTTGCCAAATTTATTAGTACAAAATTGGTGGCTGGTGTTTAAAATAAGTAATAATGTTGTTGCAGAAATCAAATGCTGAATTTTTCAAATTTTAAAATCGAATCTAAGAGGTATCATAATATATTATTACAAAAAATGTCTTGCAATCCTTTACTATCCTATATCCATTGTTTTTAGGTATTTTTCATATGATTTCAACCTAATTTTTTTGTGAAAAATAATGAAAATGAAATTCTTCTTTTACCTTATAATATATTTTTTAATTGTTGTTTTGAAAGAAAAAAACGAGCGTTTAATTTTTAGAAAATATAATAATCGAAATTCAATGCGCTTATAAATTATGTACAATTTACAAAAGTCGATTCAACACGCTAAGAACAGTAACCGTAAAAAATCCTAAAAGCTAAGTCTCAATTTGTAGAACGGGTTTATCGGCGTCAATTTCGATGGAGTTTTCAACAGCGGTTTCCCGGGTTTTTTCTCGCTGTCATACGGAATATGTGGTGACATCCTCAACTGTTTGATGTGCTCGTGAACCTCTTGTTCCCGATTTAATTTCATGTTGATTCTCACTTTCTTAGCACTCAATTTCGGCGATATTTTCTTCAGCGTGGCACTCCTCAACCTCTTCCTACTGTCATCCGTCGCCGCCGAAACGAGGTCCTCCGTCGATTTGCTTTTTTTCCGCTTCGCTTTCTCCAGATACTTTTTAGACGGCAGGAAAAGTTCGTATTCCCCTTCTTTGAGTTCATCGTCCCAATCTGCCGGTTTCCCGAATATTCCGGAATTTTCGGGGGTTTTCGGCGAGTCGAAGAGTTGCACCGGTTGGAGGCCTGAAAAGCACACCGAACATTGTACCGAAACTGTAAAAAATACATTTGAAATCTTAGTTTTTGTGTTATTCAAAAAAAACAATGAATAATTATTGATGAATGCGTCATCCATTTTGCATTGTAACATCCATGGCGCAACTGACATTCAATTGTTCCTGACGTCTGTCAAAATGTACCAAGCCCACTAGATTAACACAAAAACTAGGTTTCAAAAATTCGGTAATACTTTGTTTCCTACCTACAGTTTGAAAGCACCACATCGTAAAACTGTTTTTCTGAAGTTAGTTGCGTTTTTCTTTTATTTAGGAAAATAAAACAATCTGAATAAAATTCAAAACGATTTATTATAGACGAATTTAAACAAAAACTATGACAAAATAACATTGGGTGCGATAAATTTTCAAACTTAAAATGTAAACTTCTGATTCTTAAAATACCGTCTACTTAAATATTATAACTAACCGGATTTTGGAGATCCATTTAGCACCTGGCTTGCACTAGGTTGAGTTTTGCCTTCTGTGAAAAAAAGATTTATTATCATTTATAAGTGTGCCATGGAAGACAATTGATTCTACAAGGCTAATTGTCATTTAAACTTCTACACTAAGTTTTGGTCAAGAGTGCCATGGAAAACAACCGTTTGTCAATTTGATTGTTTTCCATGGCACACTTGATTTAGAATTTTTACAGCTTTGTTGATGATTTTGATCGATATAAATTAAAATGTACACCTTTCTAAACATATTTTATTTGTATATTACTAATATTAAATTTTATACTTTACGTAAATTTTCTCACCATTTTTTGGGATTTCCACGGATGAACTGGGACTTATTGCAATTTTTTTAGGACTGCTGTTGGCACCTTGAAACACGTTTCTATTTAATCGCAAAATAACATTTTTACCCTTCGAACTAACCTTTCTTTTTTCCATTTTCTTCTTCATTTACGTAGACATACCACACTCCGGAATTCCGTTCGAAAACATATTCTAAATTATCAGTATCATTGACCAAATTTTTAATAACGTCCTTTTTCTTTTCACCTATCGGTGGTTTTTTAATTTTGTTTTTCCCTATCTTCTTCAATTTGTGCGGAATCTCGGTTCCGTTTAATTTTTCCTTCTTTTTCTTTTTGATCGGCACACTTTCGACTTCTCCATTAACAACAGTAGACTTCTTATGTTCCGTTTTATTTGTTTTTTCCCTAATATTGTCCGTTTTAATTTTCTTTACCTTCTTTGCGGGTACACCATTGTCAACAGGTTCAGTCGCTTTTCTTTTCCGCTTCTTATTTTTATCTTTTCCCAAGAGTTTGTTATCGAATTTTATCAGCCTTTTAGCAGCCTTAGTTACGTTTGTGTCTGTATCGTCTCGTTTGCGTTTTTTTGGGTGCACTCTTTTTATGCCTAAGGGATACAGTCCCTGTGATAATTTTTGAAATCTATAAATAGAATGTAATTTTTACATAAATTAACCATTTCAAGATTAATTTAGGTATCCTGCTAATTAAACGAGTGTACTATGGAAGACAATCGAATTGACATTTTCCATGGCACGCTGAACACGCTGTTTTGTTTTTCATGGCACACTCGTTTTGGTAGGAACACAAATGAATACCGACAAACATTCTATTGACTTACTTTTTAGCCAACTTAGATATTTCCTCTCTAGACTTAACATTGGTCTCAGGGTTAAACTTAACGGAAATCAAGGCCTCGGCTATACTTTTAGGGTTAAACTTTAATTGAGGCAATTCAACGTCCACTCTACCCGCTCTGGGATCCAACGGTTTTTCCGTCAAGTCTTCCTTTTGAGTTTCGTCATCGTCGGAATTTTCATTTTCCAAAACCTCGTCGGAAACTTTAATTTTTTGCATAGAATCTATGGAACCCGGGAAGCCTTCCTAAGAAGCAAATTAATATGTGTAACACAAGTTATTAAATAATTAGTTTCAAAATAAGTATAACTTTTACAGCCTGTAAATAAAATTTGTAGATACTTACAGCACGCCAGGCCTCATATTTAACCTCATACTCAAGGCCCAAGTCGTGTTGTCGAATTAAATAAAAGAACACAAATCTCCTGATGCAATTTAGGATCCTAGCATCTTTTTCAACTGATAATTTTTTTATAAATGGTCTCACAAGTTCAGTCGTCATATCGGCATGATACCCTCCTTCGGATATCTAAATAAAAATCTCCAATAAAAAAACAAGCTGCGAATATTTTTCAAGCTGTACCTTGGCGACTTCCTCGAAATATATCTCGATAAAGTGCATCGCAAGTCCCAACGGTATAGAATGGTTACTTGTCGACAAAATGGTTTCCTCCAAAACAGAATTAAGTTTTTCTATCTGTTTCTTCTTGAACGAGTTGTTATTAATGACAACTATGGCTTGCCTAAGTAGTCTTCGCACAAACTGATGGAGAAAATGTAAATATTTATAATTCAAAGTGAGATACTTTTCGAAAATGGACGACATATTTTATTTGAAAATCTACGCTACACTCTATTCAAACTAAATGCAAGTGGCGTGTAAACGTTTATACGATGGAAGCACGTGAACAATTCTGAGGGCTCATACGAGGCAGGGCCGCATTAAGGACGATCTCTATGAATTTTATAATATAAAATATTAAAATAATATGCCCCAGTATTAAGAACTTTAAAAACAAACTTTTATGGCACACCTAGTCATTCACTTACCTGCAAATTTCTAGTATTAACAAAAAACGTAGCTCCAACAATTAATAAACAGCGAAAGAATTATATCGGAAAAAAATAAAGGTCCACTTGCAACTCAATACACCTCTGTAAGAAATGCAGACTCGCTGCATTCGCCTGCCGGGCCAATAGCAAGCCGATCACGTGCGTCTCACGCTCTAGCCATGCAACAACTTGTGTTTATGTTTCACTCACATTTAGCTTGAATAGAGTTTAGACTAGGAAATATTCTTTTAGATACCATCATAAACTTGTCGAGCCTCAAATGATCGATCCCGAACCATTCGTTTATGAGTGTCGTGAGCCCGGCCTTAAAAAACAACATCGACTGATCAACGCTAGGCAAGTGAACAATCTTCGCAATGTCCTCGGCACACTGCTCTTGAACGAGCGGCTTATCCGACATCCACATATTGTAAAACAACCCCTTCCATATCAGCATGAAATCGTCGTAAGTGAACGCTTGAAAACCGGGAAAAATTAAGGGGTTTCCTTCGAGTAAAGGGCAGTTTCCTACCTTTCGCTTTCGACCGTTCTGCCAACCACTTCGGCAGCGCTCTCAGCGCCCTTCTCCTCTCTTTCGCGTCATTCGCCGCCAGGCATTTCGCAAATTTCAACTCTTGCGCCGTCAGCAGCGCGCCCTTTTCCGCGTTCTTCGCCGGTTTTTCCGGCTTTTTCTTCATTATTTTCGCGCTGTTTTCCTTGACCACGCTCGATTCTGGCACGGCCATATTTTTGAACGCTTGACGCTCGATTGACAAATAAATGACAGCGTTGCCAACCTAGAAACAGTTTTCGTTGCCAATCGAAACGACCGAATGACCTAGTTAGGGCAGGCAACCAGGTATACACCGTCTTCGGGGTCAATGGCCATAGGAACGGCTACCTGTTGATTGTTCTTTGGAATACTAATATATGCGATTACCTCTTCTGGCGTGAAAAAAAGGATTTTGAAAGGTTACAAAAGACGTTTTAGTCAATTTCAACGAAGAAAAATATTTTTTTGTGATGAATAATCATTTATGGTAATGTTCAGTGAGTGTTTGATGACGTTATTATATGTGTGAAGGTTGCAAAATCTGTTTGGTTTCTGCAATCTTAGTAACGGTGGGCGTCGAGTAACAGGATTTCCAGTTTTAGCCCACTTGTAATTGCCAAAATTTTCTTTGTGTTGAGTTAGTCAAGCCAAGAAACATCAGAAAACTCGAGTAAGTAATTTTTTTGTTTCTGCTTAACTTTTCACGATATTTTTTCAAAATTGTCACTTCAAAGCTCCTATTTTGTTGCATTAAACGCATATAAAAGGTTGAAAGTGAAAGTTTACTATGTAAAAATATTGTTTGAGAGGTTTTAACTCCTTTTTAGAAATGAATTCAACAGCAACAGTGGTAATTTTGAGTATGCTCTGTGTTTGCCTTGTGGAGGCAAAAGATATGATGAGAAAAAGCATAGTTTTTGACAAAAATACGCCAGATGTTTTCTATTGTCCCATACACAAACCCACTGGTTTTGACAAGCTTATTGTAAAGTAAGTTTTTCAAATACTTGCCAAGAAAATCCCGTATTGAATATTTTAAATAAAATTGTAGTGCAAGACCACTGAAAAAATTGTGCGAATTTGAGGGAGAACCTCTACCAGAAGATTACAAAAGCGACTGTTACCAAGATGTAGACGAATCATCTTACGCCTGTAAGGAAAAATACAGGATAATGGTGAGAATATTTTTTCCGCGTTTCGGACAAGGGCTTTGTAACAGTCGATTAATATTTTTATTTTCCATTTTTTTTTGCAGAAAAGGCTTAAAAAAGATTCAGCAGAAGACTAACTTGATTTTTAAAATAAAATAACTTGTAGATGTAGATGTAACTATATTCTATAATAGATAGTAGACTTTTTTCTATGCTTTTTGGGGGTATTGTCTAAAAAACACATAAATTGTTGCACTCTAAACAATTTTGTGTAATCTTTGGGATTGTATATTATTGGTAAATGGTTTCTAATTTGGAGGTGGTGGTTTCATTTTTATATATATTTTACTACTTACCAACGATATATATCGTTGCAACTTACTAATTTTTACTACTTTTTAACTGTACAATTGACACATAATTAAGTTGAATTTTATAACTTTCAATCCAAATATAGTTTAATACTTTTTTAAGTTTAATCTATACAAACTATCTGTCTGAATGTTACCTTTGGCACACTATTTTCTAGTTTCCACTATTATTCTGAATTTTTTTTTTCTCTTGAGTAGAATTTTTATATAATTGATAAAATAAATAAATAAATACTTTCGGCCAACAAATCCAAAGGACAAAGCAGGAGAAAAATATTTGGTAGGTACCAATACATTTTAAAAACAATTCATACACATTTTGCATTCTAATTAATAACTCTTTAATTTTTTGATAATGTTTAGAAATTTATAATTATTTATATCGATATTCGGAAAATGTTAAGGAAATAATAAGGTCAGTGATAGTTGCAAAACTAATAAACATTATATTATATTGTTTATATTTGTTTTATTAATAAAACGTTGCCTATACTCTATAGATGACTTTTAAACAGTATGATTATTATGAACTTTACAAGAATTAAAACTTTGGAATAAAGAATTTATATTTTCTAAACATTTTCTGAGCAAAATTTATAAAAAAAATATTCTTATTTTTTAAAAATTTTTAAGATGAGGATGCACCCACCAGGAATAGAAGAAGACCCCAAAGTTCAACCAATGGAAGATCTCGAAAAAAAGGAAATGAAAAGATTGGCCAGGTTCATGGATATTGACAAACAATACTATATTGCAAAAATGCCAAAATCGGATGAAAAACATGTGGAAAAGTATGCAAATACCAGCACCATTAGGAAAGTGAGGAAAACTAGGATCAGAAAATTCATGACAAATAATAGAAGTGGATGAAAATTTCGATTTCGTTTCTAACCAACTAAAATTACTAAGACCAAATAGTTTTTTTTTGTATAAAACATTCTATTGTATATAAAAATTTATACCTACCTTTTTTTATTAAACCGTTTTTTTATTTTTATGTTTTTTATTTCCAATAAAACACAGTGTTAAATGAGGCGTAAATATTATTTATTTTTGCAACGATAACAGAAGAAATTCGTTGATAAATCGGCGACCTTTTTTATATCTAATAAACCTATAACAATTTTATATAAAAATCTTAACATAAGGTATATAACATCGAACACCTAAATTTGAAAGAGCTTAACAAATTTTAAATTATAACAATAAATTAACAGCAAATAAAATTAATTTTCTACGACACGAGTAGATAAGCATTGTATGTTCTAGCACACTTTCCCTATATTACATGTTAATCCCCATAAGGCCGAAACCTGGTAAAAAAAAGCAATCAATTTTGCGCGACTTGGATGCTTTTTTCGTTAACGTTTTTTTTTTTCACGCTTTTTCACGTTTTTTTCACGCGTTGCCGTCAACATGGGAAAAGTGCGCTAGAACACACATTGTTTATCTACTGATACGTATGGGGGTTGTTCAAAATTTATGTCTACTGTGGTGAATATTGTTATTATTTCTAGTTGCTTGTTATTAGGACATATTTTACAGTGGATCACAGAGATATAACAAGGTGATACTTAAATTATTAAATATATGAAAATAAAATTTGTCTCTTCGAGGCAAAAGTGTTTTTATTCTGTATATAAATAGCTTATTTATTACACGCACGCAGTGTAGAGATAATGTTGGGAATGATGCTTGGTAATGATGTACCTATGTACTTTTTTATATACAAATTATTATCTATATACAGTGTGTCCACGGGCTGAGTTCACATAGGGTGTAAATAACAAAAAAAAATCGAGTTGAAAGTTGAGCTTCTGGGGATCAGCTCTGCTTGGTTTGAAATTAATTTGTGACATAATTTTACTTTTGAAAAATCACCTGTATGCCTTGGAAATTATGAAAAAAACAATTTTCCACCTCAGTAAAGTTCCCCTTTTGTAGGTTTTACGACAAAATGTTATTAAGGAAACTTGGACAGAACGAAAAACTAAGTAGGTTTGCGAAATTTTGAAGGTCTAGACTTACTTTGATTGTTTGCCTTTTCGCACATTTTTTAGAAAAGTGCACTTTGTCTAGTTTTTACATCAATACATAACAATACAATACATGTTATTAAGAAAATTTGTTCACTATGAAAAACTGGCTAGGTGTGAAAATTTTCAAAATCCTTAGGTCTACTTGGATTTTTTCTGCTAAAAAATAAAAACACACAAAAACCAAAGTAGACCTAGGCTTTTGAGTTTTTTCACACCTATCCAATTTTTCATTGTGAACAAATTTTCTTAATAACATTTTTGATGTGAAAACTACAAAAAGTGGACTTTTCTAAGAAAAAGTGGGAAAAAGGCAAACAAGCAAAGTAGGCCTAGATTCGAAATTTCGCAAAACTACTAACTTTTTTCCTTTTGTCCAAGTTTCCTTACAAAATTTTGTCATAAAACCTACAAAAAGAGCACTTTACTGATGTGGAAAATTAGTTTTTAGGCATACCTACGTAATTTTTCAAAAGTAAAATTATGTCACAAATTATAGTTTCAAACCAAGCAGCGCTGATCCCCATCAGAAGCTCAAATTTCAACTCGAATTTTTTTTGTTATTTACACCCTATCAATCCGTGGATGACACACTGTACATATACCTATAGAGTGACCCATTTGAAATGGAAGCACCCCCGTAATTTCTTTATATTTCACTAATATTTTATTGTGAAAAACAAACGGATAAATCCTTTTCGAATGGCTCACCCTGTAGATGGTTTTATTAGCTGTTATGATCGGGGATAATGGCAGATGATTTTGAACGACCCTCGTATGTTTTTCAAAGTATTATAGACGATGAATAAAAAAACCGATAATATTATCGTATTCTAGACAGTCAGATTGTTTTGGGTTTTTGTTACTTAGGTATTATGTTTATTCTTTAAACATACGGCCGCCAAAATTGGAATTATAGGTTACAGCGTTGACTGACGTATTAATAAGACTTCCCACGGCTATAGTTTCATGTCCTGGAAAGTAGATGGCGCCTATGGTCAACAATGTATTTTGCATTGTATTTTGTCTCCGGGAAGCGCATGGTGGGCCAGAGAACTGTCAAACATGACAGCCGTGAGCAGTTTTTATTAATATGTCAGTTAACGGTTACAGTTTTTTGTAATTTATACCCTTCTCTTTCTTTCAAGTCTTCAATTTCTCATTTGGCACATTTTTCTGACGACCGCATTTATTTAATACTGACGTAGTTATGTGTAAAAGCGATGTATGTACAAAAAATATCCTCATGAAGCGACACAGTGAATACCTTTAAAAAATACCCCCTCCATCACTAAATCATCGTCAGTCACCCCACTTATCTCTCCATTATTAAGTGTTAAACAGAAAGCTCAAAAATAGGAGATACAACATCCGCGTGCACAAGTTGCATCTACCCGAAGCGGCGGCCGCCTCCTTGATCGTTGACGTCAACGTCTTTTCTCTCTCCCTGAACAAGTTCTTCGCCAACATCCTCATCTTGGTGATTTTGTCGTCGTAGGTGGCCGTGGAACTGTTCGTGGGGACATTTCTGTTGCAGTATTTCTGGTCGCAACACGACACGCACATCTGCCAAACAAAGAAACAATTATATTCCTTTATTCCTTTGTCTATGGAAACAATAGATTGCCTGTCGAAAACCCCTTTGGAGCCACGGCGTGAAGTTGACGACGGACTTTTAATCGCGGGCTGAAGTTAGCCGGGGTGGTCGGCTTTCCTGCAGTGTTGCCAGAACTTGCGCAAATGTTTAAATCTAGTGCATTTTTGCATACATGTTTGACAATACTTTATATATTTTTAAAAGTTCAAGGTTATATTAGTTTGCGATCCCTAGACAAGGAAAGAGTACCGCGCGGGCCTACCCAGTCGTGTATAGATTTTTTTACATCGTTTTGAACGGCGGCCATTTTGTATGTGGCAGACAAAGCGAGTAGGTACGTTGTGAGTTAATTTCGTGAAATTGTTAATTAAAAGTAACAGTGATTAAGGGGAAAATATACTCTTACGATGGTGAATTGTTCAGCGTTTGGTTGCAAAAGCAGACGTGAAAAGCAGGAGCCCGGGATTTTGTTTCACAGGTAAATATTTAACAAAGCTACCTTTGAAAGATGCTCTAAAACTTTATTTTTTCTCAATATAACTTCTTCAAATTCCTTTTACCTTTTAGTATGATAAAGTGCATTGTTTTGTTTGTAAATATGACCAATAAATATAATTATTTTTTAACAACGTTTTTATTGAAAATTTTTTAATTGGTTATGATGATTTCTTAAAATATGGGTTGGTATCCATGGTTGTGCATTATTTATTTTATGTTGATTGATTCGAAATCACCGCAAATAAATATATTTCAGCATTTGACACTAGCTTTACGTTTGGGAAATTATCTGCAAATTAAATACCAATATTTTAAATTACATGTAAGTCAAAATTAACTATACTTTTCATTTTTAACATTTTTGTGATATTGGCTAAGAACGCGTTTCATGCTACGCCACTGGCCTGTCGTGCGATGTGGCAGTCGGTAACACGGCCGCGTGCGCTGTTAGGCGTCCTCTTTCTATCTCTCTCTCCTTGTCTAAGTCGCGATCTACAGAGCCGTGTTTTGTTTCTGTCGGCTTGATCAACCGAAAACATTTAAACCTAATTTTAATGTTTTATGGGTATAACCTCGATCGGTAACAAGATGTTTTGTGACAAGTGACAAAGCTTTGATGTTTTGTGTTGACAGGATAATCTTTGAAAACGTTTTATTTATAAAACTTGTTGCAGAATATCAAGGTAAAGTACTGTACCGTTTGTGTGTCCACTTCGACACATCCCACTTTATTTCTTTGGCACTCTTTGTCTGTGGTGCATTTCTTATTGACTAGTACGCTGGTTCCCCTTGAATCCATGATGTGCAGTGTGTGACAGAACGTTTCTCCTATAAAACACATTGGTCTATTAGTGCACAAACTTAGAAACCGTAAAATTTGAAGTGTTGAAAGCAGAAGACGATACAACCTTGTAATATATGAACTTCCGCAAGACAAGTTGCTTATGCAATAAACTTCAGCCCTGTTTGTATGGTTGCATAACAACTAACGTGGTGTATTTTGATTCGAATAGCGTTTTGCGATTGAATTTGGAGTGTCGGAGGCAGAGACTAAAACGGAAACGGCGTTCCGCCATATGCAGAGACTGTCCCGGTCGAGCGTTAAGCCCAAATTTGCTCTTTTCTGGGGTTATTTATTAAAAGGAAACTACGGGTAGTTATAGATATAGCAACGTTTACAATAATAATAATCTACTATAAACAGATTCTCACCGGGCTTGCACGGGCTATCGATGGCGAACATGTTGCACACCACATTGTCGCTGACGTTGACGCAGATGTAGCACGTGACCGCGTAGCCGTCGAAGTCGGCGATGTCGGCGCCGCCGGCGCCGAAAATTTCGTTGGCGCCGGCGTCGTCCGGCGCCGCGGCGCCCGCAGCCGCGTTGCCAGCGAAGATGCAGCTCAGCAGCATGCCCAGTCTGAACATCACAGTCTGGAAAGGGGGAGAGAATTGCATTGGGTTATATCTTTTTGCAAAGTCGAAAAAGGGCATTGTCAAAAATTCTTCTAGAACTTTTCTTACAAATTAAACTAGAACAAAACATTAAAAAGTTTAAATTTTGTCAAAATTCGAAGTAATGTCACCAGAAGATATACCCGAAACGGCATTTTCTACAGACATACAGGGTGTCCACGGATAGAGTTCACGTAGGGTGTAAATGACAAAAAAAAAATCTAGTTGAAATTTGAGCTTCTGGGGATCAGCCCTGCTTGGTTTTAAACTAATTTGTGACATAATTTTACTTTCGAAAAATCACGTATGCCTTGGGAATTTTGAAAAAAACTAATTTTCCACATCAGTAAAGTGCCCTTTCTGTAGGTTTTACGACAAAATGTTATTAAGGAAACTTGTTCAGAATGAAGAACTGAGTAGGTTTGCGAAATTTCGAAAGTCTATGCCTACTTTGATTTTGGTATTTTTTCCCACTTTTCTTCAGAAAAGTGCACTTTGGGTAGCTTTCACATTAAAATGTTATTAAAAAAACTTGTTCACAATGAAAAACTGGATAGGTGTGAATGAATTTCAAAAGCCTAGGTATACTTTGATTTTTTTCTGCTAAAAAATTTAAAACGCATAACGATTATAAAAACGATTATTTCCCTCATATTGCTTGCATCCAATAAGGTAGCTCCTTCCATAAAAATCCAACCACTGATATGCCTCTGCTATAGCGATAATTTGCACTAGTGCCATTACCGGTAATTGCACTTGTGCAAATTATCACTTCGTTGCTTAGCAACCGCGAATCTGTTGGATACAAACACGTACCTACTTCTTAAAGTTTGTATGTTTCACACTGTTCTAAATTATGCAGCTTATAAATTATGTTGCGGTACTATTAAGCATTATATGAATGAATTTATATAACTTTTACATTGCTAGATTCTTGTTATTTAGACCTCCGCCTCCGTTTAAATTTAGGACACATTCAGAAAATAAACCAACGCCGACAGGGTGAGGTATAATCGCATTTGCCTTGGATACCCAAGCGTCATGTTTGTTTACTCTTCTTCTTCTTCTTCTCGTTTATTGGGTTTAGTTGCAGGACTATTTTCCCATTTCCAGAGACCACGCCGTCGTTACGCGGTTTCGCGTCTCTCTTTGTTTCCCGGTAGGAGTAGTCTGACTTCTACGTCATATCCATACCAGGATGGAGTTCTGTTTACAATTTCAGCTGGTTTAGGTTTAAGAATTTTAGTACTTTATCAATTGTTTCTTTTTCTGTGTTTCTTAATATTGTGTATACCGATAGGGGTGTCGTAATATTGGTTGCCAGTTGATTGTAGAGGTCCGTATTTGGGTGATAGTTTAATGGACATTCAAAGAGAATTTACTCGAACGCTACAGTCGAAGCTGTCAATAGACTCGTTCAAAATGAGTCGTTTTGGAAATGTAAACATAGAAAAAATTAATACAGAAATTATTAAATCGTATTCGTGAAATAATCTCGACAAATACCACTCGTGCCGAAAATTAGATAATTTTATTCTCAAGCCAATTTATACTCGTGATCTTTCTAGGCAAAATAGCGCTTTCGAAAAAATTATCGATAAAATTTCCGGCACTAGTGATATAGACCGACCCCATCACCCCTAAAGGTTATTAAAAAGGACATTTTAGGGCTAAAAAAAAAGGACAGGTGGCAACTAGTTATATCAGAACCAGACCTTTAAAATAACATAAGAAATTGATCGACACCGGTTTGGCACGAATTATTTCGGAATGGGGTGGAACTTTGTGCCTTCTGCCGGTGTGGAAAAACTGATTTTTGAATGTCGTGTTTCCAAGTGGAATACTTCCATGGTTTACTGCGTTATCATTAGTGTTGCTGCGTCGACCACCCTGTATCTAGGACCGTATAATGTTGTCTCTGTTTCTGGGCTGTCGGCCAACCGTGTAATTTGATGACCAGTTATGTAGCTTGATTAAGGCACAAGCGTTACCTACTGTCACATAGATATACCGAGGGGGATTGGATTTTCAATTTAGTGACAACGGAAAATATCCCTATCGGGTTGTATTATTCACGTTCTCATTGTGAAGATTACCTTTAAAATAGTGGGAATATAGTCTGAGTTGACATAGGTGATTCAATCATGATGTGATGTGATTCAATCATGATGGGGAGGTCTACTAATCTTTTTTTTGTGGAAGTTGAAATTGGAGAAATAAGAAATATCTACCTTTCATCTGCATTTTTAGTGTATTCAGTCTTTATTCTGCAAAGGGCTTCACTCATCTCGAAAAGTAGGAGGATTGTTTTTGTGAATAATTATTTATCCGCAGCTAGTTCATATCAGTGAAATTATTTCAAGTTCAGTCACATTCGTTTTAGTTCTACGTTAAAGTTTCGTTGATGTGAACTAACTGCGGTTGAATATATTCCCAAAAGCAATGGTCGGGTGGTGGCGGTAACCCAACTGACAAATACGATATATATTGTATTTAAAAGTTATTCGCCAAATAAGCCATACGAACTTCCCATTTAATTATTCTATTCTTCCCTTCATCCTGTTCAAATAAAAGAAGGAACTGCCTAGTCAGCTGGTGGACGCCGTGGACAGGGCTCCAGAAATCATATTGTGCCTCGTTCTGAATGTAGGGTCAGCGATATTCCGAAAAGGGTCTCCCTGGAATTTCGTTAGGGCTGTTTTTATAGTAAACTGATTTAATTTGGAGGATTTCGAGGCGCCGTCGTCGATCCGACCTCCCTTTCTTGTCTCAACAAATTGAAAAAAATGTTGGAGGAATTTTATTTTTTACCGTGAAGGCACGTTAACGTCTACAGTGTGATCCTACTTGAATATTCTTCTATAGGGAACACGCATTTTTTTCTATTTTGAGTATTACTTACAAAGCAAAAGTTTAATTTATTTTAGAGGCGTTGTTTATGTCGAAATAACATAGGCATTCTGATATTCTCTAAAAAATAAATGCACATTCCGTAATTTAAGAAGCGACTATTGTTTTTTGAAAAAAAAAAAAAATGCTATTAAATTTAAAAATAAGTTTAGGTTTTCGTTGAGGTAACTAAACATTGATTATGGTTGATAAGCAAGTATGCCTACTTGCCAAAGTACATTATGTGTTTTCTTTCTTTCCTTTGATTCCAGAAAGTCCGCCATCTTGGGACGTCCGCCATCTTGGAGCGGCGGCCATTTTCAATGAATTACAATATTGAGTATACTATAGTAAGGGCAGAATGTAAAGGCGAAGTCGGCAATAAATCATCAAAGAGAGAGCGCTATATCTATTGCTTTACTTGCACTCGCACAATTACACTCATGTCTCCTCCTCCAATTTGTATTCGACATAAGTCTTAAAGTTCGCTAAGCACCTTTCATGAAAGGAAGAGAGATAGAAAACCTAGTACTTGTCTTGTATTACTAGTTGATTGTTTAAGGCAGGCAGGGTCGGCCTAGAATAAATTATTGCTTTACTACCTGATGTGCACGGACGGATTAAAAATTTGTACTTAGGTACCTGTTGTAATTTCATTTGTAATTATTGAAGATTAATTCTGTAATTTAGACTGGCAATTAAAAGATAATGATCCTGAAATTCAAAGTAGGTCTTAGGTATTTAAATAATTATTGTAATGGTTAGGCAAAAAATATATATATCAATATTTTAGTTACAAATTAAATATCAACATAAAATAAACTTTACATAAACCAAATATTTAATTACTGCATTGTTTTATAGGCGTACTCCCATTTGAATATATTATCTTTATTAGCATAATGTATCAGACAAGGACAGAGCAATACAAAGTTGGCCTTGCGGTTCTTTAAGCCGAACCCCTCGCTCCAAAACATAAGGGAGAGCAGGTAGGAAAATCATAGCCCATCTCTCTCGATTTTATGGCCGACTTCGCCTTTACATTCTGCCCTTACTATAGATTGTATTGTCACCAACACCAAAAGTGTGTGCAAAATTTCAGCTCAATCGGTTGGGTGAAACTGGTTAAAAATTCAGTTGACACATAGGTATAATAGGTGAAGTTAAATAAAAGTTTGTAAAAAGAATCAATTTCAATTTAAAAAATAAAAATCACGAAAAGAAAATAATAGATAGCATAAACTGTCACCAGGAAGTAATACCAAAGTGTGAGAAAACAATGTCTATTACTTAGGAGTGTATATATACACTCTTATTCATGACAGCGATTTGGCAAATTACCCAATAACGTCTACATAACTTACAAACCTCTTACTCTTATAAAACCTTGATTTACACTTTAATGCTTTTCTTCTCTGTGGATTTTTTCAAGCGTTAACCGAATAGTGGTATTCCCTACGAACTAATAGATCTGCGAGAAGTTCGGTATAGTTCGGAAAAGTTTCCCAAACTCGGAAATAATTTTCTTCGCGATATCTCAACAAAGACCCTGTCGAGCTATGGGGTTGTAGCACGGTCCTATATACCCTAAAACAACATCGTTATGCTATATTGGACAGGACCGAGGGTTCTATCGATATAATACGAGCGATAGTGCGAAATGTGCTGATCATTGTCCGGATTAGCTGTATTAGTGCAACAGAGGGGAAATTCACAATAAGAGTACTTGTATAAACCTTTATTGAATAAAGAACACCAGTAAAGAGCCAAAGCTCTATGTGTATTATAAAGTCGCCCTGAGTATAGTAACCAAGTTTTGACACAATATTTTGATATCTGACGCGGTGATAGGTGTCAGTATGTGGCATTTAGAAACTTTTTCGTATTATTATGCTTAGCTGTGCGGCTTGTAATTTAAATTAACTTTTGAGGCCATGCACCAAAGTGGCATAGGCGTTTGTGTACGTACCTACTTCTCCATAATTGGAAATTTAAAATTAGAATTGCTGTATTATCGAGGATTCCTAAACTTAAAGACATAAGCTTGCCTTATATTTTTTTGCCTGTATTTTAGGTACTGATTTCACGAACTAAAAGGTGCGCGCTACTGTAAGATAAAAAGATCGTTTCACAAAGATCTGATCGTTGATGATAATTTGACGATCTTAGATCAATTTAAAGATGCAAGATCGTTTAAAAGTCCTAAGATCGTTTTAAAGATCTAAGATATTTTTAGAGATCTAAGATCGTTTTAAAAATCTAAGATCTTTAAAAAGATCTAAGATCGTTATAACGATCTAAGATCTTTTCCATTTGTTTTCGTTCATTTTTGAATCGTTTCTGTGATTTTTTTATATAAAATAATGTTTTATTTTTGAAGAATAAAAAATAGTGCTCTAGGTTGTTGTAGGAATAAGAGTTTTTGTTTTTATATCTACATATTTGTAAAATATGTTCTCATTTTGACCTCAATTATTGTTGGTAACTATAGTTCGTTTTTGAAACGTTTCTGGGATTTCTTATACAAAATAATGTAGGTAAAGGTATAGGTATGTATTTTTTAGAAGAATGAACAGTTTTGTATGAACAAGGATTTTTCTTTTTATACATATAATCTACACATTATTTTATTAGTATTAGGAATTCAGTTAATTACGTTACTAACGAGTGTTCATTTAAAGCAGTTTACCTCAGGAGATCTCTAGGTCTCAGCTAAAGTGCAAATTGTTAGAATTCGCGAAAAATGACAAATAATATAAAGAAACTGACGTACATTTTAACTACAAGAACCTATTTTGAGGTTAAATTTAAACGAATGCTTTATGTTAATTTGTATTTTATTTTCAATTATCTATTTCTCAAAATTCCGAATTTTATAACTTAAGTTATAAAATTATAAATTGCATAAATAATCGGTGAAAATGTTTTTACAAGAAAAGTCTAATTCACCATAGGTATATCAACTGATTTATTTCGTAACCAATTCTGTTAGAATAGAAACTTTACGTAACTAGTTACGTAAAATGTTACTTTACCCAACTAGTTACGTAAAACTGGACGTATCATCACTTGCTCAGGTTTTGAAAGATGTCACTTTATACTATGTCAAAATTAGGTATTTATAGACATCTATATCTATTAACTATATAATATCATGAATTTTGTTCAAAGATCTTAGATCATTTAGAGGATCTTAGATCGTTTAGAAGATCTTAGATCGTTTAGAAGATCTTAGATCGTTTAGAAGATCTTAGATTGTTTAGAAGATCTTAGATCGTTCAAAAGATCTTAGATCGATTGATCTTTTTTAAATAGATCATTTTTAGACGGTCTTTGATCTAATATCTTTTTTGCATGAAAAGATCTATTTTTAAACGATCTTAGATCTTTGTTTGGAAAATGATCTGATCTATGATCTAGATCTTTTTTGGTGCGATCTTTCCCAGTTCTGCCTCCGCCGAATATACAGGGTGATTCACTTTTAAATACCGAAAATTTAAGAATCGATAGAACATGAAAAAATAATGAGAGTTTTCTATATAAACTTAGTTCGTTTGGGACTTAGTTTTCAAGATACAGGGCAGTCAAGTTTTGAAAATAAAATGGTTTTAATTTTTAATCTCTTGGCGTTTTTTCGTAAATTTGGTCGTTTCGGCGTAATTGTAATGTTTGTGATTTATTACACATAGGGGCAAACTGGCAAAAGTAATTAATTCAAATCAAACATTTTTAATTAAAGCAAAACTACATCAAGATCTGCCGCTAAATATTAGGGTGAGGCTATGGTTTCAATTAGATGGGGCACCACCCAACTATGGGCGACAAGTGAGGAATTGATTAAACGAGAATTTTTCGGGTTTTGGTTGTCGCTTTCCGCCTCGACAACCAAAACCCGATGGAATTGGACCAATTTCTTGGCCACCCAGATCCCCAGATTTGAATCCTCTTGATTATTTTGTTTGGGGATGTTTAAAAGAAAAAAATTATAACACTGTATCCGACACCAGGCTCAAAATTGAAGAAAATATGGAAACTCTCAAAACAAACTGAGCTACCATACGTTGTGCGGGAAGGCATTTGGAGCACGTATTATAAAACTAAAAATTGTTAAATTAATGTAGTTTTTTATTAATTAAAAATGTTTGATTTGAATTAATTACAACCAGTTTGCCCCTACGTGTAATAAATCACAAACATTACAATTACGCCGAAACGACCAAATTTACGAAAAAATGCCAAGAGATATTTTTTGCTTATAATTAAATGTTCTATACAAAAATACGCTTCTTTTTTATTTTGTGCAGGGCCGTACTATTTTTTTGTCGAGTTATTAACACCAATTACCCACATCTCCGCCACTGGTAATTTTTAGAACATGATATTTTGTACTTTTATAGTCCTATATTCATGTATCTTGTGTACTAAATTTAGTTTTGATATCTCTAATATTTACGCAGAAAAAATAAAACCATTTTTTTTAAAACTTGATCACGCTGTATCTTGAAAACTAAGGCCCAAACGAACTAAGTTTATATAGGAAACTCGCATTATTTTTTCATGTTTTATCGATTCCTAAATTTTCGGTATTTAAAAGTGAATCACCCTGTATATTCGATTCACATTGTCTCGTCGTAAATTGGCACAACGATATCAGTTATAGCCTTGTTTCCTGTAGTTTGCCGCGTCCTATCGACCTAGCCCATTAATTCCTTTCCAACCCTGGACATAAACTAGCCGGTAAAAGGCGCAACCGTCGTATATCGACTAGCCAAGATCGAGCATTTTATGCATCGGGCCGAAAAGGCTTTCCGAACACCACCCCCGCGCGGCGCCCTTTGTTAACATCCCCCCGCGATCGATTCGCCCTGGCCATGAATGGCCAGCCCCCGGCCGTTTGTGCAGGGAACGGATAATTCGAGGGCCTTCGCGGATGTCGTATTGTATATTGTAAGGTACGCGGGCGTAGCAGGGGCATCATGAGAGTTTTGGGGGAAATGGGACGGGAGAATCGTACAGAAATGTTTGGGTAAGCGTTGAGATGTATCTTGAGGGTTCAAGAGCTTGAGAACGACGTATAAAACCAGTTCCATCAATACCATACGTTCAAAACAGCAACAACTAAGAATTTTTTTCTTAATAAATATATCAACCTGTGTAATGTGACGGGATTTCCTGGTGTAAAAAGTATTGCCTAGCAAGGCTTACGCAGCAAGAACAAGAACCTTAAAACCATTAGTGGAGAAGGTCTACTAAAAAAGAAAATGCGAAAGAATTTTTTTCGTAGTTTAAAACGCGTAACGTTTTTTTTCTAAGCAACAAAACATCCTGACAGTGGTTATTATTATATGGTTGTTTAGTTTACTGACTGGCCGGGCTGTTTGCAACACCTCAGCTGTTTTGTGCTGAGAGTTAAACGGCACTGCACTCAATTATTTTGGCACATTCTCAAAAATTGTTGGGACAGCGCATCTTCCTTTAGCTTAGGTGATATTCTCTATAGGTATTTTCCTCCCACAACACATTTGTCCACTTTAAATGTTTCACTTTTTTGAAAATGTATGTGTTAGCACACGTACTTAAGGGTTTTCTAGAAATTAAATCTCAGTTTAGAATTTGACGAATCCATTTTTGGCGCAAATTTTCATCCAGAGGCAAAGCAAATGTTGTTATGGTGACATTTTCTTCCTGGCTTCTGTAATATGTATAAATATAATATAGACAGACCCAATATTTGGTATTTAGGTTATTTTTTACGAAATAAAAATGAAAACTCACCTCAGTATACTGTAAATATTGACGAGGTCCCAGTTGATTGGCAGCGTGAAAGGCCGAATAGAAACCATATCAGGGCGTGGGTCGACAACGAAAATCCTCGAGTACGTTACAACACTGATTTATTTCGCACAAGATAAATGGTGAATACAAAATACACAAACCCGAACGTGGTCAACGGGAACGGCTTCCAGCCACCCGGACCGTCTGAACTCGCGGATCTCCCGTAAGCAGTTCACCCGTCTGTGTCTCAGGCTGCACTGTCCATTCCGGGGGGAGAATTCCCCTTACAGCGCTCACGCGTCGGCGCGAGCGGCACCAATACTCCTGGGCGGTTACCCTCCGCCAGGACACACGCGCACTAGACACAAACTTGTTTCTAAAATATAAACTAAGACGTTTAAAGACACTTTAAACATTTAAAACTTCTCAAAAACCAAGTTGCCGCTTTCAGTTATGTGACAAATGACATGTAACGTCGAACTAAGATGATCACGTTTTAGTTAGACGAAAATTGACAAGCTCTTGTTTATTTCCGACTGATTATAATGTTTATTAATTATTCAAGAATGGTTATTATGAACATTATTACTCACACTCTACTCCATATAGTGTCTTTAATGTTTAATTCAATGCAAGTGCCTATAATATGGCAATTATTGAATGATTATTACGCGATTTGTTAGAATTTGTCATGTAATATTTTGTCTGGGATCTTCAGCGTGATAGTCTTGGACTTGTACCAAAAAGATAACAACGAATAGTGTAAAAATGCGTACAGAACACAAAGACAACAACAGGAAAGAATTATAAAAATATGCTTCCGCACACTTAAAATGTAAATTCAAACTCGAATTTCATTAACTTGTCTAACGACAAAGTTTCATTAAAACGCGAGGATGCAATTTAAGGGCTTACTGTCGTTCTTTTGGAAAACTCGCTCCGGCTGAAATTCGGCGGAAAATGGATTGTCAGAAAAGCCAATCAATTACTGTAGCCCCAACAAAAATATCCGCAGTCTAGTTTCTCTTTATTGTCACTGGTAAAAAGTTGGAACAGTTGAGAAATATTGAAGTTCCGAACAGTGCATATAAATGTTACTTGTTACTTTAAACGGTCTGGAAACTATGAGATGCTTCGTTCGTTTAGTTTTCTCGGGGATAGGCTATGTTCTGTAAAAGAAGTTCCTATAAATTATAGACCATTTTATAGCTAGGTAATCAAGACATTTTGTACAGTTTATTTTGCTACTTACTTTTTAAAATGCCTTTAAAATGCTTTGCCGTGTTCTTGAAATCGGCAGTAAAGTGTCTCAAAATCGTCATTGAAAGCTCAGAAATCGGCAATGAAGTAGCCCATTATTGTACGACTTTTAGGCCTTGACGAGATGTAAACATCAAACGTCAGACGCGGAGCCATCGCCCTTCAAAAGTAACCGAATATTCAAAACCCATTTAACTTTTCGTACATATTGCGAAATTATTACCTATAATAGCAGTGCAATCTTTCAATATTAGTGGGTTTGAATATCAGTCTATTTTCATGGAGGCAACAGGCAGCAGTTTCTTTTCTGAAGCGCTGTGCCTCCTCATACTTGACCTAGGTAGAGCGATCGTCAAAGTCAAGCAACGCCGCGCGCAGTTGGTTCATGGACGGGTGATTTTTTTTGCGATTTCAAAAAAAAAACCTAATATGTACCTCAGCACTGAAGTCCTTTTTATGACTCATGTGGTTTATTTGCCTCGGCCAGAGGCCTCGGCAACTAAATTCCACATGAGTGATAAAAAGTTGAACTTCAGCGCCTTGGTACATACACTCTTTTCTCTATCAGAAGGAATAAATGGGTAATTTTCATAAAAAGTGCAAATTTCATAAAAAAAAGCAAATTAAAGTTTTCTCATGTAGGTATATTCAAAACATTTTATTACAGGGAATTAATTTTTACCCATTATTTTTATTAGTTTCTCTACACTGCTTATAGCTTATCTTTCCAACTCGATTTTTAAAGCTCTTCATGTCCAATACCAAAAATATTTGAAGGTACATAAACCTTTGCCTGAAATATTTACCTTAATATTTCACTCAATGATTTATGTTTTTGAAGGCTTTTTGTTGCTTCGTATAACAGTACTAAATATGTGACAATATCTATATTTGATATTGGAGGAAAATTTTGAGAATTTAACTAAATATATTGAGTCTCCCATGCAGTGCGAAAGAGTGTATATTTTTAAAGCATTTAGTTTTCATTTATAGCTGGTAGCTGCTTTGGGATTTTGAGCTTGTAAATTTATAAATTGTCGGTATGAACTGTTTGTATGCACTTATTACAAAAGAAAAACTACAATTTTTACGACGAAATGTTCTAAAATTATTTGACCACCAGACGTTGTCAAATTTGCCCTATTGAAGTTTTATCCAGTAAAAGCATACTGGTATCACGATACACTTACCAACGGTATGTCACTAACGAATCCGAAATCAAGGCAACTCTGCGCACTACCTACGTCAGTTGCGAATCACAATCACGAATTCTAAATAATGGGCGGTTGCGGTTGTGTTTTACGATTTTTTATAGTTTACAGTTTAATGTGTCAAGAAAAAAGTGTAAACAACTGACCGATCGTCAGTCCAGCTCGACAGTGCTTTAAAATAGGCCAAAAATGCCGGGATGTGCAGTCAGCGTTTGTCCAAATAATAACAGAAACAGTAAGGGAACGGAAATTAAGTAGGTACTATAGATTTCCCAAGGACAAGAATAATCTTGATAAAAAATGGATTGCTGCATGCCGCAGACAAGACAGTATCAATTTAAAAAATGGTAAGGAAACAGATTATCTATAGAACAGAGCATTAAAAATAGGGGACTCAACAGAGTTTATGCCTGCAAATAAAATAGAATGTGCAATAAAAAATTAGCCTTGTTATGGTTAAATAAGGGAATCATTATTTTGATCCCTATTTTACTCACTATTTATTATGTTGTTTTGTTTGTTGTTTAACGCTTAACTATAAACTAAGCATTAGTTGTGCAGGTTGTGCTTGTGTCGAGGCTTGTGTGTATTAATTGGTAAATAAGGCTTTAATTGACATAAACCGACATAAACACTGAAAAGAAAAAGTTATATTTTTGGTAAAGCTTTGAATTTTATTTATCAATATCTTTGCCTATAACAAGTCATCTGTAAAATACTTTTTTTCGATGGAGATTTTGTGTCGATAGAAGCCAAAATTTAGTTCAGGATTACCTTACTTACAATAAATGTATTATTTAGGTACCTATATGATATTTTTTATTGTCTACCAATAAACGGTCTTTTAAAAGAAAAATCCTGTTAATTTAACAAAATATACATCAATTTTATTTGCAAGCATACGATTAGCTAAAACGTAAAGAAAACAAATAATTTGTAAAATTATAATTATCAAATTAAATGTGTTTTTTATCAACAGAATATTCATTCATTTATCTAGTAATATAATCTACATATTTTTAACAACATTTATTTAAAAGGAAACGTTTAAAATAAGCAAAAACCCATAAAAAAGTATCTATTCCTTTGTAAAACATATGGAGCAATTTAAATTCTGATTCGCAACTGACGTCACAAGATGCGCAATGACATACCGTGGGTAAGTGTATCGTGACTGGTATGATAATTATATCTCGTAAACCAGCCTAAATATTGAAAATACAAAAAAAAAACAAATAGTGTATATGTCGAATTTAGGAGATGCTAAGCTCGTACCCTAAAAACCCGAACCGTACTCTTTCCATCACTTTAAACCAGATCCATTCCGAAACAGTTCGAACGTGAAATTTCCTGCCTGGTTGCTTCTGACGCGGAATCAACCCCCTCTCTCGAGGGGGAAGGGCGGAAGGGTGCCGACTTGACGCTGGTGCCCCAAAATCTAACCTCATCTTTCGCACCGACGATACGGAAAGTGTTCAATTTTAAAACCGATATCCGTGTTATATCCCGTCAGCGGCGGAATTATTCGGCGCTCGGGACAATTTTCCAATTAAAAATATATGCTATATTCGCCGAAATACACGAGTTCCATTGGGGGAGGGAGGGGGGGGTTACCCTCTGCGGTTTTATATAGGAGAGGGTGAAATAATTGATTGTTACATTTTTTCAGGTCAGGGCTAAATTCCAAAACCTTTGGTAACACATTGTATACTGAGTCACCCTCTATGTACGGGTGATTCAGTTTTAATCTGCAACACTTCAACAGGTGATAGAAAACCAAAAAATAACCGCACTTTCTTCTATAAACTATATCATTTTAAGGCCTTATAAAAAAGTTACAGGGTGTTAAAGTTGCAAGAAATATGTGGAATTTATTGAATATTGTACAAATACTAGTTGAGATATTTAAGTCATATTTGGTACACGTTATAACGGCATGGGTTAGCATAAAACCTGTTAATATCAAACATCTTGAACAACAAGTGGCGTAGAAATGGGTAATTAGTATAATTTATTTTAGAAAAAAAAATAGAACCACCTTGTATAGCAATAAAATGTATTCAAATTCTTATGTAAATTTTTATTGCGAACAAAAACGTTCTCTTAGCATTTTTTCATGTGTCATGGTTTCATAGCAAATTTTATTTTTTCGTAATATTTCGGGGTACTTCTGAAAAATTATCTAAAAAATTTTCTCCATAAGTAACACTTAAAGTAAAAATAATGTGTTTGCTACCTGAAATAAAGTAACTTTTTCCAATAAACTCACCTATTTAAGGCTATTCTTTTGAAGATACAGGGTCTAAAACATTTAAGGAAGATACAATTAATGTTACGCTCTGTATCTTGAAAAGCAAAACCTTGAATGGGTAAGTTTATTGGGAAAAGTTACTGTATTTAAAGTAAAAAACACATTTTTTCTACTTTGAGTGTTACTTATGGAGAAAAGTTTTAAGTTAATTTTTCAGAAGTACCCCGAAATATTACGAAAAAATCAAATTTGCTATGAAACCAGGACACATATGAAAAAATGCTAAGAGAACGTTTTTGTTTACAATAAAAATTTACATAAGAATTTGAATACATTTTATTGCTATACAATAGGTGGTTCTATTTTTTTTATAAAATAAATTATACTAATTACAGATTTCTACGCCACTGGTTGTTCAAGATGTTTGATATTAACAGGTTTTATGCTAACCCATGCCGTTATAACGTGTACCAAATATGACTTAAATATCTCAACTAGTTTGTAAAATATTCAATAAATTCCACATATTTCTTGCAACTTTAACACCCTGTAACTTTTTTATAAGGCCTTAAAATGATATAGTTTATAGAAGAAAGTGCGGTTATTTAAAACTGAATCACCCTGTATATTATTTTTTTAATTCGCCCTTTTGGTTTGGATGCTATTGATGGAATTTTCAAAATCGTCACATTACGGTTCCTCTGTTCTATACAACATTATTCTCTGAGTCTGCGGCTATAATATCACCATTCAATTTATACATTTTCGTAGCCCGACAAAATTATTCATCACATCTTCCACTTCCCATTTACCCCTAGACTAAACGCTTGCACACGCTACAGCTCCTCAAACAACCATTTATCCCCCAAACTGCCGTCGACAAATAGAAAATAAAACTAGACCGTGCCCTCGTCATCTTCGAATTTATATGCGGGAAATATGCAAAGACACCGACCCATCGGTCTCCCTTAAGCCCCCCAGGAGGTCATTAGGGCCCTTAAAGGATGGCTGGCATCGCTTAGCGACGTGGGGTTTTCGAGACAAATGCCCGCCAAGGACTACGGGACGTGGGGTTGGGCGGGTTGTTGTTTGTTTTGGGGGGCAGGGGGGTTGAGATGTAGGAAGTGTGGCAGAATCTAGTTTGGAAGCTTACGTCGGCAAATATTTATCTGTAGGTAACTTACGTAACAATGAATGACTCGAGGCCTGCGATAAAGACAGGCCATGGCGCACAAAAATCACGTGACCATCTTAGTCCGACGTTACATGTCATTTGTCACACAACTGAAAGCGGCAGCTTGGGTTTTTAGAAGTTTTAAATGTTTAAAGCGTTTTTAAACGTCTTAGTTTATATTTTAGAAACAAGTTTGTGTCTAGTGCGCGTGTGTCCTGGCGGAGGGGAACCGACCAGGTGTTATTTCGGCCTCTGGGTGGGAGTATTGGTGCCGCTCGCGCCGACGCGTGAGCGCCGTAAGGGGAATTCTCCCCCCGGAATGGACAGTGGGGGCCTGAGACACAGACGGGTGAACTGCTTACGGGAGATCCGCGAGTTCAGACGGTCCGGGTGGCTGGAAGCCGTTAACCACGTTCGGGTTTGTGTATTTTCTATTCACCATTCACCTTGTGCGAAATAAATCAGTGTTGTAACGTACTCGAGGATTTTCGTTGTCGACCCACGCCCTGATACGGTTCCTATTCGGCCTTTCACGCTGCCGATCAACTGGGATCTCGTCAATATTTACAGTATGCTTAGGTGAGTTTTCATTTTATTTCCTAAAAAATAACCTAAATACCAAATATTGGGTCTGTTTATATTATATTTATACATATTATTACAAAAGCCAGGTAGAAAATGTCACCATAACAACATTTGCTTTGCCTCGGGATGAAAATTTGCGCCAAAAATGGATTCGTCAAATTCCAACTGAGATTTGATTTCTAAAAAACCCTTAAGTATGTGTGGCTAACACATTTTCAAGAAAGTGAAACAATTAAAGTGGACAAATGTGTTGTGGGAGGAAAATATCTATATAGAGAATATCACCTAAGCTAAAGGAAGGTGCTGTCTCAACATTTGTGAGAATGTGCCAAAATATTTGGTTGCAGTGCCGTTTAACTCTCAACCCAAAACAGCTGGGGCAGGTTGAAAATTTTGAAAAAACAATCAGAGAAAGCCTGGATGCACAAAACCAATAATGTAATAGATGAAAGAAAACTCGTCAAATTTTTACGAAATTTAGTTTTTCTACTTACCTCCAAAAATACCTTTTATTATACAGGGTGAGTCACATCTAAAGTCAGAGCCGAAAACACGAGGTAGAGTTCGCTAAAATAAGCACATATGCTTAATAAACATTAGCTCAAAAACGCTTGGTTCTCCATATACAGCGTGTTGAAACTTTTCCAAATATTTTTTAATTTCTTTCGAGCCTGTTTAGGAATTCCAACAAAATTTGATACATATTATGGATTGTCATTTTGTGCAATAATTTGGCCCTGTTCAGATGAGCAGCGGCGTAGATACAATAATTTTATTTTAAATGCCAGCATAATCACCTTGGCACTAGTTTAAAAAATCCGAAATTACGAAGAAACTGTACCAGAAATAAAAAAATACCAAGAGGCGCTTTTTGTTCCAAATTGAATGGGCTATCCAAAAAAGGCAAATTTTTTTGTTTTGGCACAGGACCGTACTACTTTTTTATACAATTATTTACAGTAACTATTTGTATCTACGCCGCTGGTCATCTGAACGGGGTGAAATTATTTCACAAAATGGCAACCGTCCAATGAATAATGTGTACCAAATTTGGTTGGAATTCCTAAATGGGCTCGAGAGAAATTAAAAAAATATGTTATTTTTGGAAAAATTTTAACACGCTGTATATGGAGAACCAAGCGTTTTTGAGCTAATGTTTATTAAGCATATGTGCTTATTTTAGCGAGTTCTACCTTGTGTTTTCGGCTCTGACTTTAGATGTGACTAACCCTGTATAGGACTAAGTTGGTCACGTGACTACGCGATTATGCGTTAGCCCCATGGCCTGTCTTTATCGTTGGCCTCGGAATGACTTCTATTAGGGTACGTATTTCATTTTGTGCCACCACGTAGTTGTCCTACCGTTTAAAATATTCGCGCGTAATCACGGAACGCCCTATATGTTAACAACGCGGCACAGATCCCCCTAGATCCCCCATCAAAAAGCACAACACCGCCGGAAACAATCTAATCAAACTGGGAGGCACCCCTGCTCCAGTTTCCTACAACAATTATCATCCCCACAATGCCATCCGCCCCTTCCAGCTTGACTCGTTGTCACCCCAATCGTCGGGGCGGCTTTTTGGGGGGAAGGGGGGTGTGGTCAGAGATTCCCCGGGGGTTGAGGTGGGGCGGCAGTCGTCGGATTTCTGAAAAACGGACACTCGGGATAGATCTGAGGTTTAATCCCGGACGGGGGAGAGGATTAGGGGAAAAACGGGGGGAATGTAGGCGATTAAATCTGATAGTTTGGGGAATTTCGGGGATGGGGGAACAGCTATTAGACAATGAAACAGGGGCCTCCTCACATAATGTAGTAGAGGGGGGGAAACATGTACAGGGTTATTCATATAACATTCTACCCCCATTAACTTCTCTTAAAGTTAGCCACGATACCTGCCTCGTTCATCTCTCTGATCTCCTGAGATATTTTTTCTTTAACTTGGTCGATATTATTTGACCTCTCCGCATATACCCGGTCTTTCAATGTGCCCCACAGAAATAAATCGAGTGGGGTCAAGTCTGGGCTTCTGGCAGGCCAGTCGCTCTATGTCGAATTTTGTGGGTTGATGAACAAACAGGAAGTTCACATAACCAACAATCATGAATGGTTACCCTACACCCTCGAACCCCTTCTAGTAGCTGTAGAAGACGCCGTAGTCTTCTACATCTCACCACTACAAACTATATATCAATTGGAATAAATAACACCTAGCCGATGGAACCCGTATCTCCGGTAGCTTAGTTGGTTAAAGTGCCTACGGCCACAGTAGGAGTCCCGGGTTCGAGTCTCGGCTGGAGTGCATTTTTTTCAATTGATATCCTTTACCTGACATGCCACTAAAACATCCTTTATTATAAAATATTTCTATTTGAACCAATCCGCTCTACAAAAGTGTCATCTAAATGCCTGAACAACATTTGATTTGCATAGATCAAAGTTTTCTCCTTTACCAACGTAACGTCAAAGATACTGCTATCATTTGATTTATTTGCTGAAGTACCGTCTTGTTGCCAAACAATATTAACCTCATTAACTTGATTCAATAGATCAGAAATTTCTCCTCTTAATAGCTGTAAATATTTTAATCCAGTTAAACCACCTTCAAAAAAATACTGGACCAATTATGTGATTCCGAAAAATACCACACCAAACATTTATTGAAGTTCGACCTTGTCGTTGAATTGAAATAAACTGTTGTATTTTCTGATGACCAATAGTGAATGTTGCTTCTATTAAAAACGCCACGTGTTGTAAAAGTGGCTTCATCAGTCAATATGGAATCTGTAAAATAGTAATAACCGTAGAAGTAGTAATAGAATAGTAACATCTAGTAGTAGTTAGTTAATATAGTAGTAAGTATAGTGTAATTTTTTTAGTGATAATTTACAAGTGATAAAAATACGCACCTATGAACATTTTCCACTTGCCTCTCCAAGACTAAACGGCAATATTCTCGCCTTCTATGATTATCATTTTCATAGCTTTTGAACTGGGCGATAACAATATGGTCTAAACTTATGCATTTTCAACACTCTTTGGACTGAGCTCCATGATATTTGCAAATATCTACATGCATATTTAATAGAATGTCTCGGATTTTCCACGAAATATAATAAGGCTGCTTCCTGCATATTCTCGGTTAAAACATGTCGTGGTTTATTTATCTTTTCTTTATTTTTTTTTAACTTCCAGTAATTCTCAATTTGTTATAATAATACCTATTCGAAATAAGTGTGATGAGGTATTCAAAGAAATAATTATCCCAAGTAATATTGTATGAAAATTTTAGGTAGGCAATTAAAAATATTTTCATGTTTTTTCTATTGTATAAGGTAAAATGTACAATAATAATTATATTAGTTCCCTTTAGGATGATTAAAATATGTTGCCTTGATAACATTATTTATGGAACCCACCCGTATAAATTATTTCAAATTTCCCGCCTCATTTAGGGTTTAAAATGGCCACCAAATTATTCCCCCGGTCGGACGTCTCTTTTGGGCGGTATAGGTTGCTATAGGTATAGTACGTACTGTAGCGAAACCGATTTCGGGTAGTTGGCGCCCTCTGTGTTTGTGTGGGTTGAACCGGTGACTCGGGCTGAACGCGCTCTTTAGTTGTTGTTCCGGCCGTGATGGAAGATTCGCCCGCCCGAACACGGGTGGCACTGCGGTCTGCGCCATCGAGAGCGCCGGGTACGGCGCGGCCGTAGCGTCGGCCTGTTCACCAAAGTCGTTCCCGCCGAGCGGTGGTTTGCCTAGCCTAATTGTGAGTTGCGGAGCCAGAGGTTTGCCTTCATAGACTTTCTTAAGTCTAGGTTGGGTTGCCCGGTCTGTAATAGGTAAATAACTTGTTTGTGTGTTGCGAATAAGTGTTTAAATATATGTTTTGTCTGTAATAGCAATCGGTACCAGCAAAGCTGCCGCCATTTTGTCACCACACTTGATGAAAAAACGTCTACCTCGCCCAGTGTCTGATTTTCTGATTAAAGCTGATCTCCAAGGAAAATGTGCCAGTTTCATTCGCCTTCAAAGCATACTACGAACCCATAAAAGCAGAGCGCCCCGAGATTAAGAAACGTTTCGTTGCAGTACGCATTTATACCGTTGATCTTTTGCCTACCATAAAACGGTCATTATCCTTTTGACCATAAAATGCCTCGAATTTGGTACAGGGTCGGAGTAGGTATATACCTGCAACCGTAATTCATAATATAAATACAATTTTAAGCAGGTATTTTTTTTATACTTATAAACAGCGTTGTATTATAGTCTTGTCTTAGTGTTATAGTGTGGAGTTCTGGTGCTTGTGCTTTGTGCTGATAGTGGGTCATCTATAGTGTCATGTTCAGAAGAAAGCATTTCTCTCTTGATACTGAAGAAATAATTAAAAATGTGTATCAATATCAATACTATATGAACTGATAACACAAACCGTATAACAATAAATTATAACACCGACCGTTTCTCATCAATCGATTTTGTCTTCAACGAAATTTTCGGGTTGGTGCCTCAGAACCACAGGAGGGCCACCTTCACGGGCGTAGCCAGGATTTAGTTTTGGGGGGGGGGGGGTTAGTTTGAGAAGTAAATAAAACAACAAAAATATACTTACATGAAATTTAATATCTATATATTCATCCGAAAAACTACGACATATTTATAAAGTTCTTAACTTTTTCGTTCCTCTGCGCTAAATCTAAAACCATTAAAGAAGAAATCTTCGGCTTTTTCTTTTAAATATATCCACTACTTCATCTGCATGAATTTCTGTTCCATAGTGAATGTTCATTAACCATTAAGTCTGTTTTCACTTGTAGTGTTTCGTAAATAGTTTTTCGGTCTCCTTAGGCTCGAGAAAGACCTTTCTGGGGTAGCAGTGGATACAGGAATGGTAGCCAAGATTTGTAGTAATGTGTAAATATTAGGATAAAGGTTTTTATCGCACATATCTAGGCATTCCAAACTAGATTTCGGGGTAGGCAGTCTTCTTATCAGCATGCAAGGTAGCTGAAGCTTTGATAGCTAAATCCAAATTTGTTTCTTTATTAGAAACCCCTTGACCTTGACTACACCACTTTTTCCAGTAGTCGATACCTTTAGGTTTATCACCCTTCCTTTTCTTCCCCTCCATTTTTCGACAGTAATAATGATTCACGTATCTATCCTTAACAAGGTCATCGAATAACCGTGCACTAAAATTACTCACTTACACGGTACACTTAATTCTCTTCACTATTCGTTCACCACTTTTCACTTTTATTCGCTTCGAGTTCGCATGGAACAATACTGCCGTAAGCGCGGTCACGCGCCGCGGCGCCGTCTATATAGCAGCCCAGTAGCCGTCCAGAAACTTCCACGAACTTCCACAAAGTTCCGCTCATTTCGACCGAGGGGCGTGGCGAATAATCGAGAAACAACGCAAAGTGTCCCTACAATACAAAATAGTTCGGCTGCAACTGCGTCTGCCTCTCGTCAAAAGATGGCGCTAGGCGCTACTATTACTACATATATTCAAACGTAATAATAATTTAACTCTTCACTCCTCGTATTTTTTCGGTATAATATTAGGTAATATTTTGCTTATTTCGGGGGGGGGGGGGGGGTTTGAACCCCCGAAACCCCCCCTTGGCTACGCCCGTGGCCACCTTAACCTGTTTACGGCGTTTACCGTCGCTATTCTCTTTAAGGACCCGCAGGAAGGACCCCTTTATTCCACGATAATGTTATCCTTGTGTAACTTTTAGGGAGAAATTCAGGCCGTGGATTAAATCTTGTGTTCTGTGCAAGGAGGAAAGGGGGTTAGTGGGGGTTTGTTTGTTGCGGAAGTTGATTTATGAGGAATTTTTCGGGGCGTAATGTGTCGACAAATTTAATAAAGGCGTGAGTTTTAAATGAAGGATGTAAAAACTTGTTGCAATTTGGAATTGAATTATCTTGACGAAAACCTAAACTTATTTTATTCGTTTTAGTACATGGCTTAAATGAAAGCTTGTTTTTAAAAAGGTTTTTTTATTTTCAATTTTATTTTGTGCTTTTTAGTACCTATATTTGATTCCCATATCAGGAAGGTTGTAAAGAAATTTAGTCCGCCATCTTGGGGCGGCCGCCATATTAGATTTCGTATGAAGTCATTCACCTTATTGTTTTCTACCCGTCAAGCCCTTTCATTTGATATCCATGTTGGGTATCAAATAGGTAATCCGTCATCTGGGAGCGGCGGCCATATTGAATTTAATGTGATGTCACTAACTTTATCGTTTTCTACTTTTCAAGCCCTTTCATTTGATACCCATGTTAAGGGGGTTGACAAAAATACACCATCCACCATCTTTGAGCGGCGGCCATTTTGATAGTATTACAATATTGAGTATTGCATATTGTATTGTCACCAGAACTAAAAGTGTATGCAAAATTTCAGCTCAATCGGATGTCAGGAAGTGGTTCTAATTCGGCTTGCAAGATTCGACCCACACGTACATACTATATTATAATAGGGCAAGTCAAATAAAAGCTTGTAAAAAGAACTTCGGTGCCGAGGTACATATTATAATTTTTTGAAATCGGAAAAAAATGTTTTATTAGGCAAAAAAATAATCATAAGGGATCGATCACCCATCTATGAACCGACTGCGCGCGGCGTTGCTTGACTTTGACGATCGCTCTACCTAGGTCAAGTATGAGGAGGCACGGCGCTTTCCAACAGAAACTCCAAACTGCTGCCTGTTGTGCAGCCTCCATGAAACATAGATTCATATTTAAACCTACTTAAATATCTATACTGAAATATTGCGCTGCTATAGGTGTCAATTTCGCAATGTATACGAAGTATAGAGATTTTATTGAATTTGTTCCAACCTTTGCGTGCTCTCTGTATAATGTTTCAATATTGTATGCACCTAACCTAACTAAAGAAGTTTGATAGGTGTTGATTTTTTTAATATCGGTAGCAAAGAAAATTAAATTTGTCGAATACTTTTATAACGTCGGCGCGTGCACACTGCACAGTACTGTCTTATTTTAGTAGCTCCTATCTCCTAGTAGTTCTGCTCTCCTCCTGTATAAACAGGGAAAAATCGATAGCTGGCTTGGATCAAGTTCGGTCGGCTAAAAATAGAACTCGTTGTTCGTTCCATTAATTAACGAAACACAGCAGATAAAACAAATTAGGATTCTACGGAAAATTATCAACACATCTGAAGAATGTCATTTTATAAAAATTAGTAGATCCTGAGCTATGTAGTTATGAACAGTTGAAAATAAGCATTTTGTTGTAGCGACAAAACTGGTTGACATAGAACAAAATGAATTTCACATTCCTATCTTAACTTTTCAAGAGCTATCCGGAGTATCCGGTGGTGTAACTGATGGGTGGTACCAAGGTACCAACTTTTGGTACCATTAGGTACCTAGCCTTTGAAAATTTCTAATGTTTGTTTTTACATAATGTCTTGTGAATTTTTAAATTTTAGTTCCTGCAGTGCAAAAGCGTATGTACCACGTGACTAAAGTTGATCAGAAGCAGTACCGGTTTAAGGTACTGCCCGGTGCTGCCACAGACATAACGCCCCATCCTGATATTTTAATGCATGGGGATGGGATGGGCCATCCCATCCAAAATATTTCTTATTTTTTTGAACCGTCACGAAATAAGAAAGAAACTTTGTATACACATTTATATAAAATAAAAAACGAAAAATTATAAACAAAACAAAAAAATCTTTATTCTTTGATTTAAATAAGGAATATTAGATTATATTAGATATTAAAAACTAGTTAAAATCACTAAATAAAAAATAAAACTGTATTCCTGGTTTAAATAAACAACAGGTACGAAGAAAAACTACATAAAAATACTATCTAAAAAATAAAACATTATTCTTTGTTTTAAAATAATGAGAAACACCAATCACAATTATTAATAACTGATAACTAAAATTTTTTTTTATCCTATTAAATAATAATTATTATAGTCGACTTTCGACTTTACTCTAATAAAAAGGCTATTTTAAATCTTTGAAGGGTTTTTACACCCTGTATTGTATGTGTGACACATCTTCCAGTAATTTGCGAATGCAAATGCGTAATAATAAAATAGATCTATTTTAACACACGTTCGTAATTCTTCAAAGCTGCATCGCACATACAGAGTGTAACAATAATTTAAAAATTTGAAACACCTTTTTATTAGAGTAAAGTCGACTATATTATTAAATACTAATTATTAAATATTAAAAGAGGTATTTATTACAAAAATTAAGAAAGTGCTTAGCTTACCGTGTTTGTGTGTATTTTTAAAACGAATTTTCAGTTAGGTACACAAATAGACTACCCAGGAGTTCTAGCACTAGCACACAAGTCACACACAACAAATCAATTAGATTTTAGTAAATCTGTTGTTTTTGTGGCGCATACATGCAATACAACCCCGCAACCTGGTGTTGTACCAGATTTTTTTTATATTTTTTTAAGAAATAAATGTTTATTTTTAAATTTTTCTCAGAGAGCGGTAGCGCAAAAAAACCCTGTTAAACCGGCACTGATCAGAAGACGCACTTAGGCCCTTGGTACATAATATACTATTACGCACATGCGAATATATTTCAGAAGGCTTGAAATTTCCCTCCGAAATCTCTCTACAAAAGTAGGATAGTCGTTTTGAGAAATCACAATAAACAATATTATATAGTAAGGTAAATTTGCATTGTTTCTTAGATTAAAGTTAATTACATCTAAATTTAATTGCACTTTACGATGTTATTGCCTGGTTAAATGCTAAGATACACTTTAAATTAAGAATTTAATTTTAATTATCTGAACGAATCCCATTAAAACCATCAGGTTGGTAATGCATTTATATTGTTTTGTTGTCTATAAAGACGTCCCCTTTTCCTCCTTTTCTAACATAACCTTTGTTATCTGTAACAACAATAAATTAATAAATAGGAATAATGAACGATATAAAGTTGTTATTTTAATGTTTACATCTAAATTTAAAAATGGTTATGATAACTGACATAGAACAATTTTTAAAAAATGGACTAATACAGCAATTTTTTATACGCCCATATGATAGTGAGAAGTATTAGGTATATGGTATTTAAAAAAATTATGCTTGGTTTGGCAAAAAAAATTAAGTCTAAGTAAATACAGAATACAATAATATTATTCTGGAAAAGGCTTAATGCCTAAAGAGTTAATTATCTCATTATTTATTATGTAAGCTATACAGGGTGTTCACATTTGATACGGACTCCTAGCTTAGAGTAATGTGAGGGTAAGAATTATTATTATTATTATCATAATACCCCTCTACAATTGTGATAGGCTTTATTTTTCACAGAAAATATGCTATATTTTGGTATTATTTTAAAACGATACGATGGTGTTTATCTTCCGTGTTCAAAAACGAAAATGCGCAAAAAATACTGGCCTAACTGCCCCACGTCGACTCCTGCTCCATGGATCTCCGAAACGCCGACCAATCAAATCGCTACGCTCGCTTTCTTATTGGCTGCCTCCTTGACTGGGTCGACGTCGACCGCATAAAAACCTTTGCATTTTATCCGGGTGGTTTCTGCTGATAAGTCTGGTATTTTTGCCAGTAAGAGAGCGTGGTAAATGCTATGGAATAGATCGCCACCCGTATACCACTGTGTTCCAAGTGAGTTCATTTATACTATACAATATTTTTTCATGCGTATGTCACTTTCTTGTTATGGTGCTCAGAGAAATAACCACCGCCCGTGCTTTCTTATACGAATTCAACAAACAGACAAAATGAAGAGGACCCCATTTGTTGGGTGAGACGACCCCTTGGCTTTGCAATTTTTTCTCGAGCTGCGAAAACGTATCCTCTAAACGTGGCAAAAGTAGGATGGCTTCCATTTGGGGTCGGTGCTGATTTGTTAGAATTGCCTCGCCTTATTGGAAATGGTGTGACCGCTAGAGAGAAGTAGAAAGTTCGATAAACTCATGAGACCTGCGGAAATTTCGGAGGTGGGAAGTAATGTGACTGGGGAAGCTCTCTAGAAAGGTGTGGTGTGGTGTGGATAAGATGGTAGCTGTGAAAGAAAAATGAAGTTTTATTTTTATTAGTAGAAGATACACGCTCACTTTATTTGGGAAAGTTGCACTCTCATGTAGGTGCGCAATAAAAGAAATTGTAGATAAAAATTCACAGACCTCGCATCTTACGCAAAAAATACCAGATACAAATAATTTTATTTTTCATTGATTTTTATAAGAATAGAACAGTAAATAGTAAATAAATCTTACACATTAGCTGCAAGTGCACCTATGGCAAAGTTTCAACTAGAAAGACACAAAAACTTTGTAATTTAATAAAAATATCATACCAATAAAACTCATTTTTTCATTCATAAAATAAATATATTTTGTTTAGAATGATACAGTGTGTCCACGGATTGATGTCGGAATAGGTGTAAATGACAAAAAAATTTCGAGTTCAAATTTGACCATTTGGGGTTCAGCCCTGCTTGGATAGAAACTAATTTGTGCCATATTAGTAGTTTCGAAAAATCAAGTAGGCCTTGACAGGAACGATTTATTTATTTTCTGTGTAGGTTAAGTGCCTTTTCTGAACAAGATATCGAAAAATGTTATTAGAAAAAGTTGCTTAGAATTCAAAATTATGTCCCTGTGCAGATTTTCAAAATAATTGGCCTACTTTGATTTTAATCCATTTCTGGCAGTTTTTTATTAATACGCTAAAACCCACAGGATATAACTACCAAACTGCACTGAACAGTTTAAAAAAATAATAAAAACATGCCAACTTGACTGAAAATGTGTGTTCGGCAATATAAAAGTTCAACTACCTAAATGAAATGGATTAAAATCAAAGTAGGCCAATTATTTTGAAAATCTGCACAGGGACATAATTTTGAATTCTAAGTAACTTTTTCTAATAACATTTTTCGATATCTTGTTCAGAAAAGGCACTTAACCTACACAGAAAATAAATAAATCGTTCCTGTCAAGGCTTACTTGATTTTTCGAAACTACTAATATGGCACAAATTAGTTTCTATCCAAGCAGGGCTGAACCCCAAATGGTCAAATTTGAACTCGAAATTTGTTTGTCATTTACACCTATTCCGACATCAATCCGTGGACACACATATCATTTTAACAAAAGGTATTACACAATATATTATAACACTAAACATTTTATTAAACATTAAACCGTAAACTATAAAATTTGATTAAACACATTCATATTATCATATTTCATTTAATAATTAAAACCTTAAAAACTTCAATATTTGGAAAACAGTAAAATTTAGATAATTCATAAAATTATTTAAAATTTCTCGTGGAGATTAAAAATGTGATTATATACATAAAACATGTAGTTTGAAAAAAAAATACTTGTGTAGATACTCTTTTCTCACTGAGCATTGCTTAATTGTTTCAGCTAATAAAAAGTCCTGATAATTTAGAAGAAACCTGACTTAGGTACTAACATTTTTGTTCGAAAAGGTGGGGTACAAAATATGATGACTCACCCAGTACATTGAAGGTCAAATCACTAAAAGTGGTCAATCAATAAATTTTCATTGATAATAATAACAATACTTTAGTAAACACTTAGCCATTTTATTTTATCCTTAATTAATCTTAGATAACACTTGTATATTTATCATTCTGCGTTGCATAAAAATTTGACAGCTTCTTTTTTATCTTCCATTCTTCCTTAATTTCCAAAATATTGAATTTTCATTCGTTTAGGCAACTGATGTGAAGTAGGTAGGTAAGTAGGATGTAGGTATTCTCAAATTACAAAAGTTTGCTACTTTTTATAACTATAATTAAAGCAGGGAATATATGCAAATTGCATATATATGCATTTTTTGCATATTTTATTCAATTTCGCAAAACATTGCATATTTCTGGAAAAACTATATTTTTGTGCATATTTGCATGTTTTGCCTATACTTATTTATAGATATAAGATATAACCAAGATTATGAGAGCCCAAAGACAACTCGCAGTGTGTAGTGCAAAGTCAAGAAATCCTGAAAAATGCGGATGTAGCTAACCCACTTGTTTTTATTAAAGTTAATTTTAGTTTTATACTAGATATAATTCTTTCATTAGAAAGTAGAAATTTAGGTTTAAGCGAATCGGTTGATTTTGTTCAAACATTTTCCGCTAAATGTAGAAAGGTTCTCGATGATGTAGGTAAAAAAAAATTAGATGCTCTACCACTGTAGACAAGAATGAAGGGTTCAAATCTTAAATGGCAGTAAAGAGAACGAAGTTGCACCTTGGTACCTTACTACCCAAATTAAAATATTGTCCTATTACATCGGCAGATGTTGAGAGAAGCTTTTCTATATATAAACATATTTTTACCGACAGAAGGCAAAGATTTTTATTGTAAAACTTTGAAAAGTATTTAATCATAAATTCCTACTATACAATTTCAAATTAAACTGTTTTTGTAATTCTGCTTTAATATAGGTATTTTTACGAGGTATTTTATGGATTTGTTTTCCTTTAATTTTTCTTAAAATAAACCTTTTCTCTAAAATCAATTTTGGTGTTTTTTTAAGGTACTTGTACATGTAAAATAAATGCATACTATTGCATATTTGGCCAAATAAATGCATATTATTGCATATTTTAAATAAAAATGATGCGCATATTTCGATTGAAATTAAATGCATATATTCCGCCCTTTAGTGATCACCTTTTTTAAAATTACCATATATTCGGCAGGTAACATAGAACTTTTAAAGTTTCTGCTTAAAAAAATTTGGCTATGTTGTCAAGTTTTGGATCAAATATGTACCTATATAGCTTACGCAAGATAAGCGGAGCCACGCGCTCTGCAGTATGAAATGAGACTATGGGCCGTGGTCGCGGCCACAGAAAAACGTCACTTAAAAAACATTTTACAAAAATTGTGCCAACAATGAGAAAAAATTCAAAAATTGGCATTTTTGCCCTTATTTTAATTTTGAAAAATGTCTTTTTTTGAGCTCCCAGTATATTTTATCCAAAACTTTACATCGCCAAAACGTTTCTTTTTAATAATATATTTCAAACAATACGTGATTTTTAATTTTTAAATATTTAATTTTAAAATTTTTAATCATGAATAATCAAATATACAATAACACTTACATATTTTATTTTACACATCACTAATTGGGGTGTCACTTTCATTTATGAATAGAAAACACAAAACACATATAAACCTACAATGAAAAGGAGATTTATTATTCTGGATTTGAAACAAATAACACCGTACCACAGATGAGTCATCTGATTCATCTGTGACAAAACACCTAGGAGCCAAGGTTTTAAAACATAAATTTTGAGAACTCGGCTATCTTAAAACTATAACACGACGACACCGCTGACGTGTACATAATATCATCACTAAGCATAATCTCGTTGATTCTACTCCTATGCTAGTAATATACCTATTAAGAGACGGTTTAGGTTATAAGTAAGTTCATTGTTACGAACACTGATACGTAATGACTGACACGTAATGACTGACACGTAATAAAAAAAATTAAGTATATGCTCTTAATTAAAACGCAATTATCACGGGTGCCTTGTTAGCGCGGCATCCGCGTCACCATAGCAACTAACCAACATACTAATTGTTGCCTGACAGATAATCAGACGTATAGTTTATCTATTATAATAGTTTATATTTTATTTTACACATCACTAATTGGGGTGTCACTTTGCACTTTGATTTATGAATAGAAAACATATATAAACATACAATGAAAAGGAGATTTATTATTCTGGATTTGAAACAAATTAATACCATACCACAGATGATTTATCTAATAATATCATCACCTAGGCATAATCTGACGTATTTACGTCAATCAACGATAATCTGTTTATTTATTCCTTGTAACTCAAACAAAACTCGGTCAAATCGACGAACCGGGACCATGCCGCATGTCGGTTCGATTTTACAAAGACAAGTCCCACATATAAATGCGCCCAGAGATATTTTCAGTACTAAAATACATTGTCGTTCCTTCACTTATTCAACGCAAACTCGCGCAATCAAAACCGCCATAATCTCCCAATCTGCGCTTGGCGGCCTCATTTGAATTTTATGAGGGTGTGGCTCGACAGATGACAGGTCGCTTATTAAAGCCAACTGCGAGATCGCGGCTTAAGAGAACTAGGATCAAGCTGTCTTCGAAACTCAGTTTAACGTTGACGCAAGCCGCGCGCTGAAAGTTTCTGATGGATACATTTGCAAAGTCTGGACATATGACGATAGTCGACCAATTATTGTGTAACTAGACACTATATTAAAGACCCGAGCATGACGTCATATTTCATTGTTGTTTACGGACTGGGGTGGCGCCTACTCGACGAAAAAAATGGCGACTTATTATAGGTTATAGGTAGGGGGGGTATTCTGTGGTTATTGGTATGTCAGTTACTGACGTTTAAAATGTCCCAAATTTTAAATATCCAGCTTTATTACGATTTGTCTTCTTTTTACGGTACCGAATTGTCTTTGTGTCCAGTATTTAGCAGTTTTATCCAATTAACACAGCTTTTATAGGTAGATTTGTTTGTGATAACATGAAATTTCCATGCACATGAAGAAAATGGTATGCACACTGCACAGACCATTAGGTGAATTGCAGGAGAATAAAGACTATTTTGGAATTATGGGATGATCTATCTGATCAACCAGCTGAAGAAGCGAAAATTCTAGATATTATTTTGGAAGCGTATTTTGTAACGTATGCAAGAATGAGAATAGAAAATTTTGTTTATAGCTCCAAAGAGAACCAATAGTCCTCCATATAAAGAAGAAACTGAGAAATCTAATGCGTTTTATGCTTACTTACACTACAACTAGCCATGGACTTCATTTCAAACCAAAAGGTACCAAATACTCTTGCTTGCTTTTTAGACTCGCTTTTCCTAAGAAAATGTATAGAAAAAAATATGCCATGTGAGCTTGTCAAATTAGAGGGACATAACAAACGAATATTTTATTTTATTTTGAATATTAAATTCGTTGTAACAGACACATTTGCATGTTTTTATTTCATAAAAGATTCTGCAACAATGGTGTTTTAACATTAAGCCACCGTGTAAATTTGTTTCGTCGTGTGGCGCCAGTGGCGATCGCTTGAAACAGCGTTATGCACAGGTCTTGTTGGTCCAGACTAGACTATGATAACAGATTTTCAGTTTGCTAAAGTTTTTCTTTATTGATTTTGATGGAATCTGGTTTACAGTGTGTGTACTATATTAAAAATTCGTAATTTCCAAAACTAGCACATTTAAAACAGCAGGAGATAACTTAATTTCAGATATGCCAGCTTCAAAGCTGAATAACTGGCGAAATTCGACTTTAAAGACTTCATATCCAATAAATTGTGGAACTTTAGAGTTTAAACGGTTTCTTGATTGCTTTCGAATAGTAGATACGTTTCTCTCATTATTCATATAAAGCCAGTCTGGGTAGAGAGATTTCTAAAATTGCCCGGACTTGCTGTTGAATACCGGTAGAGAAAGACTAAATTAACCGGACGAATTTTAAATGACAGTGCTTCTTTTCACTAAAATTTGATTCTACCCTCTTTTTCATATAGCTTGTAAAATAGGATATATAGGTACATAAGTAGTTCTTTAAAAAAAATACGTATTTACGTATAAAGGAAAATTAAGCTTTAATGTATTAATTAATATTTAATGATTTAAGGCATGCTACATTTCAGCTATATTTCAGGAATTATTATAAGCTCGTCAATGAGATTATATTGATGCAGAGATATGGAGGTGTATGAAGCTGCGAGAACTTCGTAATCACCTGGGGCGCCATTTTCTAAGTTAAGCTTACAGGGGATAGTTAATATTTCTTTAGTATATTACCAGGGTCGCTTATAAAATAAATATAAATAAAACAAACTTTTAGGTAAACGCATAAAAATTAACGTTAATGGAGCACTGCAAAATAGAGTTGAAGAGTGAAATGTTATGTCAACGTTCATGTCTGACGTCAAACAGTTTCAAACCTTCAAAACACTGCACGAACAATTCAAATATAATAATAGATATAAATCCTAAAAGTTAAAAAATATATAGATTTGGTTGTGTCATTGTGATAGCTTTTTAATGTTGGTAAGCCTAAGTAGATTCGTGAATGTATACGTCAGAAGTTCACGTTTACATTATCTGGTTGCACTTCAACTCTAATAATCCAATGTTTTCATTGGTCGAACGTACCAAGTTAAAAGTTGACGGACTGCTTACGAAAATGTTACGATATAGCAGACTTGGGCATACCTAATATGTTATTGTCTATTTATAATACCTTTCAACTTCTTAAATCTGAAGTTTTTTCTGTGCTTTTCTTAAGGGAAATAGGAATGTTTTGACGTTAGTACTCGAAAATGGCGGACCCATGAGCTGCGCACTCTTCTAACCGCCTCGTTCTAACCTCTATATATCTGTATCTCAGAAAAATAAAAAACATAGAAATGGCATCTGTAGAGTGAAATGTTTGTAAGGGGTAGCACTTTTTATACTCTATTATTTATTTACTAGTTAAAGTTTAACAGCGTTGCCAATAATTCATAATGAAAAACTTATTTCTCTGGTAAATTCAAATAATCTTCAAGATCAAATTGCAAATAATAGTTTTTCAACAGTGGTTTCCGTTGTATGTAGGGACTAGGGATACATACCCAGTCAGTTGCAAATACGTTTGCTTTGAAGTAAATAATGGTAGATAATACCTATTTATGTATTGATGAGATAAGGTCTGCCTGACAAATAGGTGAATCTAGTATTTATAATTATCTTGACACTTATTAAGCAGTATTTCTAACTACGTGTAGTACTTTAATCTGTGATACAACTAAGGAAACAATAATATACCTACAATTACCAATACCAATCGCACAATCTGACAAACGCGCAAATCGGTCAAGAGTGTGCCTCACCTAGTGTTTGACATAACTGGTGCTGTGTCTTTTAGAAGCAATTTTTCGCTGTTCTTAAGTGTTTCTTAAGTATTCGTCGGTTTAAAATGCTTATATAGACAATTAAGTTATACGTTATGGGCAAAAAAAGTGTATTGTTTGCAAATCAAGCAACTCGCCAAAGGAGGTTACATACCATGCGTAAGTTCATAGGCGTACCTAGTTCGGGGCACGGTAAAAGATACCTTTACCACCAGAGGGATAATAATTCTCAACATGGGTATCATGGGCTCGACGGGTAGAAAACAATAGGGTGCGAATGACGTCATAATAAATCTAATATAGCGGCCTCCCCAAGACGGCGGATTGCCTAATTCTTTACAACTTCCTCGACATGGGTATCAAATGAAAGGATTTGAAAAGTAGAAAACGATAAGGTGACTGACGTCATACTAAATCCAATAGGGCGGATGCTCGATGCCCCAAGATGGCGAACTAAATTTCTGAGATGGGAATCAAGTAGGTACTAAAAAAGCACAAAATAAAATAAATAATAAAAAAACCTTTTTAAAAACAAGCTTTTATTTAAGTAAGCCATTTACTAAAACGGATAAAATAAGTTTAGGTTTTCGTTAAGGTAATTCAATGCCAAACTGCGACAAGCTTTTTTAAATCAAAAGGCTTGTCGCGCAAACTGTACAGAAAATATATTCTTTAGCATGTACTTGCTTATCAACCAATCACTGTCCGATAAAATTCATTGGTACCTACTTTTATGAACATTTCGCGCGACGAGCTTTTTGATTTCAAAAAGCTTGCCGCAGTGTGGCATTAAATTATCTTAACGAAAACCTAAACTCGTTGACTGAAGGTTTAAATTTTCACCCAACGCTAAACTTATTTTATCCGTTTTAGTTCATGGCTTAAATAAAAGCTTGTTTTTAAAAAGTTTATATTTTTTTTTATATTGTGTTCGACGAACAATCCCCAACTAGTAACTGTCAATAACATTGATAAGTTTGAATTTTAGAATTGACGCGTACTAGTTGTACCTGGGGTTATACTTCAATTTTTATAAAAAAATTGAGATATAAAGGCAAATAAATTTTTTCCTATTTTTATAACTATTTTAAAAAAAATAAGAGGTACGCCACTGCCTTGTAATCGTTAGCACCAGATCTGTCACCCGAACTGTAAACATTACTTTTTTTATTATGGGAACAAACTTGCCAATACAAAGCCAGTTCTACGTTTTTTATTTTTCTGAGATCTGTATTGATGACGCCACGCTTTGCTCCCGTGGATGTCTGGTTGCCTATGCATATCCCCGTTATCTAATAGACAGAAATCGTGTACTTTTCGAGTACTTCTTACACTATTTTGTGTAATTATTTAAACTCATGAATACATACGATCGACGGCAACGTATTTTTAGCAGTCATATCAACAATCATGAAGTTCCAGGGGAAAAATCCGAAGAGCTCGCAACGCCGGCGCCGCCGTCGCTAATCTCACGTTAATTTCGTTCGGTAATTACCGGCGGCTTAATACCCGGCACGCCAGGGCCGTAATGGAAATTGTTCCGGGGGCCAGGTGCAATAACGTGGCCCCACGGTACGAGTCGGAATACCCGAATCCCGTGGGATTCGGCGGGGATTTTGGGTACGCAGTTATTGTTGAGTGGATATAGGGGGTTTCGGGGGTTTCGTGAAGAATTACCGAGAAACGGGTCGCGCATAACAATAGACGATCGATGTTAACTCGTTTTATTTATTGCCTACTAGATAATGTCAAAGTCTAATAATACTAAAGTCAGCTCACTTCTTTGATCTCTCGGAAAAGCCGACAATTTTTTGCGACCGGTCGTAAATCGGCGTCACCTCGCACGCTTCGCATTTACGAGGGCGACTAAACGAAATCGCCGTCAAACTAGTTGTACGGGGGGCAGGTTCATATTGACTTTCCATTATTTACCAAAGTCTACAAATATTAGTATACCTATTTGTAGACTTTGGTACGTTATTTGTGTAGGTAAGTATACCGTTAGCTTTTGGTAGGTACAATTAAATTAAAATACAAGGTAGCTATTACCAGAATCTACATAATTAATAGGTACGTATATCTGTAGACTTTGATTGGAACATGAATAAAAATGCATTTTTTTATGTTTTACGTTCATTTTTAATAGAGCCTAACAAAACATGGAGCAGACAAAAACATAAATAACAAATGAATATTTAACGACAAAGAGTTAAACTAATCATATCTACTTTTTCCTCTTGTAGTAAATATTTTGATATTTAAATTGACATAAACAATACAGAACAAAATATTACGCATACGTACCTACACAAGCATGCGTCTTACCATAAGCTTCTGGCAATAATCTTAATGGGACAGTCGAGAGGACAGCAGTTTTTACTAAACGTTTTTTCAGACGAAGTGAATGATCATCTAAATGTGCCTCGCAAATTCTTATAGGTTTATATGCCTCTTCAGGTGGAATATTCGCAAATTTATGTTCTCCGGTGAACCCTAAAGCATCCTTCCATTGATGGCACCTTCAAATTTTCAATATTATATCTACATTATTCTTCAATTAATACCTAAGTATTCAAATGTCACATAAAAATGTCTTAATTTTTGTAGGTAGGTACCTCAAACTCAATCTTACCTTTCAGGGACTTTAGGAAATGAAAAAAATGTAATGTAGTCTTTTGAACTGGTTTTACACGCCGCACTGCAGTAAAAAGGGTTACTTATATTAGGCATCACTACAACACAGTCACGGTCGGTCGGTAATATTTCGGGGTAATATTTTGCGCGCACCCGGTAGAATGCGAACAGCTTATTTTCTTATATTATAAGATATCGATCGGCTCGATGAGGAGGGGACCGGGAGAGGGCAAGAGGGAAACGTTTGTTTACACAAGGCCGAGTGCCCGGACTTATTAGTTTTGATATCTCTGGTCGCTGATAATGTGAAGAGGTTTTCCCTACTTATACCCAATTTGGCATACTTAAAAACAACGAAATCGTTTAATTTGTTTGCCTGTAAAGGGGACGACAAAAGGGATTTACTTATAGCGCCATCTCTGGAGTATAAGCGACCAACAACGGCTAAGCGTCTCCGAAGTAAACTAAGCCCCCTTTAGGAGATCGTAATTTCGCGAATGGAGGTGTTCGGTGGAGCCATAAAACAACAGAAAAATTAGAACAGAAGGACGCAAGATTTATAGCAACTGCTGGCGAAATATAGTAAAACAGTCTCGTCGCGCTGGGAATCTATTCTAGAGGCGTTTCGAGACCACGAATTTTCTCCAGTAATATATTTGCTAGGTTTATATCCGGAATTTCTCGGGAAAACTGGGGGGATCGGGTATGTCGAGGTCAGAGGCGTCCAAAAGGATATTTCCAAGTTAAAGATAAAATGTCGCCTTCACATATCTACTTGTTCTTGTCGTAGTACATAATATTTGTATAATTTTTTTTGTATAATTGCAAATTGTAAAATTGCGACCTGCAACTTTGTCCAGTTGAGGTAATTGCAAATCTGGAGTTGGTCTAACGCGAGTTTGTATTTCAAATTTAATTAGGGAGCAACAAGGAAGTAAAATATAGCAGTCTCCTAAAACCAAAAAAAAAATTATAAATGTAAAAAAAACTTTGTATTTTTGTCCAACCTCCACCCATGTGTTGTTCCTCTTTTCCAGTCTCCCAGAAAACTACAAAGCATCTCGATGCATTCTTCCGGGAAAACTTTGATACGGTTTCGCTGTATCATACATTAAAATAGTTTTATTTTTGTTCCTTTGGGGCATTACAGAAATTATCGAAGGTGTGATGGTTGGAGCATACTAGACCGTTCAGTCCGCTAGAACGAGCCAATATACCACTTTTGTTTAGTTGTTAATCCGAAGAAGACTATACGCTATTTAAAAAAATGTCGACCAGGATTTAAAAAAAATTCTGAAATTAACGTTACTATATCTGGTAAAATATTATGGCAACGCTGCTCGTATTAGAATAACTAAATTTGGTTTTCATATCTTAAGTTTAGAAAGCGACCAGGGACTCTTTAAAATAAGGGGATCCAGCATGTCACAGTCTATCACATAGGAAAAGTGAAGCCTTGAGGGGAAGTTTGTTTTCTGTCGACTAAGGAGACCACAAGGGGGCTGATACAAGGTTATATTTATGTCAGTGTCACAATTTTTAAGTTTTCTAACTTTCAGATACTCAGATGTGTCAATTAAAGGTAATGCGGCCGCCTGTAGTAGTCCCAATAATTGCAATCAGATTTTTCCTGTATCACTTTTAGTAATCCTACAATGCCCATTACGTGGGCATTACGTATAAGTAGGTAAGTAGGTTCAAAACAAAAACCGTATTTCGAAAATTTTAAATTATTAACCAGGTAGCTTATTGAGGCAAGAGTTATTATCTTCGACTACAAGTTTATTTTAAGTTTGTGAGGTACCTTGGGAGAGAAATAAAATTTAAAAAAAATTATAATGAACACCGAGAAAAACTACCATGATTAGAACTGCTAGACCTAATCTTATTAGTCCATCCCGAAATCTGTGAAAGTTCTTTGGGTAGATACATTCAACAAGGGAAGAAAGTTCAAGTATGTCATATTATAAATGGATTGAGGAACCTGGTAACAAGGTGCAATAGCGACAAATTCTTATATAAGCAAAGTCGGCACTGACTTATTATACTTATTACTTAAATTCGTGAAAATAATTGCTGGAAAAAATTTCAACTATAAAATAAATTTGTTTCCTTTGACAGTTGCCTTATTCTGCACTTATAAACACAACATTGTCAAGTCTAATTTTTAGAAATTATGGAAACCATTATTAGTTTTTACTAACAATCAAAGTACCTGTTATATTCATAGATTCTCCAATAAAATGGCATACTTTGCATCACTGATACCATTAGAATGAGGAAATAATAGGCCTCACTTTGGAAAGTATAATGCTGATTGCTGGGTCCCCTTACTTAAAGAGTCCCTGATTGCGACGAATTCTTTCTTAAAATAGACAATTCTATCATTTCTTTTTTGCAATACTACACAGATAGAAATACAATTCTTCATAGAAAAATATTTGTTGTTTGATAACGAATTATTTGTCAGAAATAATATTTATTTCGGTAGAAAGTATATTATTTAAATGAAGATTTATTGTTTTCGATTAAAAATAAGAGCTTTTTGGGTGAAGTATTTGATTCTTTTGACACATTATTGTTTAGTAGAAGCATTTATTATTTTCCTGAAATAAGGTATTACTTGGTGCAAACAAGAATAATTTTTATTTATAGTATTAGCTTTCGTTGTTTGGGTCAACCACATTGTTATTTGGTTTAAATGTGACCTTATTTAAGTTAAATAATACTACCTATCATTTTTATTGCTGTCTCGCTCCAGAGAATGAAAGATAGAAAGAGAGAGAAAATATGGGAGAACGAGAGCGCACTCTAGTGTCGGCGTTCAGAGCTATTCCGTGTCCGTGTAAGTAGGTACGCGTCTGCAGCCTTCCTAGAGGTTTTGTGCGACAGTTTTATTATTATTTATAGCCGCCGATTAGCCGTCTGTAGTGTGGTGTATTGTGTGTATTGCGAGTTTTCAGATTCTTCTGTAAGTAGGATACGCATAAACAATAATGGATACAAATCTCAAAGAACTACTTGAAATGTATCAAATAGGCCACTTGTATGAGGCGCTTTCCTTGGTGAGTTTTGTATAGTTTTTTTTTATACCAAATATTGTTTTTTAGTTGTATTTAAATAAATATTTTTATAGCATTACAAATTATCGTGTTTTTCTAATCCAATTTCCGTTCCATTCAACAGAACATCTTTATGAATTGAACAAACTTATTGTTTTTTATTCGAATCGACAAAAAAAGTTTGTAAACACAAAGGTTGCTTTACTTTAAATAAATAATATTTTATTTCAGTGAATACCCTGAATGGGTAATTCAACCCATCACAGTTGTTTGACGCAACTGTCTTAATTTTTTAAATAGAATAAATGTTTTTAAACATCGTAGATTTGTTCCTTCGAAATATATCATTTATTTAATTCAAATCGTTAGTATTTTCATGGGAATAAAAATTAATTTCTTCCAAATAATATTTAAATTGTCTCAAATTAAATGTTGCTTTTAAATTGAAACAAACCAAATGTTTTATTCAAAGTTAGTCTAGGGTTCGCCATATACAAGAATCAAATTTGTTTTAGTTAAATAAATTTTATTTGATTCAAGTATCTCTTTCTATCTGTGTAAAGGTCACCGTTTATTTTTACCACGTTTAATAACATCGACATTCACATTCGTGTTTCTGATTTTTCGTACATACCGTGTCAAATTCTACATATACAATTAGTTATTCGAACATGGCTTCACAAAACGGAACAAACCATTTTGATGAAATGTGACGCGCCGAATACCGACAGACGGGAATACAGAAGATATATCTTATATTTATTCTGCGATAGTTATACGTTTATACTGTGGTAGTGTGCCCAAAGGACAGCAGCTCGTGGGAGCTGAAGCAGTGACGTCGAGACAGCGTTCCGCGAATTCGAATGCAGGTACTTCATCCCTATTTCCGTCAGACAATCTAGTGGAGCGTCCACGGTCTGAGGAGGTCGGACCAACGTCGAGACTGCCCTCTAAAGTTCTCGAAAGTCGAAAATTGGATTTCGTTCGGGGGAAACCAATCTCGGATAAGTCCAGCAGTTGACAGCGTGAGAAAAGGATGCGAAACAGGACGTGCCAGCGCCTGATTTGAACCGCATTTCCGAAAACTTCCTAAATGAAACAAAAAATTGAATCGCAAGGTGTTCGCATTTTGAAATGTTGAATTATTACTAACGGAGCCAAGATTACTAATGTCAATGTCTAATGTCTAATTCATCCCTATCCGCTGTCCGTCTGGCCGTATTTTAAATTGACCTCACGGGTTATTATGGCAATCCACAAGGATAAATGCATTGTATGTGAGACAGAGACAAAAGCATACGCGCTCGCTCTGAAGCCATAACGCATGCGTTTAGTTTAGTAGACCGTCGCGGTAGTCGCGCCAGCCATAGTTTCGTGAAAATAAACCCAAACAAACGGTTCGGGCGGTTCGGCACGTGCTCTGTCGGTTCGGTTCAAGTTATTTACGTTTTTTAATCGTTTCGTCTCGTGTTTCGGTGTACGGATTTTCGAAATTTTCTTTTCCTGGCGATCTATTCAGATATTATTCCGTTTGTAGACTGTGCAATAGTGTAGTGTTTATAGTTATCAAAATTTTACCGATGGCTTCCGCGTCGGTAGTGACTGTGCAAGAAATGCTAAAATAAGCGACACATTGACTTATGAAAAACGTTTAGAAATAAAAGGAACCTCCTCTAGATCGAAAACAAACCACAAAAGACAGAAGGAAATAAATTAACAGGTATGTATTTTAAGCCAGTTATGTTCAACATTTCTGACTGGATTTGTGGTGGATGCAATGTAAAAACGCATTTTTTATTGTTTTCTCTGTAGTTACTTTGTTACTATTAAAACTGGCATTACTGACATAAAACGTTTAAAAGAAAAAGTGGCAAAACATGCTTCTTCTACCATACATACTACTTAAATGAATAATGCTCGCAATAAAGCTATGAATGTATAAGAACTCAATTAAATAGTGCTTATTTTAAATGCATCAAAGACTATAATGATAAAGTAAGGCAAAATAAGTATATTTTTAGCAAAATTATTGACTATGTAAAATTTTGCGGTGCATTTGAACTCCAAACACCAATGATTTATCGTAACTAAGTGGTGTGGGCCACTACTATCCACCACATTTTGACCTACCTCTAAAATAACTCGCGAGCCGTGCCTGGAAAATAGGTTCAAAAATAACATACTGTATGTAACATAAGGCTTGCTCTTCCCTTTTTGAAACGACTATGGCTTGGAATCCTTAGATCCACAACAGTATCGAATAAAAAGGTGTTTTTCCAGTCGACTGCCAGGGACCTTGTCTCGCATAGACCGCATATTTTTAACTGTCGATACCGAATAGTCCCTTTCGATGTTTATTGGGCAGTTTGTCGATTTTAATGGTATTAGTATTTTACGAGGCGAAATGGGCAAATAAATAGAACACAATAATAGCTGCGTTGGACTAACCGCTCTATAAGTTGCACCCGTTAACTTGGTTAGTTTTTAGATGGTGCGAAAAACCAGTTTTTTCAAAATTTCTAAGAAACATGATTTTTCGAATCTGGAAACCCTTCCTTACGCAAAAAGTTCACCCTACTAACGGATTAGGTGGGGAATCCGAGACCTTTAGAAGTGCCAGATCAGTATAAAGTTTCAGTTTGAAGTTATTTAATGTCCCATTTGCAGTACGTAGATAACCGTAATACTTTGTCCAATTATATTCCAAGGTTTTATTAAAATTTCCACATGAGCATTGCCGTTAATTTTAAACTTTAACGCATTTCGGGTTGTAATTGCTGGTGGATGGTCACATTTGTGTTCATCCCTCGAGCCAAGTTTCAACAATGAACGGCTGTTTAAATGTTAAACGAGGAATTAACATTTTTATTAAACAATAGATATAAATTCAACCTGTGCAAGAGAGTATAAAGGGTTAGGTGCCGTAAAATAACCGAAATTTAGAAAGATTTTTGCCGTGTTTACGTACGCTACTTTCGCCCATGCCCGACATTCGGCGCGCGCCGACGTACTCTCTCTACTCTACTTACGCCTCTGGAGGCGGTTTCACATAGCACTCGACTGCGATCGCAGTGACTGTTTGGTGGGCGTGGTTCCGCTGCCAAGCGAATATCGATGTGATCGGAGCACACTGTTATCGCAGATACTGTTATAACTAGAAATATTTCTAATTTGGAAATGAAAAAATGTATCATCTAATTGAATTATATGTATGCAATGAATGTCTATGGGACATTTAAAGTCACCTCAATATATTTATCTTACCGTCTACTGTTAATATAATTCAGTCAAAACGTGGTCTGCTTAATGAAGGCGTTTTCACCCAATACGTTTTCTTCTTATATTTACGTCTAATATTTAACATTAACTTTTTTTAATCAAAAAGCACATGATAGCATACACTTTTCTTTTATTCGTCGTCATTTTGTAACTACTACTGTCAACACACTTTTGCAAATATTGTGAAACACCACATAACAGTTCTGCTATAATAGTAGTATAAGCCTCCCCCCACCGAACAGTTGAACTGTGATTGCAGTTGACTGCTATGTGAAGCTGCCACTTAAAGCATACATTATGAATGGTCGGCCGTCGACGATTTCGTTATCTACTTGTCTCTTTTCGGCTGCAGAGGTATGCCGTTGTCTCTGTCTCACTTGCAATGCATTTATAATTGTGGAATGCCATATTAACCATAGTGAGGTCAATTTAAAATACGGCCAGGCGGCTGCGGATTGGAATGAATTATTATTAGACATTAGTAATCTTGGCTCCATTAGTAATAATTTTGGAGTTTTTGAATGAAAACATAATTTCATTTTTTAAATATAGTTTATTATTAAACAATGGAAAAAATTTAAATAAATTGACCAAATGACCTTATGGAGAAGCCGTGATTGTCCATCTGAATTACGTACTGGAAGATTATAAAAGTTGACAAATTCCTATCAGACAGTTTTTATTCACGGCAGAACGGGTGAAGCATCATTACCATCCCTTGTCCCTACTCTCAATACCTACTATCATTAATCTGCTTTTTTTAAATAAGAAACTATGGAAGCCAAATAAATTTTTAAAAGTGGAATTCAAAATACAATAATACTGTAACATAAATTTTTTACTATGCGTTGAACAAATATCCACAATTATTTCCCATTTTCTGATAGTAGATGGCGCTTTAAAGCCTAAGTACAGTTTACACTAATATCTGACGGGCATCTTAGATGTGCACGTGCATGGGTCCTGTAAATCTTGTTACATTGTTCCAATTTCAAATACCTAGTTTATGTTAATACAACCGGTTTTTATTTTGGTTAGCATATGACAAGAAAACAATCAAAATAAGAACATAACCTCAATTCAGTCACAACCAAAGCATCGTGTTAAAGCATCACTACAGTCCCCGTCATTACCACCTCTCTAATAAATATATAGTAAGGGCAGAATAATTACACTCATGTCTCCTCCTCCAATTTGTATTCGACGTACGTCTTAAAGTTCGCTAAGCACCTTTCATGAAAGGAAGAGATATAGAAAACCTAGTAATTGTCTTGTATTACTAGTTGATTGTTTAAGGCAGGCAGGGTCGGCCTAGAAAAAAATATTGCTTTACTACCTGATGTGAACGGACGGATTAAAAATTTGTACTTAGGTACCTGTTGTAATTTCATTTGTAATTTTTGAAGATTACTTCGGTAATTTAGACTGGCAATTAAAAGATAATGATCCTGAAATTCATAGTAGGTTTTAGGCATTTAAATAATTATTGTAATGGTCAGGCAAAAAAAAAATTATTTTTAGTTACAACTTAAATATCAACGTAAAATCAACTTTACAGTCAGTCAGAAATCAGTATATACATAATAAATAAATAATAATAATATACATTTAATTCCTTATGAATTTTAGTCAGAATATAAAATACTATCATCCGAATACGTTGGTTTGCTGCAGCTCAAAATTCCCTTTTTTCCAGTTCTTCGCATATTTTTCCCTAGTTAAGTGTTGCTTGTTAGTTGTCATGTCATAAATCAAACTTCTTATTCTTCCTTTATCCGATTCTGTCAAATCTTTAGTTTTCGGGGCTGTTTTACTTTTAGTGTGTACCATTTTAATATGTTTAATGCCTTCTTGCCTAATTCGTGAAATGGTCCTTTTGTACTTTGTACGCCTCCGATGCACATTCTGCATATTGAAGTACGGATAAATTTTCACGTGTGTTTTCTTTTTTTTTTCTTGGAAATATTTCACCATATTTAATATCAATTTTCTACTTTGGGCACTGAATACTTCACGCTGCATTGTTATTACAGGAAGTCTATCACCAAAATAAACGAAATATTTAATTACTGCCCTGTTTTATAGGCGTACTCCCATTTGAATATATTATCTTTATTAACATAATGTATCAGACAAGGACAGAGCAATAAAAAGTGGGTCTTGCGGTTCTTTAAGCCGAACCCCTCGCTCCAAAACATAAGGGAGAGCAGGTAGGAAAATCATAGCCCATCTCTCTCGATTTTATGGCCGACTTCGCCTTTACATTCTGCCCTTACTATAGGTAACACAGTTAGTTCAAACATAACACCACGGTAATGACCCTAATCTAAAAGGACGGTACCTAGTGAAAATATAATTTAAACAGTAAAATACCCATTTTTTTACTTTCAGAGAATTATAAAAATGAATCAAAAGAAAATATGGCAGGAAAAGGAAAAAGTATGAAAGAGTACTATTCATGGTCATTACCGTCCTTTCCGATCATTACCGATTCCTTCCTCCTTCCTCCTTCCAAGTATCGTGATTTCTTTGTAAACCTGTCCTAACGACCTTTTTTTGTTAATTAAAAAAATATATATCCGAGTTTTAATTATTTTCGGACTTTATAGACGCTCCTTTTGTAATTTTCCCCCTATTTTCTTTTAGTAAACGAACATTTTTGATATTTCCTCCTTGACGAGGCAACATTCAGAAGCGAATGCTTATTCAAAACGTACACAATGTCGCTGAAGCAGCCGCACACATTTCCTTTGAAAAATGCAGAACGACGTTTCTCAAGCGTCCGGAAAATTATTATTTTTATTTCGGGAAAGTTGGGGGAATTGCCACAGCAAACGTGGAAAGGTTTTGCATTTTCTTGCCTTTTTATCATGCTTTTCATGAGATGAAGATTAATAAAGTATCTGAGATTATACTGTTTCCTACTAGGTACTGAAATAAAATTATATTTAAATGGAATGTAATTTTATTCTTAAATAATGATTAGTATGGATAAAAAGCGCATAAAATGATTATAATGTGTTAAAAAATTATAAAAATGTTAAACAAAAAGTCAAATAATATATAAATAAGCAAATTAAGTAGAAATAAATTTTTAAAAATTATGTAAACATACGTGAAAAAGTTCAAATAAGCACTAACCTATCGCAATATACCTAGTTTTGCGTAATTCGTGTAGAAATTAACTAAATTATCATGGTTGCTTATAAAATTCAGCAATAAGCGCGTAATGCTTAAAATCTTAGACAAGGAAAGATAGAGGACGCCTAACAGCGCTCGCGGCCGTGTTACCGACTGCCACATCGCACGACAGGCCAGTGGCGTAGCATGAAACGCGTTCTTAGCCAATATCACAAAAATGTTAAAAATTAAAAGGTAGTTAATTTTGACTTTCATGTAATTTGAAATATTGGTATTTATTTGCAGATAATTTCCCAAATGTAAAGCTAGTCAAGTTCTGAAATATATTTATTTGTGGCGATTTCGAATCAATCAAAATAAAATAAATAATGCAGGCCCATGGAAACTATCATAATCAATTAAGAAATTTTCAATAAAAACAATGTTAAAAATAATTATATTGGTCCTGTTTACAAACAAAACAATGCACTTTATTATACTAAAAGGTAGAAGGAATTTGAAGAAGTCTTATTGAGAAAAAAGGTTTTAGGGCATCTTTCAAAGGTAGCTTGTTAAATATATTTACCTGTGAAACGAAATCCCCTGCTCTTGCTTTTCACTTCTGCTTTTGCAACTAAACAATTCACCATCGCAAGAGAATATTTTCCCCTTAATCACTGTTACTTTTAATTCACAAATTCACGAAATTAACTCACAACGCACTCGCTTTGCCTGTCACATATAAAATGGCCGCCGTTCGAAACGACGTAACAAAATCTTTCTTTGTCTAATCTTAAAATCCTGTCTTCACTAGAGACTGGATAAAAAAGCGCTAAAAATTGAAAAGTGCTTAAAAAGCACAAAATTTGTCAAAAATTCATCAAATAACCAAATTAAGCAAACATAAATTTTTAAAAGTTATGTAAACATATGTTCAAAAGTTGAAATAAGCACGAAGGAGAAAAAGCATAAAACCAGTGACTATAGAAATTCCTTCTATAGTCACTGATAAAACCTCAAAAAAGCACAAAACAGCTATCGCAATATACAGGGTGTCAGTAAATAAGTGCGACAAACTTTAAGGGGAGATTCTACATGAAAAAATAATGACAGTTTGCGATATAAACATAGGTCCGCAAATGCTTCGTTTCCGATATACAGGGAGTCAAAGTTTTTTTAAAAAATGATAATTTATTTATTGCGCAGAAACGGATTAAGATATTCAAATGAAATTTGGTGGGTTTTAAGAGGACTAGAAAGTGCATTTTTTGACACCCGATTAAAAATTGTATGTTAATCAGTGGCGTGCATAGGGGTAATGGCCTCGATATTTTTAAAAAAATAAATGATACGCCACTAAGATAATTTAAAATAAAAATTATTTTTAAAATCCGCGTTTAATTAGTGACAAAAAAGCTCTCTTACCTTTTTTTCACAGGGGCCGCCATTTTCATGCAAAAATAAAACAACATAACGCGTACTTTTAATTTCTATTACAACAATATCAAAAACCTATCCTATACAGCAACAATAAATCAAAACAACAAATGAAAATAAAAATATCTCGAATAAAACATTTTTATTTAGGTGCGCATAGCTATAACAATAAATAAATTATCATTTTTTAAAAAAAACTTTGACTCCCTGTATATCGGAAACGAAGCATTTGCGGACCTACGTTTATATAGCAAACTGTCATTATTTTTTCATGTAGAATCACCCCTTAAAGTTTGTCGCACTTATTTACTAACACCCTGTATATGTCGTAGGCATCGGGTAATACGTCATTTCGCGGAATGTCTAGTCATTACACGTATTGCCGGCAAAAGCTGTAATAAAATAATTATTACCTTGGTTGACTGAAATTATGCGTTATTTCAGGGATTGCCCTTGCCCTTCTTAGTCAAACAGCGTAATCGGCCGTTACAGCGTCTGACTGCAGTTTGTTCAGTCAAATTCTACAAATGACTGAACAAACGGCAGTCAGACGCTGTAACGTTCAATGGTTCGACCGATTACTCTGTTCGACTGACAAGGGCAAGGGCAATCCCTGAAATTAGGCATAATTTCAGTCAAACGAGGTAATAGTTATTTTATTACAGCTTTTGCCGGCAATGCCTGTAATGACTAGGCTTTCCGCGAAATGACGTATTACGCCCGTTGCCTACGACATATATTATACATAGTTTTGCGTAATTCGTGTAGAAATTAAATATTATCATCGTTGCTTATAAAATTCAGCAATAAGCATAATGCTTAAAATCCGTCTTTAATGATGACAAAGTTGTCTACCGCCAAAAATAATAAATAATTGAAATTGAGAAAAGTAGGATACATATATTTATTTCAAGATTTAAAAGTAAATATCATTTTAAGTAATTATTATTCTTATTGGAAAAATAGAACATATTTAATTTAATGCTTCCTTTTATTATAAGAAGATTATACTTACTTTATTTATTTTAAAAACGTGCAATTAAGTCAAGACTTGAACAAATTTTGATAGATATAGTGACTATTATTACTCTAATGATATTACCGTTGTTCCAAATTGTAAATTTCCGTGTGAAACAAAGCGTCGCCTAGTTAGCAGGTCGAGTGTTCCGGCAGAAATTATCCAGGAAGATTTTTAATTATCTCGATGGCGGTGGCGCGGGGCGCTTCGAGGACTTGTTGATTTTGCCGGGCGCTGATTAAAACAGCAAAAGGATAATTGCAACTTCAATATACACTCTGTCTTTCGGACGGGGCCCATCCGCGTTTTCTGTTTGGTTTTGTTACGAAAGGGACGTTTGTTCTTGTTTAAATGTTTAATAATAAACTATCTTTAAAAAAATGCAATTACATTTTCATGCAAGAACTCCCCAATTATTACTAATGGAGCCAAGATTACTAATGTCTAATTCATTCCTATCCGCTGTCCGTCTGGCCGTATTTTAAATTGACCTCACGGGTTATTATGGCAATCCACAAGGATAAATGCATTGTATGTGAGACAGAGACAAAAGCATACGCGCTCGCTCTGAAGCCATAACGCATGCGTTTAGTTTAGTAGACCGTCGCGGTAGTCGCGCCAGCCATAGTTTCGTGAAAATAAACCCAAACAAACGGTTCGGGCGGTTCGGCACGTGCTCTGTCGGTTCGGTTCAAGTTATTTACGTTTTTTAATCGTTTCGTCTCGTGTTTCGGTGTACGGATTTTCGAAATTTTCTTTTCTTGGCGATCTATTCAGATATTATTTGTACACTGTGCAATCGTGTAGTGTTTGTAGTTATCAAAATTTTACCGATGGCTTCCGCGTCGGTAGTGACTGTGCAAGAAATGCTAAAATAAGCGACACATTGACTTATGAAAAACGTTTAGAAATAAAAGGAACCTCCTCTAGATCGAAAACAAACCACAAAAGACACAAGGAAATAAATTAACAGGTATGTATTTTAAGCCAGTTAAGTACGACATTTCTGATTGGATTTGTGGATGCAATCTAAAAACGCGTTTTTTATTGTTTTCTCTGTAGTTATTTTGTTACTATTAAAACTGGCATTACTGACATAAAACATTTAAAAGAAAAAGTGGCAAAACATGCTTCTTCTACCATACATACTAGATACTTAAATGAATAATGCTCGCAATAATGCTATATGAATTTCGGTAGCCTTGGACGCGTTGATATAAGAACTCCATTAAATAGTGCTTATTTTAAATGTATCAAAGACTATAATGATAAAGTAAGGCAAAATAAATATATTTTTAGCAAAATGATTGACTGTGTAAAATTTTGCGGTGCATTTGAACTCCAAACATCAATGATTTCTCGTAACTAAGTATGTACATAAAAGGTGAGTGAATTATTCTCAGAATTATCTCAATATTGGTATTATTTTCCAGAATAATTGTCTAATGGATACTTATCTCAAGGGATATATATTTTAATTGCACCATTTAAAAGTAAAAAACATAAAAAATACCTACCGTAAAACGGGGTTACTTTGCACCTGTCAGGATAACTTTGCACCAATGTTGTAAATGTTATTTATAGACACTTATTCCCACTAATTTGGATTTTTTCACTTTATAACATTTTCTACTAATAAGTAATAGCAATAGGTTAGACTCCCCCTCCCGCCATTAGTTATTGATCAGCTGTTACCGGTATCTTAACCTCAAAATTTCGTTGATTTATAGTTCCCCAAAATTGTATTGCCAAGGAATTTCTAGCTGATAAGAAGCGGTAAGAATACATTTAATTGCATGTACCCACTATTGTTTATACATATAATAAAAAAAACAAAGTTATTAGAATTTGGAATCGAAGAATAGTTATTTATGTACCAAGGCACTGAAGTTCAACTTTTTATGACTCATGTGGAGTTTAGTTGCTGAGGCCTCTGGCCGAGGCAAATAAACCACATGAGTCATAAAAAGAACTTCAGTGCCGAGGTACATATTATATTTTTCTTGAAATCGGAAAAAAAAGTTTTATTAGGCAAGAAAATAATAATAAGGGATCACCCGTCCACGAACCGACTACGCGCGGCGTTGCTTGACTTTACCGATCGCTCTACATAGGACAAGTCTAATGATGTACGGCACCTTCTGACAGAAAAACCAAACTGCTGCTTCTTGTGCAGCCTACACAACAAATCTATTGATTTTCAAATTTACTAAAATATGTATACTGAAGGATTGCGCTTCTATAGGAAACAATTTCGCAATGTGTACGAAAAGTTAAATGAGCCTTTATCGGCCGGGTTTTGAATATTTGGTCACTTTTGACGGGCGATTTCTCCGCGTCTGACGTTTGATATTTACATCTCGCCAAGGCCTACTTATTGAAAAAATCGTACAATAATGGGCTACATTATTGTACGATTTCTGTGCTTTTAATGACGATTTTGGGACATTTTAATGCCGATTTCAAGAAAAAAATATTTTTTTATTATAATAACGGTTTTCTAGAAAATTGGGGATACTTTGCACCATACTTTCAGTAGTGTCTACCCACCATTTTTAGTGGTGTCTACTCTTCAAACCCTTTCAATACCAATAATAAGGAGGTTGAAAAGAAAATGTAACCATCCATCTTGGAGCTGCGGCCATATTGAATTTAATGTGATGTCACTAACTTTATCGTTTTCTACTCTTCAAGCCCATTCATTTGATACCCATATTAAGGGGATTAAAAAGAAAATGTAATCCGCCACCTTGGGGCGGCGACCATATTGAATTTACTGTGAAGTCACTAACTTCATAGTTTTCTACTCTTCAAACCCTCCCATTTGATACCCATATTAAGGGGGTTGTTACCGCAATAAAAAATAGCAGCTTTAAATGGCTACTATTGGCTAAATGAGGCAATTAAATATGCGGAAAAAAAATCCTACTTATCTATTGTGGTGCAAAGTAAATATTTACGTCGGGTTTCTTTGCACTAGTGTCAGTTTACAGGCTAAAAATAATTCAAATTCCAAATGGTGCAAAGTATCCCTCTTGTAGGGCATACTTTGCACCATAATTAAAATGAGTGCCACCTTTTAGTGACGCGTTAAACCTAGTTCTAAACGTAGGTAGGTACACCTGTTTTATAACCTATACAATTGTCTTCCACAAAAAAAAAACACTATCCACCACATTTTATGGCCCATAAGAGCCGGGCGCCGTTGCCAAATGTATCGGAATCGTCTTCATTCACATGTATGAATTTAAACGAGTGTTACGGAAGGGATGTTTATCTTGAAAACCAAGAAGTTTCCGAACAAATTATTTGAAAAATACACACGTAGTTCTGCCACGTCCGCGAGTCTAAACGCAAATGAGGCAATTCCCCAGTAATTCCCGACGTCCTCCCCCGCCCCCACTCCTGCGATCGGTTGATTTACGATGCGACGTCAAAAATACACTTTTCGAGGGCGTCGCGACGCCTATTATTCTCCCCCGCAGCGCCGCCGGCGACGGTCCGAAAAAGCACAATTTGTCACTTTACTTCCAATTAGTCCTCTACCACCCCGCGGCCTATTCTCTCCCCGCCGTCGACCGGCCCTCCAGTTCGCGACATGAATTCATCGCGGCTAAGTGTGGGGTAAAAAAAAGCCACCATTTTATGGGGGGGAGGGGGGATTGGGCATTGGCCAGTCGTCTCGCTGCCAAACTGGCCGTCTCTATTTTGTATTTATTCAGTCATGATGTAAAAAAATTTAACAAATTAAATGCGATAGAATTTTTTTTAAATGTGGGGCAAATGAACCTTAATACCCTGCGCTTCTGCTTCAATGTCAACCGTCAAGGTTGGCACTGGAGAGCTATGTTGCCACATTTCAATCATTTTTTTTGTGGAAGGTGAAACTGAAGAAATAATAACTAGGTACCTACCTTGCATTTTTGGTTTATTTAGTCTTAATTTTTTACTGTTTGTTTTCTAAGTAACAAAACAGCCTGACAGTGACTGACTGGCCGGCCACTAGACGCTGGCGGCGTTGGTTGGCAGTAGCTAAGCGCATAATATTATTATGTTTCGATCAATTACAACAAATTTCTGGAAAAAAATTAAATAAAAATTGATTGTTATAACACACAGTCACATCTTATTTCGATGGTTGATAGGTACCCAGGAAATGTAATTTTGAAGAAAAAAAATGGGACAACCAGAAAACAAAAACAATTTGAAAATGAATTTAGCAGATTTTCTCAGAAATGAAACTTTCAAAATATCCTTCTAGAAAAAACAGAGAACCTCACCTGAAAATAAAAACTGAATATTGTTTAACTTTATTGTGGTTCATTGCGGGTAAAAAGTCTTGTGTATAATTATAAGAAATAAGAAGTAGGTACCTACTTTACTGATCTGAGTGTATTATTCATGATCGAAAATATTTTTTCGTTTGACGAAACAAGATATAATCAGTTAAAAAATATGCACGTTAATAAAAACTGGCCAACATTAATTAAAAGAAATCAAAAACATGATGTTTTTAAAAAATCGTTGATTTTTATCAGCCCCGATTTTGCCAAGGGGTATGCATAGGAAATAGTAGCGATTTTCTACTACTTTGTTACTGCGTCCGAATTAAGCGTAATTCTACCGTGAAATGGAACTTTTCCTACGTAAATCGACCAGCCGAATCGATCTAGCATGGTACCGAAGGCATAGCGCTCACCGGTTTCGGGCAAATAATTTTTTCGACATTTCGACCCCTCCATTTTGGAGGTTTTGGACAATTTTGGACATTGAATACGAAATTCTCGGAAACGACTGGACCAAATCAAATTTAACCTTTATTTCCGACATCTACGGGTCGAACTACGTCGGAAAGACCTATTTTCGGGGCAGGTTAATATTTTCGGAAATTCACAAAAGTGCGCTGGTCGGGCGTTTAGAAATTTTTTAGAGGAATTTGGAGGCCGGATCCGTGTTCTGCGGGTCAATTTACGTCGGATAGGCTGGTTTTGGAGTCGTCCAGGGCACGTTTAAAAAGTTGCCATTTTAGGTTTTTTAGGGGATTTTTGGAAAAGTGCGCTGGCCGGGCATTTAGAAGCCTCCAAGTTCAATTTCGACCGGATTTTCGGTTTCTACGGGCCAAACTGCGTTGGATAAGCCCTTTTCCGGCCAATTTTATTTTTTTTTGCGAAATGGTCAAATTTCAGTTAACAAAGGGGTTGACCCCCCAGAAAATCTCGGAGGAATATTCGCCACGCTCGCAGTTAATTTTTCGGGTGTCTGATTTCACCTTTACTTATACATCTCGAGCCGCTGCGTCGATTGGCGCAAGGTAGGATTAACGCACCAACATAGGTACAATATTTCAAATTATATTTGAATTTATTTTTGTGTCTACCAAGTATATAAATAGTAGGTTTTGGACATTTACTACTGTTTAACTAATTAAATAATGCAATTTGTTGCTTTTCATATAGTTTCCATTAATTTATCTTTCCATTAATTTTTATTTAAAAAAAAATGTAATTTTTGTGGGGTTTATTATGTTGGTGCGTTAATTTTGTCCATCAGGAGTTTATATTTTTCACAGACAGAAAACCTTAAAATTTAAAATCGTTTTGGATAAAAACAAAACTGACAAATTTGTATAAAAATATTTATTATAATACTTAAAAAGGATTTTTTCTTTTTGAATAACTATTCCCAGAACAAAAGCAATGGTCGGGTGGTGGCGGTAGCACACGTTAGGAAGGAACAGTACCGACTGTAGCGCTCTAGCGACTGTAGCGACTAGGCGACTCAGTCTTGTCAATATCTTGAGTACAGGTGTGTGGACCGTGGCGTGTAGAGTTTCGCCATACGTGAGGCCATGAACTTGTACCTATTGAAGTTGAAAGTAAACAGTGATAGAGTGTTTTAATTTTGATGCATAAGACCTGGAAATACCGAGAAAAATTTTAATTGGTATCTTCTGGGGCAGGGGCTATTTCAAAATAACAATAGATCCTAACCTAAATTGCGGATTACAAAAAAAAGCTGGTGTGCGGGCGGCTCTGTAGGGCCAACTTTAAACGAACTTTAAATTATTTCCCTAATTGGATAGGCCCTATATATCACAGTCGGCCTGGATTCTGCATGGAAGGTTTTGATTGGATTGGGACGAACGCCCCTGCGCCCTGCGTTTGTTTTCCTAGATTGCCCTGACAATTTAATGGCGAATAATGATATTGGAATAGGCGATAGGCGATATATATGGGATTTGAAAACATTTGTGGAGTAACATACTAAAACTTTAGTCAAAAATTATAAAATTTTGTAACGCCCTGTATACGAACCAGGTTAACAGGATCAATTTATCATGCCAGCAATTCCTTGCTCAATATTGTGTTATGCGGATCGAGAATGTGCTTGCAGCGAAGTACCGACGAAAATGTCCGCTAGATATTTTTAAAAACCAAAATTAAAACATTGGAAACTCAGTTTTAAATTTTGCTAGTAATAGTATATTTCATTACGAGTCTGGAAATAAAGATTTTTCGGTGCGCGCGCGACAAATTCCCGTGTTCGGCTGGGCCTCACACGGGAATTTGTCACGCGCGCACGGAAAAATCTATTTCTGGACCTGTAATGAACGATATTTTTTATTATACTTCTTTGAAAACGGAAACTTAAAACCTTTTATCGGCATATTAAAATAAATTTAATTGACAAAAAATAAACAATGCAGTCAATATAGTGTTTGGTATATATGATGCGTTTCCATGGTTACTCTCAAATTATTTCAAAGGTGCTTTGTTGTAAATTAGTTATTGTCAGATAAGGAGAATAAAACGTCAAAAATATTACAGAAATGTATCTAAATATTGAAACACGAATTAAAATACAAAATAGGTATATGTTAAATATCAGAGAGCATATAGAGTTTCTTAAATTTAGTTTACTTTGCTGTATATTTCTATTTTAAAGCCATATATTCGGTATTTTTATTCAGCACACGGAAAGTTTTTCCATGCGCTGTTTCCGTGCGCTAGCCCGAAAAACCCCATCTTTCATTATTGCTAAAACAGATGAAAATGAGGTGTTTTCAAAAAAGTATAATAAAAAAATACAATCCATGACAGTGTGAAAACAAATTTTGACGTAACCTTTTACATTTGACAGCTATGCCTAAATTTTCCAAGTGCTGCCTTCTCAAATTAAGTACGAACAAAATAAAAATTCAGTAGTCACAACCTATTGAAAGAAATTTTATCCATTAGTAGATAAAGGTAAATCTGCATTCCAGATTAATAAGGTTCTCCCATTAGGTATCTAGCTGGCAATTCCATAGTTGAAGCGTTTATGCTAAAAGCCTCCAATATCGGAAATCCATAGGACACCTCTTTTGTTTGGAGTCAAAAATACACATCTGTCGGGGTTTAATACAACCCAAACGAGAATTAATTTACTCTGGGTCGGAAGATCTGTATCCCAGATATGCGATGCGCCGACGTTTAACCTTGCTCCAGAAAAAACAACTAAGTAACAAATATATATAAACCCTTTTTTTGCTATTTCCCATGAAAACAATGGTAAATTAGTTTAATTAGCTTAATTTTTATTTACGTTCATGCCTAGTGTTTGGTTTTTCTAGTATTAATAATTATTTAACGATTGTTAATAGAAAATTTTTATTTTTTAGTAAAAATGCCCATGGAGCTATTATAGTCCTCGTGCCCATGGCAGGGACTCTTTTAAGTAAGGGGACCCAGCATTATACTTTCCAAAGTGAGGCCTATTCTTTCGTCATTCTAATGGTCTCAGTGATGCCAAGTATGCCATTTTATTGCAGAATATATGAATATACCTAACAGGTACTTTGATTGTTAGTAAAAATTAATAATGGTTTCCATGATTTCTAACAGTTTGACTTGACAATGTTGTGTTTATAAGTGCTGAATATGGCAACTACTGTCAAATGAAACAAATTTATTTTATAGTTGAAATTGATTTCCAGCAATTATTTCCACGAATTTAAGTAATAAGTACGGTAAGTCAGTGCGGATTTTGCTTATTTAAGAATTTGGCACCTTGTTACCAGGTTCCTCAATCCATTTGTAATATGTATACTTGAACTTTCTTCCCTTGTTGAATGTATCTACCCAAAGAACTTTCACAGATTTCGGGATGGAATAATAAGATTAGGTGTAGTAGTTCTAATCATGGTAGTTTTTCTCGTTGTTCATTATAAAATGTTTGTAATTTTATTTCTCTCCCAAGGTACCTCACAAACTTAAAGTAAACTTGTAGTCGTAGATAAAAACTCAAAATTTTCGGAATACGATTTGTTTTGAACTACCTACTTATACGTAATGCCCACGTAATGGGAATTGTAGGATTACTAAAGGTGATAAAGGAAAAATCTGGTTGCAATTATTGGGACTACTACTACAGGCGGCCGTATTACCTTTAATTGACACATCTGAGTATCTGGAAGTTTGAAAACTTAAAAATTGTGAATTATGATGGGAAATATTTTGCCTCCTTTAGAATCTATGGCACTGGCATGTCACATAAAACCTGATGGCAGTTGGAAACTGACATATAACATAACCTTGTGCCAGCCCCCTTGCGGTGTCCTTGGAGTCGACAGAAAACAAACTTCCCCTCAAGGCTTCACCTTTCCTATGTGATAGACTGTGACATTCTGGGTCCCCTTATTTTAAAGAGCCCCTGGTCCCGAATAACTAAATTTGGCAATGTCGCTTTAAACAGGACGCTGATTAAAACCTGATTCACACACACATGCGCTTTTTCAAGTCCAAAATATGGCGGGAAAATTAGGACTTAATTCAAAATTAATTTTCGGCCCAAATCAACAAAACATTTACAAATGATGCATAAACGTGGACCCAGTATTATTAACAGCACAAGTTAATTAAGACTACAATCCGAAATCACGCAACTTCCCTATTACGTAGCATTGAACCCCACAATCAGGATTCGATTATCATATCATTTAAAATGCAATTATTGGACGGGGTAATTCGATTGCAAAATCGACGGACTATGAAAAAGCGTTACTAATTGAAACTCCACCAGTTAACCGTACGGGGTTAGTCGAATTATAAACGTCACATTCTGGGAACTGCATACAACCACGGGCGTAGCCAAGGGGGGGGTTTCGGGGGTTCAAACCCCCCCCCCCCCCCCGAAATAAGCAAAATATTACCTAATATTATACCGAAAAAATACGAGGAGTGAAGAGTTAAATTATTATTACGTTTGAATATATGTAGTAATAGTAGCGCCTAGCGCCATCTTTTGACGAGAGGCAGACGCAGTTGCAGCCGAACTATTTTGTATTGTAGGGACACTTTGCGTTGTTTCTCGATTATTCGCCACGCCCCTCGGTCGAAATGAGCGGAACTTTGTGGAAGTTCGTGGAAGTTTCTGGACGGCTACTGGGCTGCTATATAAGCGGCGCCGCGGCGCGTGACCGCGCTTACGGCAGTATTGTTCCATGCGAACTCGAAGCGAATAAAAGTGAAAAGTGGTGAACGAATAGTGAAGAGAATTAAGTGTACCGTGTAAGTGAGTAATTTTAGTGCGCTGTTATTCGATGACCTTGTTAAGGATAGATACGTGAATCATTATTACTGTCGAAAAATGGAGGGGAAGAAAAGGAAGGGTGATAAACCTAAAGGTATGGACTACTGGAAAAAGTGGTGTAGTCAAGGTCAAGTGGTTTCTAATAAAGAAACAAATTTGGATTTAGCTATCAAAGCTTCAGCTACCTTGCATGCTGATAAGACGACTGCCTACCCCGAAATCTAGTTTGGAATGCCTAGATATGTGCGATAAAAACATTTATCCTAATAGGTATTTAGACATTACTACAAATCTTGGCTACCATTCCTGTATCCACTGCTACCCCAGAAAGGTCTTTCTCGAGCCTAAGGAGACTGAAAAACTATTTACGAAACACTACAAGTGAAAACAGACTTAATGGTTTGGCTCTAATGAACATTCACTATGGAACAGAAATTCATGCAGATGAAGTAGTGGATATATTTAAAAGAAAAAGCCGAAGATTTCTTCTTTAATGGTTTTAGATTTAGCGCAGAGGAACGAAATTAATTTATCCATTTCATTTAAAGTTAAGAACTTTATAAATATGTCGTAGTTTTTCGGATGAATAATATTAAATTAGTAATATTAAATTTCATGTAAGTATATTTTTGTTGTTTTATTTACTTCTCAAACTAAACCCCCCCCAAAACTAAATCCTGGCTACGCCCGTGCATACAACTGCATAATATGTGTAGTAGCTGGACCAACAGACCTGTGCATAGCGCTGTTTCAAGCGATCGCCACTGGCGCCACACGACCAAACAAATTTACACGGTGGTTTAATGTTAAAACACCATTGTTGCAGAATCTTTTATAAAATGAAAACATGCAAATATGTCTTCTACAACGAATGTAATATCCAATATAAAATAAAATATTTGTTTGTTATGTCCCTCTAATTTAAAAGTTCACATGGCACATTTTTTTCCATACATTTTCTTAAGGAACGCGATTTTTAAAAAGCAAGCAAGAGTATTTGGTACCTTTTGGTTAGAAATGAAGTCCATGGCTAGTTGTAGTGTAAGTAAGCATAAAACGCATTAGATTTTTCTGTTTCTTCTTTATATGGAGGACTATTGGTTCGATTTCGAGCTATAAACAAAATTTTCTATTTTCATTCTTGCATACGTTACAAAATACTCTTCCAAAATAATATCTAGAATTTTCGCTTCTTCAGCTGGTTGATCAGATCATCCCATAATTCCAGAATAGTGCTTGTTCTTCTGCAATTCACCTAATCGTTTGTGCAGTGTGCGTACCATTTTCTTCATGTGCATGGAAATTTCATGTTATCACAAACAAATCTACCTATAAAAGCTGTGTTAATAGGATACAACTGCTAAACACTGGACGCAAAGACAATTCGTTACCGTAAAAAGAAGGCAAATCGTAATAAAGCCGGATATTTAAAATTTGGGACCTTTTAAACGTCAGTAACTGACCTACAAATAACCACAGAATACCCCCTATAACCTATAATAAGTCGCAATTTTTTTCGTCGAGTGGCGCCACCCCAGTCCGTAAACAACAATGAAATATGACAGCATGCTCGGGTCTTTAATATAGTATCGGTCCAGGACTCCAGGTAGTAGTCCAATAAGGATGTGGTCGGCTTATAGGGCTCGCAAATAATGCAAACAGTATGATCTATTCATGGTTGCTTGGACACTGCCTCCTCCTGAGTGTTCAACCAAAAGATCACAATCGAACTCCTGGTACGAAGTGAGCTATAGGGTGGTTTCTTAAACAATATGGGTGGTTCCCTAAACACTTTTTAAAGCAAAATGATCCTAATAAAAGTTGTAGGGGATCAACGTATGAATGACTTTTGCTCATAATTTTTTTTGTATCTCTAATACATAATGAGTTACAGCGCATTACTTATATGACAAAAATTCCGCATACTGCAGGGTTGGTGTTGTAAAATTTTTTTTACAAAAAATGACCTTAATAAAAGTTTTGGGATGAACTTCTGGTCAATTTTTTCTTCTAAACTTTTTTGTGTCTCCAATACTTAATGATTTAATTTTTTTTATGTCTAACTATGAATTTTTGAAAAAAAAAAGTACCTGCCTAATGTGCATTTATATTTTTTCTACAAAATCGTTATTACCTACTTGAAATTTTTTTGTTAAAATTTGATGCAGCCTCGTTTTTAGCAAAATCTGCGAGCAGTCGATTTTTCCTGTGAAAGATGTCAATGCAAAATTGCAGTAAATCAAGCGACCAACCGGTCCAAAACAAAACTATTATCGGATCGCGATTTCATATTTCATTTTTCGTGTTGCAGTCGCGCTGACGGGCAAACTATAAATTAAAACTTAACAACGGTAGATTTGCCCGTGGTTTTTCCTTTTTAAGGGAAATCGGCGAAAACCGTCAGAAATTTATTGGTGTTTTATCAGAATTGTGTCTGTACGGAATAGAACGACGTGTCCAGAGGAGTTGGTACAAATACAGAGTATTTGCACATCGTTGCGGAACACCCTGTATAAAATCAACACAGGATTTTAATAAACAATTAAATGTTTATAAAGATTTTCCTGGCACCACAAAATATCTAACATTTGCCACTTCTCCCCACGAAACAAAACGTCATGTTACTCACCCATAAAACAATAAAATTAGGTTTGACGTTTTGCGGTTAATCAAACCTACAAAAACAAACTGCCACATCGCACGACAGGCCAGTGGCGTAGCATCAAACGCGTTCTTAGCCAATATCACAAAAATGTTAAAAATTAAAAGGTAATTAATTTTGACTTGCATGTAATTTGAAATATTGGTATTTATTTCGAAAATACACCTATACCTAATCAGTAAAATTTGAAAAGGCTCCTATCAACATTTTGGAGTTTCACTACATTACTCTCTTGTTTAAAACAAATATTTTTTGTTATTACATCGATCATCTATCTCTATCACGAGATCCACGAGTTAAATAAATTTAGTATAAAATTTGAAAACGGAATTTTTCAAAAGCGGAAAAAGATAATGCCACAAAGTTTAATATTATTTTGAATGCCTTGATGAGCAGATTTCAAAAATGCAAAAATACATAGGGTGTTCCATTTAAAAAAACATAAGTTATGTCTGCCACGGCTTTCTAGAACACGCTGTACACGGTCCAATAGCGCCACAAAAAACTCTGTATTAATATCTAAAACTTCTGTCAAAAACTTTTTTTCTAATCTCAAAAAATAGCAAGTTAAGGGTGGTGTCAATTTATAATGAACCACCCTGTACCTATTAAAAAATTTAAAATTAACCACAACTTCTTTAAATAGCAATGATCGGGCCCACATAAATTTAGGCAACCTAGAAACATACTGTCTACATTTTACATTAACATCTTATTCTATAATCTTATGAGAGTTGAAATCATGCGGCCGGCTCTCATATTAAGACGAAAAACGGTCGAAATGCCAAAAAACGACCATATTTTATGAGCCGGACACACGCCGTTATATTTTACCGGAAAAAAAAACTCCCACCCCCCCCCTCTAATTGCCTCCGGCGCGGCAGTTTTCCGGGACGCCCGGAAAACCGCCCGAAAACAAAACCCGGAGCGCAATAAACGTCACGGCCGCCATCAATTCGGCCGATAGGGGCGTTAAATAGAGGCTAGACTAGAGCGCGTGGTGGAATCTTCGGTGGTGATTGGATCGCCAATTTAAATCGGGGATTGAATTTTTTCCAGCGGAAACTGGAGCACAGATGAGCAGATTTGTGCGACACTTGAGAAATAATTCACGCTTTTAGTACCTTGACTTTCAGTACGTACGTAACTTCGTGAGCAAATTCAATAAAATTCAACAGGGGACTCAACAGAGTTTATGCCTGGTTTATACAGCAAATAAAATAGAATGTGCAATAAAAAAATTAGCCTTGTTATGGTTAAAGGGAATCATTATTTGATCCCTATTTTACTCACTGTTTATTATGTTGTCTAACTATAAACTAAGCATTAGTTGTGCAGGTTGTGCTTGTGTCGAGGCTTGTGTGCATTAATTGGTAAATAAGGCTTTAATTGACATAAACCGACATAAACACTGGAAGGAAAAAGTTATATTTTTGGTGAGGCTTTGAATTTTCTTTATCAATATCTTTGCCTATAACAAGTCATCTGTAAAATACTTTTTCTCGATGGAGAGTTTGTGTCGATAGAAGCCAAAACTTAGTTCAGGATTACCTTACTTACAATAATATGTATTATTTAGATACCTATATGATATTTTTTTATTGTCTATACGGTCTTTTAACACCTACTCATTTTGTTTCACTGAATTTATCTGAAAAGTCTGAAATCAGACTTTCAATAAATCTAATAATAATTTTTTTCTCATTTGGTGCAAGCTTTGTGAATAACACTGTATACAGGGTAAAAGTGGTTTTGGTTTGGACTGTTATACTCGGTGGTGATTGGATCGCCAATTTAAATCGGGAATTGAATTTTTTTTCTGGCGGAAACTGGAGCACAGATGAGCAGATTTGTGGGATAATTGAGAAATAATTCACGCTTTTAGTAGCTTGACTTTTAGTACGTATATAACTTCGTGAACAAATCTAGCAAATTCAATAAAATTCAACAAAAAAAAAACTGTACCTAATCATTTTGTTTCACTGAATTTATCTGAAAAGTTTGAAATCAGACTTTCAATAAATCTAATAATATTTTTTTTCTCATTTGGTGCAAACTTTACGAATAACACTGTAATCAGGGTAAAAGTGGTTTTGGTTTGGACTGTTATACCTAACAATTTTACATGATTAAACTTAATCACCTTAAAATCAGGAAGTTTTATGCTTTTATTCATTCTAATTTAGTTGTATCTAGGCACCCAAATAAGAAATAATTGGCATTTGCGAAAATTTTACTGGTAGATATCTAAATGCACCAAAAGCCCTTGAAAATGTGACTTTCACTCTCGTAGATTATTATCCGTGTTGTCAACCATGAGCTATATATGTAAACAATCATTTTAAAGTGTTTTTTTACCAAATTTACCAAGTTGACATCTTAAAATTTAAATTTGGCGCCTTAGATGACTCATCGCTTTCAGCTGCCGGGTCTTGTCATTGCGACAGTGCTGCTAGAGCGGGTGGTGGAATCTTCGGTGGTGATTGGATCGCCAATTTAAATCGGGAATTAATTTTTTTTCCTGCGGAAACTGGAGCACAGATGAGCAGAGTTTTGCGATAGTTGAGAAATAATTCATGCTTTTAGTAGCTTGGCTTTTAGTACGTACGTAACTTCGTCAACAAATCTAGCAAATTCAATAAAATTCAACAAAAAAACCGTACCTAATCATTTTGTTTCACTGAATTTTTCTGAAAAGTCTGAAATCAGACTTTCAATAAATCTAATAATAATTTTTTATTATACTTCATTGTAAACACCTTATTTTCATCTCTTTTAGCAATAATGAAAGATGGTGTTTTTCGGGCTAGCGCACGGAAAGACTTTCCGTGCGCTGAATAAAAATACCGAATATATGGCTTTAAAATAGAAATATACAGCAAAGTAAACTAAATTTAAGAAACTCTATATGCTCTCTGATATTTAACATATATCTATTTTGTATTTTAATTCGTAAGTGTTTCAATATTTAGATACATTTCTGTAATATTTTTGACGTTTTATTCACCTTATCTGACAATAACTAATTTACAACAAAGCATCTTTGAAATAATTTGAGAGTAACCATGGAAACGCATCATACATACCAAACACTATATTGTCTGCATTGTTTATTTTTTGTCAATTAAATTTATTATAATATGCCGATAAAATGTTTCCGTTTTCAAAGAAGTATAATAAAAAATATCGTTCATTACACGTCAAGAAATAGATTTTTCCGTGCTTGCATGACTTCCCGTGTTCGGCTACGCCTCACACGGGAATTTGTCACGCGCGCACGGAAAAATCTTTATTTCCAGACTCGTAATGAAATATACTATTTTCTCATTTGGTGCAAACTTTATGAATAACACTGTTTACAGGGTGGTTCACTTTCTTCAAAAACATACTGCACTTTCTAATATAAACTGTATTTTTTAAAGTTACAGGGTGTTACAATTTAAAACATTTATATGTGGACTTCGTTGAATATTTACCAAACTACTTGAGATATTTAACTCATATTTGGCACAGATTATAATGGCATAGATTGGCATAAAACATGTCAATATCAAATACCTTGAACAACCAGTGGCGGAGGAGTGGGTTATTAGTAAAATTGTTATTAGAAAAAAATGAATCACCTTGTATAGTAATAAAATGTAATGAAATTTGTATGTAGAATTTAATTGTTTACAAAAATGATTTTTTTTGACAAATTTAATTTTTTTGTATTATCTCAGGGCATTTCTGAAAAATTAACTAAAAAATGTGCTCCCTAAGTAAGACTCAAAAAAGAAGAAACGTGTTTCCTTCTTTAAATATTGCGACTTTTGCCGATAAATTTGACTATTTAAGCCTATACTTTTGAAGATACTCTTCGAGGCTTGTATGTGAAAATGGGGCACCTAAATCTGTCACTATCTGATGGTCTATTGAAACTTCATTGTTGGGCTTATCATGTTTTCCCTAAAATTAAAAATAAGGGTACTTTTCTCTTGACCCTTTCCTTGAAAATGGGTAAAATCGAAGACATAAAGAGGGTTTTCGCTTGAGTCCCTCAAATCACTCTGCACTTTAAATAATATGCAAATGAAACGAAATGCAAAGTACGAATGTACCTGAGGTCACGGAGCATCCTTTTTTCCTTCGGATATTAAAGTGTATCCAGGCTTCCCATGGAGGATATTTTAATTATTAATATCTCCAACGTACAGCCGGCCTGTTTCGCATCACTTCGAAGTCTGCGACCGACAATAATAGCCCCTGAATTCAGAGCCTTTCACAACACTAATCAGTTTTTTGGAAACAATGAGCAGTGTTACAATCACGGGCGTAGCCAAGGGGGGGGTTTCGGGGGTTCAACCCCCCCCCCCCCGAAATAAGCAAAATATTACCTAATATTATACCGAAAAAATACGAGGAGTGAAGAGTTAAATTATTATTACGTTTGAATATATGTAGTAATAGTAGCGCCTAGCGCCACCTTTTGACGAGAGGCAGACGCAGTTGCAGCCGAACTATTTTGAATTGTAGGGACACTTTGCGTTGTTTCTCGATTATTCGCCACGCCCCTCGGTCGAAATGAGCGGAACTTTGTGCAAGTTCGTGGAAGTTTCTGGACGGCTACTGGGCTGCTATATAAGCGGCGTCGCGGCGCGTGACCGCGCTTACGGCAGTATTGTTCCATGCGAACTCGAAGCGAATAAAAGTGAAAAGTGGTGAACGAATAGTGAAGAGAATTAAGTGTACCGTGTAAGTGAGTAATTTTAGTGCGCCGTTATTCGATGACCTTGTTAAGGATAGATACGTGAATCATTATTACTGTCGAAAAATGGAGGGGAAAAAAAAGGAAGGGTGATAAACTTAAAGGTATGGACTACTGGAAAAAGTGGTGTAGTCAAGGTCAAGGGGTTTCTAATAAAGAAACAAATTTGGATTTAGCTATCAAAGCTTCAGCTACCTTGCATGCTGATAAGAAGACTGCCTACCCCGAAATCTAGTTTGGAATGCCTAGATATGTGCGATAAAAACCTTTATCGTAATATTTACACATTACTACAAATCTTGGCTACCATTCCTGTATCCACTGCTACCCCAGAAAGGTCTTTCTCGAGCCTAAGGAGACTGAAAAACTATTTACGAAACACTACAAGTGAAAACAGACTTAATGGTTTGGCTCTAATGAACATTCACTATGGAACAGAAATTCATGCAGATGAAGTAGTGGATATATTTAAAAGAAAAAGCCGAAGATTTCTTCTTTAATGGTTTTAGATTTAGCGCAGAGGAACGAAATTAATTTATCCATTTCATTTAAAGTTAAGAACTTTACAAATATGTCGTAGTTTTTCGGATGAATATATAGATATTAAATTTCATGTAAGTATATTTTTGTTGTTTTATTTACTTCTCAAACTAAACCCCCCCCCAAAACTAAATCCTGGCTACGCCCGTGGTTACAATATATCTACCCTCGCCCCTCGCGTTAAACTCTCAACGAAAGTTGAGAGCTTGCTGAGTACTTTTAAGTGATAAGTATTTCATATTTGCCTATTCCTGACATACAGGATGTTACTTTTAATTATATAATTTCATAAAATCTTTATTTTTGAGATATCGGTCTAAATTTTTGTTCGAAAACCTCTTCCTACCGTTGTCGAAATGCAAATCCACGTTTTTTTATATACATGGTGTTTTTATCGTTGGTTATTATGTCAAATGCAGTTACGATGCCAGCTTGTCATTCTACAAGCCATACACTGGGCTGGATTGCATGGAATGGTTTTCTAAAGAATTAAGAGCACTCCGCTGAGGATATAGAGACAGATTTTCTATGACCTCTACCAATGGACAAGGTAACAGCGGAGCAAAAGGTGATCTTTGCTAGTGCGACAATGTGTCACATGTGAAAAACCTTTCACATGAAAGAGAGTCCGAGATCATTGCCATTTAACGGGAATGTTCCGAGGCGCTGCCCACGAAGATTGTAATATAAATTACCAAGAAAGTGACGTTGTACCCATAGTCGTCCACAATCTCTCAGGTTACGATGCACACCATGCGAATCAGATAAATGTTTAAATGCAACTCCCCCAAACTCTCTCGTTGTCGGTTTATAAAAACTCCCTTAAAAGATCAACAGCCCAGAAATTCCCACTTAATAGATCTACATCCTTTTTTTTCAGCGCGTCAGCGGCGGAAATGTTAATTCCTGAGACGTCAGAACTTTTGTTTTAATTTTGAGTTATGAATTTTAAATTTTGCGGTCGATCCCGCTCTCGAGTGCCACGGAGGCGTAACTTTTTCAATTTAAATTAAAATTTCTATTATTCGTCTGGCTCATAAATTCTTGGAACGAAATAGGGAACTAACTATCTATAAAATATATAACAAAATAAAGTTCAACTGCTTTTGGGACAAACTAGCTGGTTTTCGTATGCGCTTATTTTTATAATTTCATTGTTTTCGGATTCTGACTCTTACCGGATACTGTTGGTTAAGAATTAACTTAAGCAGTTCCTGGGTATTTTGTACTGGATTTTGAACGAAAATAGTCCGAAAAGCCGTTCGACTTTATTTTGTTGTTGTAATTACAAATTGATCATCGAAAATATTTATAAAAAACAACAGGTTTTCGTTTCATTTTATTGTTCCATGCAAATTACTACATGTATCCATTACACTGAAAGATAAATTTTTCAACATTTAAACGTCGATTTAATGGAATTTTGTTTGTGTACAGAAAACTATGACAGTGTTTTATTAAAAAATATCGTCCGAAATGCTTTTGAAAAGCTACACCGTCAATTTGTAGAATATAAATCGTTTATGATTTATTAATTTGAGAGCGATTTTTTATTTTACTCGGTACTTTATTTTACTTGCTGAACTATTTTTTTATATAGTTGCAGATCACTAAATAGTAGTTTGTACTACTTACAGGATATATAACACCAATTTTTTTGTACTTATCCATTCACTGGTAGATTGACAGGATAATCTGAAGTTTACTTAGACAAGGAAATATAATTTGAAATATTGGTATTTATTTGCAGATAATTTCCCAAATGTAAAGCTAGTGTCAAGGGCTGAAATATATTTATTTGCGGCTTGCGGCGATTTCAAATCAATGAAAATAAAATAAATAATGCACGTCCATGGAAACCAGCGCATATTTTATGAAACTATCATAATCAATTTAAAAAATTTCAATAAATACGATGTTAAAAAATAATTATATTGGTCCTGTTTACAAACAAAACAATGCACTTTATCATACTAAAAGGTAGAAGGAATTTGAAGAAGTTTTACCGAGAAAAAAAGTTTTAGGGCATCTTTCAAAGGTAGCTTGTTAATTATTTACCTGTTAAACGAAATCCGGGGCTCTTGCTTTTCACTTCTGCTTTTGCAAGCAAACGCTGAACAATTCACCATCGTAAGAGTATATTTTCCCCTTAATTACTATTACTTTTAATTCACAAATTCACGAAATTAACTCGCAACATACTCGCTTTGTCTGCCACATATAAAATGGCCGCCGTTCAATACGACGTAACCAAATCTATACACGGCAGGGTAGGCACGCGCGGTGTCCTCTATCTCTTCTTGTCTAAGGAAGTTTATGTTTACAACTTGTAGAATATAAATTGATATTATTCTGTATAAATTTCCCGGTTATAAGATTTTACAAATAGACACAAATTTATACCTACACCTAGTCAAGATTACTTTGGAAGATGCCACTCTGATCTTGTTACCCAAACTTTGGGCCAAATGATTTCAGGAAACTTTGGCTTATAAACGTTACGGAGCAGTAAAGTAAGTTTCCAAGTTTTTTCTGTTAACATAGAGCGTTTAACCCGGTGGGTTTAGCTAGCGGAGATACCGTTTGAAATATCATCTCGTTTTAAAGTCAATTTTATACATGAACTAAGTGTTTCGAAATTAAACTACAGAAAGAGCTCCAAGCATAAGAAGTGCCCTTTTTGCTTAATTACTGAATTTTATCCGTAAAAAAATTGTGAATTTTGGTTTAATAGGTAAAAAGATGGTGATATTTTACTTTATTATTGGTCTGGTGACAATTTATTACTAGAAAATTATATCCTAAATGCTTGACAGTACATCAACTTTGTATTAAACATAACATAATTTTAAAGGGTTAATTTCTTTTAAAAATTCACATTCTTGGTAAGGAAAGGAAAATTATGGGTAGCTCGGTAGATCTCCCAATAAACATTTTTGGTTTTATAACAGTAACCACAACTATTAAATTACCAAACTTAAACCACTGTTAGTAATTTAATATAGTTGCGGAAATATTTCCGTTACCTTTATAAAGCCATTAAAACACTTAAACGGAGCAATTTATAAAGGTCACCAGCACCTATTTTAGTACCCTTATACGACTTTAAAGTATACATATAACCAATAGTAGAGTAAATGTTTCCATCACCTTTATATAACCTACTTATACAACCCGGTTACTTTGAGTGACAAATTTGGTTCTATAAGGTTTGCAGTTACCTTTATAAACTTTGCCTATAATGGTGTAATAAAGTAATATTTCATGGGATTTAGATATCGGACGCCTACTTCCATCTCTGTTTAACTATTGTTGAGCGCCTATCCTTTCCACTCACTTCAATGGTTGGGCATGTCACAGGGCTTGTAAATATTTTTGCTAAGTATAATAATAGATGTTTCGCTAAGCATACTCGAAATTGTGTGTGGCAAGAAAATTTTTCCGCAAATATGAACAAAGCACCTTCAAAAACTGCACGGGCCTTCGAAATACTCCTAAATAAGAAAGGCTGTTTGCATTAAAAAAAATATTTTTTTTTTATTTTCAAAAATTACGAGAAAAAAGTTTTTAAAAAATATGCCCGTGTCACATAAAAGCATATTTTGTTAAAATTTCCGAGAAATAAAATATAAAGTGCTAATAAATTTCGTCATCGTGGGTAGTGTCTATTCTGTTCTACATTTGCATCATGGCGTCTCTTAATAGGTTACCCTTAAAAGCTTTGGTGATAATAATAGCACTTAGAGTAACCTTACATAAATTGAAACAATGCTATAAACCTTCTGTAGTATTTTTTTTATAAAACTATAAGCTTCCTATATATCCTTAGGTAATATAACGCTACCAGTGGTGTTACTATAAAACCAAAGGTAATATAGCGCTACCAGTAGTGTTACTATAAAACCAAAGGTAATATAATGCTACCAGTAGTGTTACAATAAAACCAAAGCTATTTTAAACACACTCTCCGAGATTTAGGGCTGCAATAATTTCATAAGCTTCGGTAGATAACCCGTTAAACACTAATTTTCACTTCTGAACCGTAAAGTGTTTATGTTTTCGTTATGTTGTCGGTTAGACCGACAATGATTTTCAATTTATTTTAACCCGTTTCACTTTTACACAGTTTCAAACAATTTCTTCTCTTCACTTATTTTTACTCTCCGCCTGTTATTCATTTTTCTTTCGTTTTTTAATATAATGCTCTACATCATGCAGGTTCAACAATAACTGCTTAATCAGCCATCTTTAAAATGAAAACATATTTGTATAAGAGTAATTTATATCACTAAAAGTTGTAAAAGCCTATAAAGGTTATTTTGGTACGAACTTGGCAACCAAAAGGGATATAATGGGTTCAGTAAAACACAATTAGCTCCAGGGTTTTATAGAAGTAATTAGGAACGCTGTTATATAACTCGGGAAATAATAGTTAAATAATATAGGTATTGGAAACTCTTATACAAACATGTTATATGTCTTGTGGTAACGGTCACTCGAAGTGCTATAAAATGGTGTTGGAAACATTTACACCACTTAATTATAACCCTAGTACCTATATTGATTTTATATAACCCTTATAAACTCCAATTACTGGAGGTGATAACCGGTTCCTTTCATATAAATCTCCGCAACCTTTATATGACATTTATATAACTAGGTATCACTTGTGGTAACGAACAATGTTTATTGGGCTATTATTGAAATAAGTGTGAAAAATGGAATGGCACCCAATTGTCATCATTTTACGCCGTCAGATAAAAGTGTTAGATATCGATATTAGTTTGAAACTTAGACAAGGAAAGAGAGAGGACTCCTAACAGCGCCCGCGGCCGTGTTACCGACTGCCACATCGCACGACAGGCCAGTGGCGTAGCATGAAACGCGTTCTTAGCCAATATCACAAAAATGGTAAAAATGAAAAGGTAGTTAATTTTGACTTACATGTAATTTGAAATATTGGTATTTATTTGCAGATAATTTCTGTGCTGAAATTTATTTATTTGCGGCGATTTCGAATCAATCAAAATAAAATAAATAATGCACGCCCATGGAAACCAGCCCATATTTTATGAAACTACCATAATCAATTAAGAAATTTTCAATAAAAACGATGTTAAAAATAATTATATTGGACCTATTTACAAACAAAACAGTGCACTTTTCATACTAAAAGGTAGTAGGAATTTGAAGAAGTTATATTGAGAAAAAATAATATTTTGAGGCATCTTTCAAAAGTAGCTTGTTAAATATTTACCTGTGAAACGAAATCCCGGGCTCTTGTTTCTCACTTCTGCTTTTGCAACCAAACGCTGAACAATAAATACACCATCGTAAGAGTATTTTTCCCCTTAAGCACTGTTAAAATTTTTAATTAGATACCCTGCATAAAACAGCATCCAAATAGATAATAGGAATATAGTAAATTTTTTCTTCACTTTGTCACAGTTTTCAAGTAAAATATACTAAGTAGGTAATGCAAAATTTTAAGGTAAAAGATGAAGTTAAATACGCAAGTAATGTGCTGAAACCCTTATGGATAATCTACAAGCTAACTTCACATTCAACCTTCCCACATATCATTTTTTGGTGACAGTTTGTAATAGGAGATGCTAATTTTCGAAACCGAATTTCCTATTATCTGACGTGTTGGTTTGAGTTACGCGAAAAAAAAACTTTTTATGTTCACATGAGCAACTCTTTCGTCCAACAGACACGAAGCCCACTGACGGGGACGAGCCGTCGAAACTTTCTAATCCCCCCGAAATTATGCCCCCGACCCAGCGTTGTCCCCCACTTAAAACTTTCTTATAATCCCCCTCGCGCCTTTTTTCCGACCCAATCGGCCGCACTTACTTAATCTTTTTCCGCCGGACCCTTCTTCGGCGAGGGCCGCGGCCCGGCTTGTAAGTCGGGGTCCCGAGAGGAGTCCCATTACGCCCTTCATGTAGAACGCAGGGGCGTACGAGTTTTTTAATTTTTTTCCTTTGGAAATTTGTACAGCGTGTCCCAAATAGTTTGTCCTACCCCCTGGATCTCAGGAACTGTAAGAGATACGAGTACAAAAGTTGTAAGGTTCGCAGTGGACGTAACCTCTCTTTTATTTTCACATATACAGGGCGATTCGTATTTGCAGGACAAAAATAAAATATTTAGATTTTGACAATTGCATTAATCCTTTGGAATATTTGCATTCTCCATGAAATTTGCTACAGAACTTTTTTTGTTTTGTATTTTGGATGCAGCGTTGCCAAGATATCGAATTTCTTGGAATTTAGGGACTTCGTGGAGGTTATGGAAACTGAATGCTGTATCTTTATTTTAATAGATATCAAAGATATATTTTAGCCGAAGTATGACAGCACAACCGTGTGTGGTGTGGTATGTCGAAATTGGTTTTTGCATATACAGTGTGTTCATAACAGGCTCTCAAAATCAGATAATTTCAAACAACAATAACTTATTTTTTCAAATGGAATGACCATAGACGTAACTAGGTCGTATTTTTAGGGGGGGGCTGATCAGGACCGGCTCAAGATTTTGCGGGGCCGGGTGCCGCATGAAAATGCGGGGCCCCGACAAGGAATTATTTAATCCATTAAGAAGACATTTTTGAAAGTCGGTACGCTACTTACAAAGGTATATTTTTTACATGTCATTTTGTAAAATGGTAGGTCGGGGCTACGAGTTTGGATCACTTCTGTGACGTATATAGGAATTAATTTCGAGTGGTGGAGGGACAATTTTTGTGTCTTTATTTAAACAAGGGCATTTAAAATAATTCTAATAATTCTAAAAGATGCGCCGCAGGCGAAATTTTTTAAAAATTTGAAGAAAAATTAGGTACATAAAATTAGTCTTGGGAAATCCCAATATTTTCAAATTTACAAGCTGGAGTGAATATTTTCAAATTCCGAAATGGATTCGGTCCCGCCCTTCTAAATACGTTACTGATTGGATCACCCTGTACCACCCTTGAGGTGCCACACCCAAAAACGTTAATTTTAAGGCTTCAAAAAATAATGTATAGGTCTATCTACTGGTAATTTTGAATCATCTTTAATTCATTTAAGAAAAAACATTATGAAAAAGTAGAGGTTTCCGAGTAGAAACCAGAGAAAAAATGTTGGGAATGTCTGCTATTTTGTGATGCAAGATTATTTACATAGTACATATTATAACGAAACAACAATACACTGGATGAATAACAAAATAAAAGTCTGGAGTCTGGCACAGCAAAAGTACATTCTCCGACGCCCGTCTCGCCTCTCTTTCTCTCGGCAGCAGGCACGGTGTGTTCGCTCTCGCTTGCGCGTTTAAATTTCAGTGGGATTTTGTGGGAGCACAAGGCGCAAGATTCCGCAAGAGCAAGCGATTCGTCGAAACTGGTGAATTTAAAAAGGCGCGTGCGGTGTTCGCCGTGTTGCGTAACGTTGCGTTGTCAGAATGTTAGATCTATTCTGTTTACGAGAAGCATATCTTCGCACATCCTTTACATTTTAGGGAGGGCTAATAGAAATGTAGGGGGGGCTAAGCCCCCCTAGCCCCCCCCCTAGTTACGTCTATGGGAATGACCCATATTTATATAATTTGTTGGATGCCGGCGTCCAAGCCCCACATTTTATGTAAATAACATTCTATAACAAAAAGTACCCGTTTTCGAGATATTTACTATTTAAGAAAATTTGTTTGCATTTTTCATTCAGGTGAGAAGGTTTTATCAAGCAAGCCATAACTATTTTTCCAGACAGTGGCAGAAATAATTATCATTTTAGATAATACGGGAAATAAAATTCCTATACCCGTATACAGCTTGTCACACTATAAAGGTCGCTTTCTTTACATTAGTGATTAGGATATGAAATAAAAAGAAGCAAAAATATATAATATAATATCAAATTTTAATTTTTGCTCATGAAATATAGGACCTAATGTGCGTCTACACAACATACCACACCAGACGTGCATAGATTTGTGCCCTTGTTTTTTTATTTATTTTATGGCTTTAACCCTCTCATCATTTGGTTACGAGATATACTACCTGCATTACCGTCGAGGGAAGGCATATCGAAAACTTATTGTAAATATAATTTTTTGTTTCTGTTTTATCGATTAAGAAAATATAAATATTAATTCCTGTTGCCCGTGAAAGCTTCTGTTTGAAATTATCTGATTTTGAGAGCCTGTTATGAACACACTGTATATGCAAAAACCAATTTCGACATACCACACCACACACGGTTGTTCTGTCATACTTCGGCTAAAATATATCTTTGATATCTATTAAAATAAAGATACAGCATTCAGTTTCCACAACCTCCACCAAGTCCCTAAATTCCAAGAAAAAATCGATATCTTGGCAAGGCTGCATCCAAAATACAAAGCAAAAAAAAGGTTCTGTAGCAAATTTCATGAAGAATGCAAGTATTCCAAAGGATTAATGCAATTGTCAAAATCTAAATATTTTATTTTTGTCCTGCAAATACGAATCGCCCTGTATATGTGAAAATAAAAGATAGGTTACGTCCACTGCGAACCTTACAACTTTTGTATTCAAGTTTTTTTCGTATCTGTTACGGTTCCTGAGATCCAGGGATAGGACAAACTATTTGGGACACGCTGTACAAGCGGAGTAGGTAAGAAGTGCCGGTTCTGGACATATGTGGCGGTGGGTTAGGCCCCGCCCATTTTACTCTACCTACCGCGCATGCGCGTCGCGCATACCCCCTGTAACCCCCGCTTAACATGCCGCTCATATCTATTTTCGCCTGATTCGAGTAATAAATGAGTATTATTCTTATAATAATTATTATATATTTACCTCTTTGTAATATTATGTATTTGTTTGAGAAGTGGGGGCCATATGTTAGGATAGATAAAAGCGAGGGGTCGTAACACTAAAAATCATTATAGTTTTTTTTATTATATCTCCGGATTGGCTGAAGATAGTCTTAAATCTAGACCAACACTATAATATTAAAGACCTGTGCATAACGCTGTTTCAAGCGATCGCCACTGGCGCCACACGACGAAACAAATTTACACGGTGGTTTAATGTTAAAACACCATTGTTGCAGAATCTTTTATGAAATAAAAACATGCAAATGTGTCTGTTACAACGAATTTAATATTCAAAATAAAATAAAATATTTGTTTGTTATGTCCCTCTAATTTAAAAGTTCACATGGCACATTTTTTTCCATACATTTTCTTAAGAAACGCGATTTTTAAAAAGCAAGCAAGAGTATTTGGTACCTTTTGGTTAGAAATGAAGTCGATGGCTAGTTGTAGTGTAAGTAAGCATAAAACGCATTAGATTTTTCAGTTTCTTGTTTGTATGGAGGATTATTGGTTCGCTTTGGAGCTATAAGCAAAATTTTCTATTTTCATTCTTGTATACGTTACAAAATACTCTTCCAAAATAATATCTAGAATTTTCGCTTCTTCAGCTGGTTGATCAGATCATCCCATAATTCCAAAATAGTGTTTATTCTTCTGCAATTCACCTAACAGTCTGTGCAGTGTGCATACCATTTTCTTCATGTGCATAGAAATTTCATGTTATCACAAACAAATCTACCTATAAAAGCTGTGTTAGTAGGATAAAACTGCTAAATACTGGACGCAAAGACAATTCGTTACCGTAAAAAGATGGCAAATCATAATAAAGCTGGATATTTAAAATATGGGACATTTTAAACGTCAGTAATTGACATATCAATAACCACAGAATACCCCCTTATAACCTATAATAAGTCGCCATTTTTTGACAACAATGAAATATGACGTCATAATATAGTGTAGGTCCAGCTTAAACGCATAGGTCTCGGAATCAGCGCGTCACATGACCGCCTTGCGGTTGATTAACAGGCTCGGACTAATATGGGATTCCAAGTGGCTTGTAATTCTGAACTAATTCTTTTAGAAGTTTTAAAATTTGTGTTTCTACCTTTCGTGGATCTTTATAAATTTCCTTAAATTAAGTAGCAATATAAATTTACAGAATTTACAGAATATACTGCTCGCGATCCGATCTAAAATTTGCAGGAAACCCGACTGAGGGAAGAGCCGGCCCTGCATTCTGCTCACCGCGTAAACACTTGACATTTTATGACCGCCAGACCAATAAGAGAATAGGTCACGTGGTGGCCAATGTTTTGATCCACTGACTCTGTAACTTGGATAGACTTTAGACTCAAGTATGTTCAGATACCGAGAAACCGATTTTTGATAGTAAAAAACTACGCCACGTTGTCTGCGTCATCTCCCCCTGCTTAGGAAAAAACCTCCCCGAAAAACGGGGCAGCTACATATACCAAATTCCCCGTGCATTTTTGGAGAAAATGCAGACACGGCGATACAAGCTTTGTGTCCGGTTTTTAAATAGTGTAGCTCCCGCACGGGCGATTACTTTCTCGCATACCGTCCGTGAAACAAGGAATTTTATGCACGAGAGTGCTCTACGAAGATGGGGAAATAATAGAGGACGAAGTGCATGCGGTGTTTCTTCTTTTTGTAGCGGCATGTTGGAAATGATATATGCTCCAGCATTTCACTTTGTTCTGTGGATGTGTAACTTTTTTTAAATTGTTGCCGACTCATTCAACTATTTCCCTCGTCTTAATTTCCACCAATCACAAACGCACAATTTTGAATTACAAATGGTTTCTAGATGGAAAAACTGTATGACAGCACCTGACCTGTCAGCAGTTTTTTCGAGTTTACCCGCGGCAAAACTTGACAGCTGTTGTATAATAGGTAGTATGTTTTGTAAGCTATGTGTATGCAGAATAATCTGTTGCTCATGAAATAGTCTTGTCAAATATCATTCGGACATCTAATTTTTCCTGTGAAAGAAATCCAAAAAACACAACGCTAAGTAATAGTTTTTTAACAAAATGCATTCGTGTAGGTTCAAAAATCCTCGTCTTCGACTCGGATTTTTGTTGCCACCAGCACTCATGCTTCTTATTGTTAAAATATTACTTAGCAACGTGTTTTTTCGATTTTTTTCGGAAAAATTAGACGCCCTTGTGATATTACTTACGAAAATTTACCTCGCAACTGCTAACTGCCAAACATAATTTTTGCGTAACCCGGAAATCCTACTATTGGAACTTACGAGTTAAATTCACTATAGAGGAAAGTCGCCTAATTTCGGATGGTTTCCTAATTTCGGATAGTGGTTTATCTAAGAAGCCATCTGTTGTTTTATAAATTGAAACCTCACCCTATACAATGCAAAAAGTCAAATTAAGCCCACTATGCAATATTGTGGTGGTACAATCTCTCTCCATTAGATGGCAGCTCCAAACGTCTAAATGGCATGGCGGAGTTTTATGTTCAGTCGCGTTTTGAGCTGTGTCTATCTTTGAAATAATCGTTCCAGAATTTTGTGTTTGCGTCCTAGGTAAGTTAATATATGAATTAAGCCGGTATTCTAGTCACAATTAAACAAATTTCAAAAATAACAGTACTGCATTACTCTAACCTAAAAGTGAAAAGGTGCCTAATTTCGGATAGTCTGAAGTTCCTAATTTCGGATACCAGAAACCCAAAATTCTGGCTTAATATAATATGCTGGTTGCGAGTAAATTGTTTATTTTCAGAAAAAGTGACAGATCCATTGAAACTGGCTATTATAATGAGGTCAGAGGAAAACAAATGGGATACCTACCTATCCCAATGACTCCAATTTTGTTTCGGTCCCGAAACATTGGAAATTACATCAAACAAGCTAATAAAGAAGATAGAAAAAACGTATGTGTGCGCCTTTTGTTTAAATATATAGTTTTTGCACTTGTAGAAAGTAGTCTCTTAATTTCGGATACAGTGTCCGAAATTAGGAACCTTTTTTCAGTCGCACCAAAATGTACCGAATTCATATACCGTCGTTTTCTTGGAAAAAACAAATGTAGTAAAATTCTTTTGACAATAAATTTTGTTTCATTATAACACGTTGCATATGCTTATATGAAAAAATAATTAAAAAACACTTCTGTATAATAAATACTTAGTAAATTTAAAGTAGTATCCGAAATTCGGCGACTTTCCCTTACTAAAATTCAGTAACTGTTACGCCTGGCGTAAATAAAAGCATGTTTTTGAAGTCGTTCCACGAAATAGGGCGATTGGTCAGTAGGCCATAAAATATCAGCGCGTCTGGCAACAGGGACGTACTCGATCGCAAAAGCGTATTTATGCGGTTTTATCTTGTAGTTTTGAGCTATTTAGACACTGCCACAAATTTATCGTTTTGACTCATTTTAATTAAGCCATTAAATTTTTTACGAAATATTTTTACGTAAACAATTGTAAAGTTAAAATTAAGTAAAGGTCATGCCTCGGTGCGGCTCTGGCGAAAATGTCAACGCACTATATTAAGTGTTGGTCCAGGTTTACATCAGGCGTGAGAGTTATTTGATTTTAGTCAATGACGTCGAAACCTATAGACGTGGTGCCCCATGCTACAAACAAAGACAGAAACTATAACCCGGTGATTCCCGGTTATAGTTCCTCCAGAATCACACTTAGATATCGCATGTTTTTTCTTGTTTGGGGGCGCCGGAAGCATCGGAACCTCACCTGAAGACTCGGGGGATGGTCTAACGACGCCAGCCTCCGAGCCGAGAGTCGAAATAAGTTCGCTACGGCTCGACAAAAAGGGGCAATTTCTGACAGTCTCGCGACATTTTCATAATAATTTAATGGGGCGCTTAGATTGTGATTAGTTATGATTAGTGATGGTTCCATTATTAGGAAAGTTGTTGAAATGCATTGTCATCATGAAATTTCAATTGGTTTTGTATAACAGTAATGACTCTGAGATAAAAGAAAAACATGTGGGATATTGCCTCATAGGCTTGCAAGTATTTTTTTATTATACTTCTTTGAAAACACCTTATTTTCGTCTGTTTTAGCAATAATGAAAGATGGGGTTTTTCGGGCTAGCGCACGGAAACAGCGCATGGAAAAACTTTCCGTGCGCTGAATAAAAATACCGAATATATGGCTTTAAAATAGAAATATACAGCAAAGTAAACTAAATTTAAGAAACTCTATATGCTCTCTGATATTTAACATGTATCTATTTAGTATTTTAATTCGCAAGTGTTTCAATATTTAGATACATTTCTGTAATATTTTTGACGTTTTATTCACCTTATCTGACAATAACTAATTTACAACAAAGCACCTTTGAAATAATTTGAGGTAACCATGGAAATTCATCATACATACCAAACACTACTTACATTGTCTGCATTGTTTATTTTTTGTCAATTAAATTTATTATAATATGCCGATAAAATGTTTTAAGTTTCCGTTTTCAAAGAAGTACAATAAAAAACATCGTTCATTACACATCATTACATCGTGCTTGCATGACTTCCCGTGTTCGGCTGCGCCTCACACGGGAATTTTTCACACGCGCACGGAAAAATCTTTATTTCCAGACTCGTAATGAAATATACTATTTTGAGAGAGTAATCAAAGCAGTATGAAAAATTGACACTAAGAATGACACTGTCATTTCAACTTTAAAATAATTCATGAAGATTATAAAATAAGAGTGACGGCGACTACTTAATCGAACGTGGAAATTTTAACCTACAATGTCAAGCCAAGGATATTGACAAACAAGGAAAGTTCCTCTCGCCACACGTCCATAGACAATGAGTAACATCCGTCGTTTCAGCCTACAAGAAAAACGAGGGAGTCGAAAGGGCCTCCTCCAAAAAATGCAAAATTTCCTGGATGCAGCATTTGTCACCCGTTATCTGCCCCCCGGATACGGCCCTGGATATCCGACGCGTCTCCCGTCGCTCCAGACAGAAATTCCCGGAGACTAATTAGATAAAATAACTCTGCGCACGATTTTATCAATAACAGTTTGTCGGCCGGCGAAGTTTCCCCAGCTAAAAATTTAGATAACGCAAAAGTTGCCGTAATTAGTTTCAGGGTTCGCTGTTACGTTGATTGTCGATGTTCGGGCTATCCTGGATTCCATCTAAAACAATTTAGAAGTTTGAATAAAGGAGGTTGGGGTTGGAGTTGATATACAGGTTAGAAAACTGCCGTGCTAGGAGGAAAAATAATTAATAAACAAGTAACAGGAGTTAGGTGTGTTTTTATTATAGTAACACCCTGTAACAACCTTTTTTCTTTTTTCTTTTTTTTTCTTTTAATTTAGTTGGTGTACCAAAAACACAAAACTATTACTCTTCGCCCCATTGTAAGTTCAATAAATTCACCATGTCATTCGTTTATAAAATTAAATATTCACTTAAAATTGTTAATCCGTTAGTGGGAAACTCAAATTCGCTTATCAGAAACAGTAATCATTTTTTAGAAAAAATTAGGGAACATAAATTTCCGGATCCGGATAGCTTTAATGTGGTTAGTCCCTGTTGACAAATCATTGAATATTTTACGCAGAAAATTATAAAACGATCAGACTTTAGTAGAAAGGACAAATGGATGCAAAATTAGAACTAACAACACTATGTATTAAAACCACTTATTTTTAACTAGAAAATCAATTTTACCAGCAGGAATTTGGAGTGGCTATGGGGTCTCCTTTATCGCCATTCATAAGCAATTTATTCACGGAAGATTTTGAACAAAATGAGTTGACGAAATATGTTCACCAACCTAATGTTTGGTGGAGATGATATATTATTTATATGGAACACGGAGCAGATGATTTAAATTCTTTGTTACATTTTATAAACTCACAAGAACCTTCTATTAATTTTACCCTAGGAATTGAAAATAACCCTTTCTTAGATGTTTCTATACTGAAATGGAAACTAGAGTCTATAGAAAACCAACACATACTAATAGATATTTCCATTTTTACTAAAATCATCATATTAGTGTTAAAAAAGGAGTAATTAAAAGTTTGTATGATAGGGCAAAAACGATTTGTTCTAAGAACACAACATTTGAGGAGGAAATTAAACATATATAAAACATGTTCCTAAGAAGAATAGTTATCCTATTGAATTTGTTGGGCAAGTTTTTCAGGATTGCCAACAAAATATCAATGCTAATAGAAATAAATCTGGTGGACCGACCAGTAAATTTAATTTTTCCTTATATCCCTGGACTATTAGATAATCTAAAACGCATAGGCAATCGCTTTAATGTCAGATCAGTATTTAAAAACCAAAATACATTAAAATCGATGTTAGTTAAAACGAAACCATTTAATGAGGTAAAAAGTTCAAAATATTGCATTTATAAAATTCCTTGTGAATGTGGAAAGTTTTATGTTGGGGAGATTTGTAGGCCATTTAACCTGAGTTGAAGAGAACATAAAAATTATATCAGGCAAAATCAAATTTCGAAGTCCATAGGATTTTGTGGGATAGGTCCAAACTAATTCTCAAAGCAGAAGTAGGGAATAGGCGAAAAATTAAAAAAAAATTAGCATTTATTCTAGGAAATACGGACAACTGTGTTGCCGAATGATCAGTGGAATTCTGTAAAATATTATTGCCAGTTATTCAAAGAGAAGTTAGTATAGATAATTAGATAGAGCACAGGGTATAATATCAGACAGGTGGCTAGGCTATTGTTTCTGTTTTCATGACACTTTAACCTGACATTTATTATTCTGTCATTTCACTTTGACGTGACATTATCTCTGAGAAAGGAGAAAGATTTATTCTCCGAAAGCTCAGAAATCAAATTTGTTTTCTGAATTTTCCAGGCAACTTGAAAAAGTTGTCTTTTAATCAGTTTGGTGGCGAAAACACAATTAAAAATGAAATGAAACATACTGTATACTTTTACTTTTATATGTAAAGATATAAGTATGTCATAATATCTTCTCAACCTCAATCTTCCACCCACATAGCTACATTCCTGGCAAATCCCAACATTTAAATGACCCCCTCCCGGCCCTCCCTCGTTTCTAGAGGGGGTTTCCCCCATTACACGCTACCCACTCTCCCGCTCAAGCTGAACTATCCCCACACCCTACGGAACGGGCCAATTTGCGGCGAGCATCTTTGGAAATAAAGACCCATTAATCAGGTGTACGGATGTGCGTTTGTTGGATCTATATAGCAGGACGTTCGATGGTCCCGTCCGCTAGATGCATGTCCGCCAGACCGTACAAATTCTCGACGAAGGATACGCAAGTGGCAACGTGGGTAAAAAGTCTGGTGAAGTGTATAAGTATATAAGAAATAAGAAGTACCTACTTTACTGATCCGATATTTTTTCGTTTGACGAAACAAGATATAATCAGTTAAAAAATATTCACGTTAATAAAAACTGGCCAACATTAATTAAAAGAAATCAAAAACATGATGTTTTTAAAAAATCGTTGATTTTTATCAGCAACGATTTTGTCAAGGGGTATGCATAGGAAATAGTAGCGATTTTCTACTACTTTGTTGCTGCGTCCGAATTAAACGTAATTCTACCGTGAAATGGAACTTTTCCTATACGTAAATCGACCAGCCGAATCGATCTAGCATGGTCCCGAAGGCATAGCGCTCACCGGTTTCGAGCAAATAATTTTTTTGACATTTCGAACCCTCCATTCTGTAGGTTTTGGACAATTTTGGACATTGAATACGAAATTCTCGGAAACGACTGGACGAAATCGAATTTAACCTTTATTTCCGACATCTACGGGTCGAACTACATCGGAAAGACCTTTTTCGGGGCAGGTTAATGTTTTCGGAAATTCACAAAATTGCGCTGGCCGGGCATTTACAAATTTTTTAGAGGAATTTGGAGGCCGGATCCGTGTTCTCCGGGTCAATTTACGTCGGATAGGCTGGTTTTGGAGCCGTCCAGAGCACGTTTAAAAAGTGGCAATTTTAGGTTTTTTTAGGCGATTTTCGGAAAAGTGCGCTGGTCGGGCATTTAGAAGCTTCCAAGTTCAATTTCGAATGGATTTTCGGTTTCTACGGGTCCAACTGCGTCGGATAGGCCCGTTTCGGGCCAATTTTGTTTTTTTTTGCGAAATGGTCAAATTTCAGTTAACAAAGGGGTTGACCCCCCGAAAATGTCGGAGGAATATTCGCCACGCTCGCAGTTAATTTTTCGGTTGTCCTGATTTCACCCTTACTTATACATCTCGAGCCGCTGCGTCTATTGGCGCAAGGTAGGATGTTGTAGCTCTAACCGTTTCGGCGCAAATGGCCTTCAAAGTCAGATCGAAAGTGAAAACTCGAAGTTCGGTTTTTTAGTTGTATCTCCGGATCGGCTGCGGACTGGCTGGAGTCTATCTCCCGCCCATCCAGCTACCCCTTAAAGTCGTAGGTTTTCCGGATCAGCGCCCTAGGCAATTACGTATTCAGATGCCGATAGATTGATTTTTTATCATTTCGATTTTGCCCAGGGTGGAGATGTTTTAAATCGTAATTAAAATAACGATTTTAATCAAAGCGATTTTTTAAATAAAATCATTAAAATCATAGGATATACTTAAAAATAAGAAAACCTTAAAATTTATAATCGTTTTGGATAAAAACAAAACTGGCAAATTTTTATAATAATATTTATTATAATACTTCTAAAAAACAGAGAACCTCATCTGAAAATAAAAACTGAATATTGTTTAATTTTATTGTGGTTCATTGTGGGGCAACGAAGACAAAGTAATAGTAATTGACACCTTCCGTAAGCATAGTTGCTTCTGGGGTATTCCTAGTTTGGAGTATTGCGAGGGCGAGAATTATTATTATTACTGTCTGATATAAAACCCGAAATTAAAGAGCAAAGGGCCGGCGCCAGCTGCCAAGGGAGAACGTATAGCGCCACCCCGGGTGTTCATTTGCAGTCCGGCAGCGTTTCCTATCAAATCTTAATTCCCTGGCAATTCTTTATATAACCCCGGCCTCCTTTTCTTCCACAAACTCCGGACATTATTCCCTTCGAAATTATACCGCCTCCGTTGCCCTGTCGGGAAGCTTCAGACCGTGAAACAACTTTTCTAGATAGGAAAACCTTTAATAGGTGTAATCAAAGACGCAATAATGAACGGCGGGAGAATAAACACTGTATATAGAATGGTCCTGCTAAACCCCGCTCGAGCGATTTTTATATTTATATAAAAAAACACGTTACGGTTGTTAGGCGGCCCAGTGGAGGCCGCGCCTCCGATGCAAAAGTAGGACCCAAGACGCAGTCTTGATAACTCGGAAGTCTCCCATTTTCCGCTATACGTCCCCCCGATTTCGCGATACTTGTTATGTTAGCTAGAAGGGCCATTACTACATGCGAGCGCCGCGATATCAGAAATTTAAATATTTACCGAGAATCCAATTTGAGACGCCCCTTTGTGAACGGGCGCACAGCGGCTTCCGCCGAAAACGTCGACGGGCGTGGAATTACATGGGCAAACATGTTATTTTTAACAGAAGAGACTCCGCGACAATGACGGTGCAGTGAAAAGAGGCGTTCGAGGTTGACGAGCTCACAGATTAGATGATATAGAGTGTATATGGAAATCCTATTTACACTAAAAGGACAAAGAATAACGGAGCTCTATTTTCTCCCCTGTATAAGGGTTCCTTTATTGGGAGAGTTGGCGCAATCAATGACACTCAGGAGGCAGTCCCCAAGCAATCCTGAAAAAATCATCCCGTTTGGAATTTTTGTTTGCTACCCCTATAGCACATCTTTATTGGGCTATATTTTAGAAAGCTTGCTATTAACAGCGTCCAGAGATATACTAATAAGTCCGGGCACTCGGCCTTGTGTAAACAAACGTTTCCCTCTTGCCCTCTCCCGCTCCACTCCTCGTCGAGCCGATCGATATCTTTTAATATAAGAAAATACGCTGTACACAGTGTAGCTGAGAGCATTCTACCGGGAGCGCGCCAAAATATTACCGACCGACCGTGACTGTGTTGTAGTGATGCCTAGTAACGCTTTTTACTTCTGTGCAGATGGCTGTAAAACCAGTTCAAAAGACTATATTACCTTTTTTTCATTTCCTAAAGACCCTGAAAGGTAAGATTTAGTTTGAGGTACCTACCTACAATAATTTAGACATTTTTATGTGACATTTGAATACTTAGGTATAAATTGAAGAATAATATAGATATAATATTAAAATATTGAAAATTTGAAGGTGCCAGCAATGGAAGAATGCCTTAGGGTTCGTCGGAGAACATAAATTTGCGAATATTCCACCTGAAGAGGCATATAAACCTATAAGAATTTGCACATTTAGATGATCAGTCATTCACTTCGTCTGGAAAACGTTTAGTAAAAACTGCTGTCCCCTCGGCTGTCCAATTAAGATTATTGCCAGAAGCTTATGGTAAGACGCATGATGCTTCTGTAGGTACGTCTGCGTAATATTTTGTTCTGTATTGTTTATATCACTTTAAATATCAAAATATTTACTACAGGATGAAAAAGTAGATATGATTAGTTTAACTCTTTGTCGTTAAATATTTATTTGTTATTTATGTTTCTGTCTGCTCTATGTTTTGTTAGACTTTATTAAAAATGAACGTAAAACATAAAAAATTGCATTTTTACCTTGTATTTTAATTTAACTGTACCTACCAAAAACTAACGGTACACTTACCTACACAAATAATGTTGTACCAAAGTCTACAAATAGGTATACTAATATTTGTAGACTTTGGTAAATAATGGAAAGTCAATATGAACCTGCCCCCGTATAATTAGCTTGACGGCGATTTCGTTTAGTCGCCCTCGTAAATGCGAAGCGTGCGAGGTGACGCTGATTTACGATCGGTAGCAAAAAATTGTCGGCTTTTCCGAGAGATCAAAGGAGTGAACCGACTTCAGTATTTCTAGACTTTGCTATTAAACTCTGTGCATCGCTAATTCACTGCTGCAATCTCGCCGCGATGCCTTCGCATAATATTTGACGATATCAAGCTCGTGATTGTTTTACCGAAATTCCATATTCCCGTTCTGTTGTCAAACTCTCAAACTCTGTCTCCTATTTGTCCTTAATCCAAACCCGGTCCCCTTCTGCTCGTATTTACACAGGAAGCAAAATAATTGCATTTCAAGACAAAACGATCCCTCCCTACTACCCCCTGAATTAGTTAAAACCTTAAGGGGGAATGAGTTAATATATGTAGAATATTCCGGAATACTTACCATCTACACCAAATACGGTACCTACGAATTATAAAAAACAGGGACTCTTTAAAGTAAGGGGACCCAGCATTATACTTTCCAAAGTGAGGCCTATTCTTTTCTCGTTCTAATGGTCTCAGTGATGGTGATGCCAAGTATGCCATTTTACTGGAGAATCTATGAATAGGTATAACAGGTACTTTGATTGTTAGTAAAAATTAATAATGGTTTCCATGATTTCTAAAAATTCGACTTGACAATTTTGTGTACACAAGTGCAGAATGTGGCAACTGTCAAATGAAAGAAATTAATTTATAGTTGAAATTGATTTGCAGCAATTATTTCCACGAATTTAAGTAATAAGTATGTTAAGTCAGTAGTCCCGATTTTGCTTATTTAAGAATTTGTCGCTATTGCACCTTGTTACCAGGTTCCTCAATCCATTTGTAATATGTGTGCTTGAACTTTCTTCCCCGGTTGAATGTATCTACCCAAAGAACTTACACAGATTTCGGGATGGACTAATAAGATTAGGACGATTTGGTCTAGTATTTCTAATGATGTAGTTTTTCTCGGTGTACCTCCCAAGGTACCTCACAAACTTAAAATAAACTTGTAGTCGTAGATAAAAACTCTTTAAAAAAAGACCTGACTGAAGCTAGGTACCTGCTTAACAATTTAAAATTTTCGAAATACGATTTTTGTTTTGAACTACCTACTTATATACGTAATGCCCACGTAATGGGAATTGTAGGTTAACTAAAGGTGATACAGAAAAAATCTGGTTGCAATTATTGGGACTACTACAGGCGGCCGCATTACCTTTAATTGGCACATCTGAGTATCTGGAAGTTAGAAAAGTTGAAAATTGTGAATTATGATGGGAAATATTTTGCCTCCTTTAGAATCTATGGCACTGGCATGTCACATAAAACCTGATGGCAGTTGGACACTGACATATAACAACCTTGTATCAGCCCCCTTGTGGTCTCCTTGGAGTCAACAGAAAACAAACTTCCCCTCAAGCCTTCACTTTTCCTATGTGATAGACTGTGACATGCTGGGTCCCCTTATTTTAGAGAGTCCCTGTAAAAAAACGTTTCGAGGTTTTTGAGGTTTTAATTATTGTTAACTAAGTTTAAAAACACCTCTGACGTCACTGATTTGGGTGCATTTTGCAACCTGGCCAGTCTAAATCTTATGTCTGTAATCTATATTCAAATTTGCACGTACGATTTTCTCAGTTACTGGAAACCAATAATCTTGTTCCAAAACAAAGGACCATTAGACTTTTTAAGTATTTACACTCAAACAAAGAAACATAACAATCGAAAAACGTCCCATTAGTAAATCAATCTTTATAATGCCCATTTCTTGTAGAACTCGAATCAATCACACCGAAAACAAAACTCAGTAATCAACATGAGACACCTATTACGGCGGTGATTCATCATAGAGATAAGCATTTTATCTCGGTTTTTGCCATTCCCGATGGGCATTAACTTTTTTCGCGGGAGCAATAAAGTTTATAGTCCGATGTCCAATGTTCTGCCGAAGTTAGTCCTAAAAGTTTACTGGAAAGCTGGCGCAAACTTCTTATAATGAGCAAATTGTCAACTTAGGCCCCTATTACTCCTTTACTCAATGCTTTGGTTTAGGAAAGTATTAGCGTCTTTATAAAAATATCAAATGGAAGCGTATCTAATTGTCTCCGAAAAGATACGGGAATAATCCTTCTAATTTTAAAAAGAAGTAGGTACCTACACAAACGCTTATGCCACTTTGGTGTTTAAATTACAAAATTACTTGCCGATGGATTATTATCATGAAACATTTTAGTTTTGGCGGTCAGGAATGTGCCACAAGCCTCACAGCTAAGCATAATAACTCGAAAAGGTATCTAAATACCACATACTGACACCATTACCGTGTCAGATATCAATATATTGTGTCAAAACTTGGTAACTACATAGAGCTTTGACTCCCTGGGATTCTTCAATTAAAGGGCGAAAAAAGAAAAAATTAAGCTTTAGCATATAGCATAGTGTGACATGGTACCTACATCCTCTTGGTGTTCTGTAGGCGTGGCTAAAATATCAGCGAACTTTGGAAGCTAAATCCAGGAATTATCTCTGCGTAGTTTGCTGTTGATTGCCAACAATGAGCGGAGCAATATAGCGTAAGATCCCCCAGGTCGGCGGTAAACCCATTATTATTATTAAGTCATCCCTCTGGTGCGTTGACCTTGGCAACTACGAAGTCCCAAACCAAAGCCCCGGGCTTTAGGAGGTATTTAAACGGTTAGAAGTACAAATACCGTTTTGTGCGAATTTCAAATGGCAACCCAAGCTGATCTTCATAGACGTTTGTCTGGCAGAATAGGTGAATATATGAATTTTGCAATCGTTTCTTGAAAAATAACTTCCAATTGGACACCGGATACATATTTATGACATTTTTCGAAATTTCACGAGGAACATTGGTGTTAAAAGATTTAAACGAATTATTTCTGAATCATATCTCTTTAGCAGTATTGCTTTTTCTGTCAGCGTTAAACCGTTTCAATTTTCCACTCTTGTTCGATTACTTCAGTTTCATTACGGATATATAGATGACACACAATTAGAATAGTATATTTCATTACGAGTCTGGAAATAAAGATTTTTCCGTGCGCGCGTGACAAAGTCATGCAAGCACGGAAAAATCTATTTCTGGACGTGTAATGAACGATATTTTTTATTATACTTCTTTGAAAACGGAAACTTAAAACATTTTATCGGCATATTATAATAAATTTAATTGACCAAAAAATAAACAATGCAGACAATATAGTGTTTGGTATGTATGATGCGTTTCCATGGTTACTCTCAAATTATTTCAAAGATGCTTTGTTGTAAATTAGTTATTGTCAGATAAGGTGAATAAAACGTCGAAAATATTACAGAAATGCATCTAAATATTGAAACACTTGCGAATTAAAATACAAAATAGGTACATGCTAAATATCAGAGAGCATATAGAGTTTCTTAAATTTAGTTTACTTTGCTGTATATTTCTATTTTAAAGCCATATATTCGGTATTTTTATTCAGCGCGCGGAAAGTTTTTCCGTGCGCTGTTTCCGTGCGCTAGCCCCAAAAACCCCATCTTTCGTTATTGCTAAAACAGATGAAAATAAGGTGTTTTTAAAGATGTATAATAAAAATTACCTTTCGCATTTGAATACTGTCAATTTGCCTGGATTGAAATTGATTGTAAGTAAAGAGTGTCAACGTGAGATAAAACGTCAACCAAAACATAAAATTTAAGCGTTGACTGATATATTATTAAAGACTGCTCACGGGTGTCACGTCTGACACATTTTTGGCTCACCATGCGCTTTCCGGAGATAAAATACAATGCAGAATACATTGTTAGCCATCAGAGCCAGGACATAAAGCTATAGCCGTGAGAAGTCTTTATAAATACGTCAGTCTTCTAATGTGGTTATTAAGTTTTCTCTATCCGCGAATTAATGTTACATCGTTAATTATTGCATTCAAGTCGAAAGTTGACAAGCTGTTTTTATAATCTAAAGAAAGTTCATGCACGTTTCACGGGATCGCGGCAGCGCGACTTTAGCTATACCGACACTACAAGGTCTTTAACATACGATAGCCGTTCGAACTAACCTTAAAGGCAGTCCGGCGCCTTTGAAACAACAAACTAACATCCCTACGATACCCTAGCCCAATTAGTTTTGCTTCTTGTTTGGCCCCGAATCCGACAGGGTACCTAGACCTCGTATAATGCTCTTTGGAGAGGAGTTTCTGGCCAACAAATTACACACACGACGTAGTTCGCCTCTGGGTAGGAGTTTGTCGGCTTCTAGGCCAGTGGTGAGGTTAAAACAGTTTTGCGTAGGGTGTACGCGGTTCCCTTATTCTCGAATGGACACTCGTAACAGAATATATTCATGTTCATCATTAAGTGAAGAACTTTAACAATATTCCATTCTAACAGTGTTCATGCTGGACCGACACTATATTAAAGACCCGAGCATGACGTTATATTTCATTGTTGTTTGCGGACTGGGGTGGCGCTACTCGACGAAAAAATGGCGACTTATTATGGGTTATAGGGGGGTATTCTGTGGTTATTGGTATGTCAGTTTCTGACGTTTAAAATGTCCCAAATTTTAAATATCCAGCTTTATTACGATTTGCCTTCTTTTTACGGTAACGAATTGTCTTTGCGTCCAGTATTTAGCAGTTTTATCCTACTAACACAGCTTTTATAGGTAGATTTGTTTGTGATAATATGAAATTTCCACGCACATGTAGAAAATGGTATGCACACTGCGCAAGCCATTAGGTGAATTGCAGAAGAATAAACACTATTTTGGAATTATGGGATGATCTGATCAACCAGCTGAAGAATCGAAAATTCTAGATATTATTTTGGAAGAGTATTTTGTAACGTGTGCAAGAATGAAAATATAAAATTTTATTTATAGCTCCAAGGCGAACCTATAGTCCTCCATATAAAGAAGAAACTGAAAAATCTAATGCGTTTTATGCTTACTTACACTACAACTAGCCATGAACTTCATTTTAAACCAAAAAGTACCAAATACTCTTGCTTGCTTTTTAGACTCGCTTTTCTTAAGAAAATGTATGGAAATATGCCATGTGTACTTGTCAAATTAGAGGGACATAACAAACAAATATTTTATTTCATTTTGAATATTAAATTCGTCGTAACAGACATATTTGCATGTTTTTATTTTATAAAAGATTCTGTAACATTGGTGTTTCAACATTAAACCACCGTGTAAATTTGTTTCGTCGTGTGGCGAAAAGTGGCGATCGCTTGAAACAGGGCTATGCTATGGTGTTGGTCCAGGGTCCAGGTACATGTCCATATATGAGCTTGACAAAAGGCCGAAAATCATGACACTTTGACAAAAAAATCACGACTCACTATATAAAATCGATTTTCCACATCAGTATATACATAAGTCAAACTAGAAATTTATTTACATTACAATTTGAAATTAATAATAAATTCATAAACCTATTTCACATACCTAACCAAAAGTCAGGACTTCTTACGGCTAAAATATAATAATTAAGATGAAAGGTAAATTGTCCGGTAAATAGTCCTGAATTTTATTTGGCGGGTGTTGTACAATTAAAAATAAATTTTATTACAGTTTGACATATTTTCGTTAAAATACCCACGTTTTTTTATATTGTCTGACAAATATTGCTCCATGTATGTACCTAATTTTAAACTTCAATTATGCAAAAATACAGGGCTTAAGTGTAGTGTAATAGTCTAAGCGAATTTATTATTTTTTGCTTTTTCATTGTCATAATCAACAGTAATTGGTGGGTATGTACTGCAGTAGCAGACAAAACACAAAACTAAGTACAATATGTGTAAATATACATCAAAATTAAAACACTCTATCACTGTTTACTTTCAACTAAAACCTTCACGGTTGACATTGAAGCGGAAGCTTCGAGTTACTGGGGTACTAAGGTTCATTTGCCCCTTGGAAATTTTCCTACAACGTTTATAATTCACCGTTTTTTTTATATATTACTTAATACTTCGGCCTTGCTTCTATTTCGTCAATTAAATCCTGGAACCGAATGCTACTGCCAACCTTTCCCTCGCATTTCCCAAACAAAAGGCGCTTGCGTTTTGCCGTCGCGACGCCGAAATTATTCGAATTAATCGAACGGCGGCACGCAGCAGCCGGTTTTATCGTCGGAACACAGCGGAAGGGCCGTTTCCCTTATTAACTCGGCGCGGAAAAGGAAACGTTTCTATAATCGATCAGGGTGTAGCTCCGCGCTAACTTTGGATCTTGCCGGAAGCCCCCGAAAAGTATCCTGCCAAGTTATCGTTTATCGTTTGTGGTGGCAAACAAAGGAACCCTAGTAAATACCACCCACATTTGTTCACCTTTAGGTTATATTGCTGTCATCGTTGTCATTGTAAGATAGCTGGAGATCATAGACATACAATTTAGACTGGCCAATGAATAAAGAACCCCAGGAAGGAGCCAAAGCTCTATGGGCATTATAAAATACGTGAGGCGGAAATCGCCCTGTATAGAGACTGAATTTTGACAAAATATTTTTATATTTGACAGTTGTCACGGTGGTTTGTGCTATTAGATATTTGTGTAGTTCTTCTATAAGTACTTTTTGGAGATCTATTATGGTTAGCTGTGCAGCCTGCGGCTATTCCGTGACTACCAGAACAAAATGTTTGGGGGAAAACATTCCATCGGTAAGTACTTTTTGTAAACCGGAAACGGCATGCCGCCATATGCAAACTGGACCGGTCCAGCGTAAAACCCAAATTTGCTCCTTCCTGGGGTTCTTTATTCATAGAGACTGGCGAAGTTGCCAAATGTAATAACGACTTGTAAGCTTATATAAAAAAATTCACAGACCTCATATCTTATTACGCAAGTATCTTAAGGGTTTTCGTTAAGATAATTCAATTCCAAATTGCGACAAGTTTTTGCCAATTGAAAAGCTTGTCGCGCGAATTGTAAAGAAAAAAATTCATACTTAGGCAAATAGGTACCTACTTGCCTTATCAAGTAGTACAATAATACATATTCAGGCGTAATATAACAAGTGGTGTGCCTATTATCGATAATACCTTTCGTTAATTACCACTAGTGGTATTATCGTATGTAATATCACTAGTGCCGGAAATTTTATCGATAATTTTTTCCAAAGCGCTATTTTGCCTAGAATGATCACGAGTATAAATTAAGAGATTTTATCAGAAAATAAAAGCCCAATTTGTACGAGTGGTTTTGCTAATTTGCAAAATAGCGCTTGAGAATAAAATTATTTAGAAAAATTTCCGGCACGAGTGGTATTTGTCTAGATTATTTCACGAATACGATTTAATAATTTCTGTATTAATTTTTTCTATGTTTACATTTCCAAAACGACTCATTTTGAACGAGTTTATTGACAGCTTCGACTGTAGCGTTCGAGTAAACAAACATGATGCTTGGGTATCCAAGGCAAATGCGATTATACCTACACCCTGTCGGCGTTGGTTTATTTTCTGAATGTGTCATAAATTTAAACGTAGGCGGAGGTCTAAATAACAAGAATTTAGCAATGTAAAAGTTATATAAATTCCTTGATATAATGCTTAATAATACCGCAACGCAATTTATAAGCTGCATAATTTAGAACAGTGTGAAACACACAAACTTTAAGAAGTAGGTACGTGTTTGTATCCAACAGATTCGCGGTTGCTAAGCAACGAAGTGATAATTTGCACAAGTGCAATTGCCGGTAATTGCACTAGTGCAAATTATCGCTAGCAGAGGCATATCATTGGTTGGATTTTTATGGAAGGAGCTACCTTATTGAATGCAGGCAGTATATGAGGGAAATAATCAATAACACTTACCTATTTTATTTTACACGTCACTAATTGGGGTGTAACTTTGATTTATGAATAGAAAACACATAAACACACAATGACAAGGAGATTTATTATTCTGGATTTGAAACAAAGGACACCGAGCCACAGATGAGTCTGATTCATCTGTGGCAAAACACCTAGGAGCCAAGGTTTAAAAACGTCAATATCGAGAACTCGGCTATCTTAAAATTATAACATGACAACGTCGCCGACGTGTACATATCATCACCTAAGCATAATCTGTTTATTTATTCCTTGTAACCCAAACAAAACTCGGCCGACTCGACGAGTCCGGGACCATGTCGCATGTCGCTTCGATTTTACGAAATAATAAATGCGCCCAGAAATATTTTCAATACTAAAAAGTGTGCTTTTCGCCAGGTAGGGGCATTCAGAATGCGATATACGAACGCCGAAGTGTAGTCAATGACCCGAGAGACGCAATTACTTGTTGCTAACGAGGGGCGTTTTTAATTTGCATTATTCTGCATTCGCTAGTGGAACGTTATTAAATTTTGCGACGTGTTCACTGCTCGGATGCAAATGCTTTTGAATTTTAAATGGGGGTTTCTCGAAAACCTCGTTCGCTTCATCCGCATTTTCTAGTCATGATCTCAGAGAAATAACCAAGGATAGAGGGAGTATGAACGGAAGTAAACATCAGGGCCAACATCAGTGTGTAATTTTCTCTGATTGTTTTCGTGTATATTTTTCGTGTTTTCGAGTATTTCTTGTTAATTTATAACTAGAGTAACCCAAATATTATGCAACACGCATATTTTGCATATTTAGCATTTATATTCATTTTTTTTAAATATTTGCATATATCCTTAAAATATGGCATATTGTGCATAATTGAAAGAACTTAGGATAATTTAAATCTTTGGCAGGCGTTTCATTAATTTTTGGGAACAGGGGTCGGTGTCTAGGTAGGTACCTGGTTTTCCCAATATAATAATAGGTAAATTATAATTTTATGAGCACTAATCCTGGTGATCTGAAAATGAATAAAGTAGGTATTTATACCTATTTAATAAAGTACAATTATTGAAAAGGACAGAATAAAGTTACATAACTTATCACAGGTTAACATTGTATACACCGGCATAATGTTTGTTTACTTCGGTAAATTTCTGCCATATGTTGGTTGATTAACAAACGCGCGCATCTTGATGCTTTTGCTCCCTCTATTCTTGGTAATTTCTCTGGGGTCATGATGTAAAAAATTTTAATCGCAGCTTTAAAAAATACTGAAGTATACAAAATAAAACCAAAATAAATGTTAACTTTTCAATCTACAGTGCCCGCCAAAAAGTCTGCACCATATGGGAAAAATTTTTAGTAAATAACTTACGGAAAATTTGTTTGCGGCATCAGGTTTTGCTTGCTCTAGAACCAAAATTGACATAATCAAATGTTGTGACGTAGTCTCTTTTATATGTCAAATTTGACATTAATGAAAAAAATGTCCGAAAAATGTTCTTATTTAACCGAATTTCGAAAAAAGTCATAAGAAAAATATGTTTCTTTCGCAATTTTATACCCTATGCAAAATTTCAAGAGCCTACTACGATTTTCATATTTTGCCCTTTGTTGGATATTATTGGACATAATATTTTAAATTTTCTAGATATTTCTGATCAGATCAGCATAACAGAAATATTTGTGTGCTTTACAACCATTTACTATAGAAAGAAGTTTGTAAATCGAATTTATGTGTTTATCTGTAAAAATGAGATCAGTTTTGCACCAAGCGTGCTTCTTCAACAAGCCCTCATTTTAATTTTTTTGCAAAAAAAAAGGAAAAGAAAGATATTTAGACCGTAAACTAAGTATTATGCAGTATGTATTCAGTCAATGAGTGTTTTAAATTACATAGGATCGACTTTTATGGATTAACAAATACGGAAAAGGGCAACAAAGGGCAAAATATAAAAATCGTAGTAGGCTCTTGAAATTTTGCACAGGGGTATAAAATTGCGAAGGAAACATATTTTTCTTATGGCTTTTTTCGAAATTCGGTTAAATAAGCCCATTTTTCGGAAACTTTTTTCATTAATGTCAAATTTGACATATAAAAAAGACTACGCCACAACATTTGATTATGTCAATTTTGGTTCTAGAGCAAGCAAAACCTGATGTCGCAAACAAATTTTCCGTAAGTTATTTACTAAAAATTTTTCCCATATGGTGGAGACTTTTTGGCGGGCACTGTATACAATAGCAAAACAAAGGGAGCGTTTCTCGGAACGAGAATTTACAACTCGGCTTATTAAAAAGGAAACGCGAAAATTCGGCGATTGCCTCTGAAGTTTCTTAATTGGGAATTTCGGATTTCGCCTCTTCGGAAAATGTATTTAGCCGCAACGTTGTCGGGAGTAAATTAACTTTAGCATCAATCACTTTTCAGAAAATTGGGGAAATTATACTCGTGGTTAAATTCGCACAACACGAAAACAAAGAAATCTCTAGAAACAGCAGGCGCGGCTGGTGAGTTATTGTAGAGGTGGGTCAAATCGGGGTGGATAGTCAATTTTTTTGAATGCTACACACAAACTAACTTTTACGTATTTTTTATGTTTTTGATCTAATATTGAGTTAATTCCGTGGATAATTCGCTCACCTATTAGAAATTGGTAATTATTTCCATTGGTGGAATCCACCCCCGATTTTCTTGAAATGTTGGCTACCTCCCCTATTTTCGAGGTCCCTGCCCACTCCGGCCCATGTTTTTTTCGGTCGGATGTATTTTTCGAGAAAATGAATTTTCAAATTTCCTTTTGGCATCCCGGATTTCACGACGTATTTGTAGTTGTAATCGGGATGACTTTTTACTGCACGCAGCTCAAACTACTCACCACACTATTTTGCACCTTTTGCAACATCGAAATTTCGCGAAAACCCGCGGAAAAAACGAAATTTTGAAAGATTTTGCCGTGTTAACGTACGCTATTTTCGCCCATGCCCGACATTCGGCGCGCGCCGACATACTCTCTCTACTCTACTTACGCCTATGGAGGCGGTTTCACATAGCACTCGACTGCGATCGCAGTGACTGTTTGGTGGGCGTGGTTCCGCTGCCAAGCAAGAATCGATGTGATCCGAGTACACTTTTATCGCAGATAGTTATTACTAGAAATATTTCTAATTTTCAGATGAAGAAATATATCATCTAATCGAATTATATCGATACAATGAATGTCTATGGTACATTTAAAGTTACCTCAATATATTTTTCGCATGGAAGACGTGCAAAATTTTGGAAATCTTGCGTTTTCACTCAATACCTATTCTTATATTTACATCTAATATTTAACATTAACTTTTCTTAATCAAAATGCACATGATAACATATACACTTTCCTTTAATTCGGGACCATTTTGTAACTCACTACTATGAACACACTTTTGCAAATATTGTGAAATGCCACATAACAGTTCTGCTATAGCAGTATAAGCCTCCCCCACCGAACAGTTGAACTGTGACTGTGGTTGCAGTTGACTGCTATCTGAAACTTATGAATGGTCGGCCGTCGACGATTTCGTCATCTACTTGTCTCTTTTCGGCTTCAGAGCGGGCGCGCATGCTGTTGTCTCTGTCTCACTTGCAATGCATTTACCCTTGTGGATTGCCATATTAACCAGTGAGGTCAATTTAAAATACGGCCAGGCGGCTGCGGATAGGAATGAATTATTATTAGACATTAGTAATCTTGGCTCCATTAGCAATTATTGGGGAGTTTTTGCAAGAACATGTACCTAATTGTATTTTTTTAAAGATAGTTTATTATTAAACATTTAAAACATTTTGAAGTAAATTAGGTGGGTCCTCTTGGGGAGGATTGTCATGTGCGAAAACTATATATTTTATCTTGTAAAGATGGAACTAGTGGCGGCTCTTGGGGGGGATACGTTTTGAAAAGAACGCACTTTATTACCAATTAAATAAATATGTGGGTACCTACTTTCAGCATGGTATTTTTTATTTTTATTTTTAGTAGGAATTACTTATTTTTACATAATTAATATAATTCCCGTTTTTTAGAAGTTAATAACGCAAAACAGTGCATTTAATTTGTCACATCCATATACCCACTCATTCTTATCATAGGGTAGACTGGGGTAAGTGTCAAGCCAAAATTAATAGTGTATCATTCAGTAGGGAAAAAAAATATTTACAGTTTACTTAGAACATTTTTTGTTTTTGCTGGACGGACTTCTTAGGGATTTATATGCCTTATGCTGCAACATGAAAGAACCAGCTAACATAGAGTTCAAGTTATGATAAAAAGAATATTTTGGTGTCCGACATTTTACACTTACCCCAACAAGGGGTAGGTGTAAAATGGATCAGGAAACACTACACAGTGTGTTTCTATTTTCACTGGGGTAAGTGTAAAACATTGCCATAATCAACACAAACACATAATACTTTGAATCAAACAAATATCTTTATTAGAAAATAAGTTACAAACTTTTCTGTCGTATAACAGAGCTTATCCATTTCGTCGCAAAAATAAAATAACTCATTTCTGTCCTAAAAGGCAAGTATTTATATTTAAGTATGTTAAAAATAAATTAAAAAAATTAACTAAGTAAATAAAAATTATAATATTTAAAATTAATGTCTCTTAGGTACCTATATAATAAGAACTTCGTGAATTAGCAGTGTAGAGAAATTGGTTCTATAGCATGTTGTTCTATAGTACGTTTACACTTGCCCCTTGCCTTATATTTGAAGGGGTAAGTGTAAAACTACCTAGAATGCTTCTAAATTCTAATTTAAATGGATAATTTGTTAATGAGCCTCTAAAACATTGTTTGTTAGATAATATGAATACAAGAAACCAAAAAGAACTTACCTTTTTTTACTTTAAAATTAAGGATTTTTGAAATGCGTTATCCTTAAAATCGAAGTGACAGCTAGAGGTTAGTATTTACAAGAAAATGCAAGGAAACCAAAAATACATATTGATGTTTTGCGTGTTGATAGGCTTTCAGGGCGTATAAATTAATGCTATGGGTAACTCATCTGTTTCCTATTAATATTTTTCTTCTTTTGGCACACCTGTTTTACACTTACCCCATTTATACACTTGCCCCAGTCTTACATATTTCTATAAAAGTGTCGCGTAAAACTGCGACTTGCAACTTTATCCGGTTGAGATAATTGCAAATCTCGATTTGTCCTGTCAATGAGTCTTAAAAAGTTATCGTCAAAATGCCCTGCACACAATTTTTCATTTTGTTTACTGGGAACACGCGAGGTCCCGAGAGAAATTCTGTAAGAACGCCGTGACGCGCACTTGACCGGCTGGGACTGGGGCTCTAGAACCGAGAGCCCTCTCGTACGCTGCAATCGCGTATAGCGGAAGCATAGTACGTAGACTGTAGCAGTGGCCGAAATAAATTATTTTTTCCCATATTACCGGGGGGGCTGTAGCCCCACAGTCCCTACGGACGGGCCGCCACTGGATGCGACACCAGATATGCTCAAGAAGGTCGAGGACTCGCCGGGAGCTAGGAATGAGGACTTTCCACGGCTATTTGCGCCGCGGAAACGGCGAGATTAAAATTGCACGAGAACAGAAATATTTATAAAGTTTTCCCGGAGTTTTTAAAATGGAGTTAATCCGCTTGAAAGTTCGCAATGCATAAGGAATAACGAGTTGAGGTTTCGGGCAGTTCGTAGAAAAGGCGGGCAAGTTGTTTAAGGTATCCCGTTCGTTTTATTATTTTCATTTTGCGATTCCAGTATGGAACGACAGGTTTCTGAATAGAAGTTCGTTTCCTTCAATAGTACAAATTTAATTAAATAGGTACTTTGGTATAACCAAAGGTGGAATTGTAGACTATAGAAAAAAGTAGATTCTTATATTTCTTAATTAATTTTTGTCATAAAATATTAATCAATAAAAATCAATTTGACGCGTTTATTGATGGTCCTTAATATGGAATAAGTAGGAGAAACATCACTGGAAATAATTACCAACAGCCCAAATCAAATCTGCAATAAATTTTTTTATAATCAATATTTTAAAATTTATATTTTTTTATCGTGTAGCTGACATATTGATTTTTGACTAGACCCTTATAGCCTGAATTTTAAAAAGAAAAACAGAAGTGGTTATTGTATGTAGAAATTTTTATTTATTCGTACATTCTCATCCCTGGAACATATAATATACTTAGTAACTTATTCTTGAGCAGAAAACTTTGGGTTTTCAATTTTGGAAATTCTTGTTCATAATATGTCACAGTTGTTATTAAAAATTAGGTTCGCTTTTATTTACCCATTTCTTTTATTTTTTTATGATAATATTCATTCTCGTAATAGTATATTTCATTACGAGTCTGGAAATATAGTATATTTCCTAACAAGTGCGGAAAGTGCCACTTTTCTGCACGCGAATGCAGTTGGCTGAACGACGCGTAGCGGAGTTCAGCCAAGAAATCGAGTGCGGAAAAGACACTTTCCGCAAGAGTTAGGAACACTATTTTTTCTATAAGCGTGCGGAAATGTAAGACACTTTTCCGCACTAGTGCGGAAAAGTGACACTTTCTAAACTAAAATACGTGCGGAAAAGTGTACTTTTCCGCACGCTTGTAGAAAAAATATTTTTTCGTGGGCGCGTGACAAAAAGTCATGCAAGCACGGAAAAATCTATTTCTGGACGTGTAATGAACGATATTTTTTATTATACTTCTTTGAAAACGGAAACTTAAAACATTTTGTAGTCAAATTTAATTGACAAAAAATAAACAATGCAGACAATATAGTGTTTGGTATGTATGCTGCGTTTCCATGGTTACTCTTAAATTATTTCAAAGGTGCTTTGTTGTAAATTAGTTATTGTCAGATAAGGTGAATAAAACGTCAAAAATATTACAGAAATGTATCTAAATATTGAAACACTTACAAATTAAAATACAAAATAGGTACATGTTAAATATCAGAGAGCATATAGAGTTTCTTAAATTTAGTTTACTTTGCTGTATATTTCTATTTTAAAGCCATATATTCGGTATTTTTATTCAGCGCACGGAAAGTCTTTCCGTGCGCTAGCCCGAAAAACCCCATCTTTCATTATTGCTAAAACAGATGAAAATGAGGTGTTTTCAAATAAGTATAATAAAAACTCCTTTTTTATATTGTTATATTATTGTAGGTATATAATTTTAGTCCTTTTTAAAAACGTGGTATATCAAATATTTTGTTATTTAAATTGTATTATTTTGTGCACTTTATTTCAAATATTAAGATTGAATTTTAAAAATTGAACTTTTTGAATAACTTCCGTGTTTTTCCAGATATTTAGTTAAAGTCTGCCATGGACTTGTTTCATATAGAAACACATATTTTCTGCAATTTTTTAGATCTTGTGCATATTTGTCTCCCCTTTTTCTATATATGAATTGCAGGTAGAACATCACTACAGAGTTAATTAAATTTAACAAAAAAAAAAACATCTGTGTATACCAAATTCCACCAGCCCCCTTTTCCCAATTACCTCTCGGGAGCCAACCCGTTCATTGTTTATTGTTTTTCCGATACTGCTACCGCGTAAAAAGAAGCTAAAGCGCCCCCCCCCGCATTTCTTTCGAATGAAATTCCCACAGTTCGATCGCGCGGAAACACAAACTCCCTTCAGGGGGTTTCCCCCAAACTTCCCAACTAGGGGATACGGGAGGGGGGGTTGGTCCCCCTTTGAGTTTGAGAAAGTTTCGGGATTTTTTCCCCTCTAGACAAAATATACATATTTCAATAAATAGCTGGTTTACGGCTGTGCAGTTATACATATATATGCATTTTATGGGCGAAAAGTGGGTTTTTCGTAAATTAATCGAAAATTGCTGCATTTAGGTATAGGAAACCTTACATAAAGTTGTCATCATTTTTAGTGGTGAATAAGATCGCATTAAAACAAATTGGGGTTTCCATTTGAAAATTTCGAGATTTAAGCATATTTTGAATGTAATTTTTATTCATATTTTGTGAACACCCTGTATAAAAACGGATTTATTTCTCAGCAGAGATCACTTCTGTTACACGATGCCAAAAATTCGTTTTGAAATTTTGCGGTTTCCTCGTATAAATTGCTAATTGACTTTAGGTCTGCACCTGTAATTTTTTTCGGAAAAATGCAAATATCTAAAAACGGTTAGATTTAGACATAGGACATGTTGCATGTTTTTGTTCCAAAATGATGCCTATAATTAAAAAATGCAATAATATACAGGGTGTTCCATTTGAAATAAGAAAGTTTATATCGACTTCCGGTATAGCCGGAAGTGCCAGATTCACCAAAATATTTTAGGTGAGCAGCGTCCATCGGCATTGGTGAGGTGCCAAATTTTCAGAATTTTCCTACTTTTAGTTTTCCATATATAGATCGATGCAGTTCGTGGTGGGCCACCCTGTATACCTGGCTGTAAGTCAAATCGTAATAATAACTTGAAGTAGCTAAGTAGGTTTTATTTGCTTGACGGCAAGCGGTCAACTTGTAATCGTTTTGGGCTTTCCAAAGGGCGAAAATTTAAGAATAAAATGATTAAGGGCCAATTGCATAGACAAACTAAAGTACCCTTTAAAATTAAAGGAGCTTTCTAACAATCCAAACATTGTTTAATATTGTTGCAAAAGTTTCTTTACCTAATTTTAAAGTAAAAATATATTTAAGTTGAATGTATTATGAAATTGACCCAAACTGCCATTTCAATCACAAGAGATATTATTCTCCTTCACAACATGCAGTTCTCTGTTCGCTTGTTGTTTGTATTTTTATGAAAATTTAACCACAAAAATTCTACTTACAACAAAATGTAGTCCCCTCTATTTGCCCAAATTTACCACATTATTTGTCGAAACTGTACCTATCCACACCAGGAATCGTACTTATTATAAATACTACTACTTTCTGTGTATATTTTGTTACTTGATACTGCTTTTTTGTCTGATAAACAAACGGACCTACTTACTTAGGTACCCAATTATTGAAAAAAAGGTCACAAATGTAATTATAATTAAAAAAGGGTTGAATATTTATTAGAAAAGATAAACTAAGCCAAAGTGCAGACTGCTCTATATACTGCATAGACCCGTTGAACCGTCCCGCTGCGGCGTTGCCACGTGTTTGCACAGGGCTTGTAAGTTTGAGAAGGTTGTGGCCCTACGATTTTAAGGCTGAAATGCTCAAATATTATGAGGCGTTTCGCTAACCGCACGCCCCTCATAAATATCCTTGATTCCGCTTTGCGTCCGCTTTACGCCGCTTATTCAGTAGGGCGACCGCGGCGGGGAGTATAACCCCTAATTTTTCAGGGCTTTTTCGCCCCAAAAACAGCCCCATATCCGGGGCGAGCCTCCCCCGAGTACAATTAATCTGACCGTTCCCGGAATGGAAATATTTCACGGGGAAACTGGCCGCCATGCAGAATTCATCATATTTAATTCCGCATTACTTTTTAGTACGGTCCTGGAGCGCGAGGGCACGGGCGTAGCCAAGGGGGGGGGTTTCGAGGGTTCAAACCCCCCCCCCCGAAATAAGCAAAATATTACCTAATATTATACCGAAAAAATACGAGGAGTGAAGAGTTAAATTATTATTACGTTTGAATATATGTAGTAATAGTAGCGCCTAGCGCCATCTTTTGACGAGAGGCAGACGCAGTTGCAGCCGAACTATTTTGTATTGTAGGGACACTTTGCGTTGTTTCTCGATTATTCGCCACCCCCCTAGGTTGAAATGAGCGGAACTTTGTGGAAGTTCGTGGAAGTTTTTGGACGGCTACTGGGCTGCTATATAAGCGGCGCCGCGGCGCGTGACCGCGCTTACGGCAGTATTGTTCCATGCGAACTCGAAGCGAATAAAAGTGAAAAGTGGTGAACGAATAGTGAAGAGAATTAAGTGTACCGTGTAAGTGAGTAATTTTAGTGCGCTGTTATTCGATGACCTTGTTAAGGATAGATACGTGAATCATTATTACTATCGAAAAATGGAGGGGAAGAAAAGGAAGGGTGGTAAACCTAAAGGTATGGACTACTGGAAAAAATGGTGTAGTCAAGGTCAAGGGGTTTCTAATAAAGAAACAAATTTGGATTTAGCTATCAAAGCTTCAGCTACCTTGCATGCTGATAAGAAGACTGCCTACCCCGAAATCTAGTTTGGAATGCCTAGATATGTGCGATAAAAACCTTTATCCTAATATTTACACATTACTACAAATCTTGGCTACCATTCCTGTATCCACTGCTACCCCAGAGAGGTCTTTCTCGAGCCTAAGGAGACTGAAAAACTATTTACGAAACACTACAAGTGAAAACAGACTTAATGGTTTGGCTCTAATGAACATTCACTATGGAACAGAAATTCATGCAGATGAAGTAGTAGATATATTTAAAAGAAAAAGCCGAAGATTTCTTCTTTAATGGTTTTAGATTTAGCGCAGAGGAACGAAATTAATTTATCCATTTCATTTAAAGTTAAGAACTTTATAAATATATGTCGTAGTTTTTCGGATGGATATATAGATATTAAATTTCATATAAGTATATTTTTGTTGTTTTATTTACTTCTCAAACTAAAACCCCCCCAAAACTAAATCCTGGCTACGCCCGTGCCCGGGGGGGACGCCATTTGGGAATGGAGGGGAATAGTTTACGCTTGGAGCGTTTCGACATTCGGTTTTATTGGTGTAAAAATAAGTATTTAAACAAAAAATATATGCATTTTTTTACTATTACCATTACATCTAAAATTATGGACTTATAAGTTCTAGAGCCTAGCTTTAAAATGTTCAAATTACCTAATCCAACATTTCACAGGAATATGAAAAATGGATGTGGCGCTAGTGGCGATCGCTTGAAATGTTTGAATAAAGAACCCCAGGAAATCAGTACCTACAATAAAGGCAAAAAATGTTTAAGTTTATGTTTATGTCTAAGTACGCACGTTTATGTTTAACTACACAAACGCATATGCCACTTTGGTGCATGGCCTCGAAAGTCAATTTAACTTACAAAATTAATTACCGATGGATTATTATCTTCAAACATTATATTTTCGCCAGTCAGGGAAGTACTACAAGCCGCTCAGCTAAGCATAATAACTCGAAAAGTGTCAGATATCAAAATATCGTGTCAAAACTTGGTTACTACTCTGGACGATTTCCATCTCATGTATTTTCTAATACACATAGAGCTTTGACTACTTCCTGCAATTTTTTATTCAAAGTTTATTCATTGTTTCTATGAAAGAGCAGTGAGTTTTTTATAAAGTGTTATAGGACTTAAAATAAAATTAAAAATAAAATTTCGGAAAGGGGTTCTTAAATGGAACATACTACGGTCCAATTATGACCGAAAATTAGCTTCTTTAATGTTTGGGAAAATGGCCGCTGTGACGTCATCGATATTATTTTATCAACAACTTTTGTATTATGTTCTCAACAACTTTTGTAAAAAAAATTCTGTATCTTTTATTGTTCAAAATCTATTTTTTTTAACAAACAATAATATAGCAAACAAGCACAATTCAAATATTCCGCAGTTGAATAAATTTAAAAGTGCGCAAGGCACCCTAACATACTCTTAAATAATTTCTGACTATTAATTAATAGTTTCCATGGCTAGCTAGATTTCGGAAAATGATTAGAAAAAATTCCATGTTTTTTACATATTTGATGCTATCTAGATTTTGAACAATAACATAGAGAAAATCTTTTTCTACAAAAGTTGTTGAGAATGATAAGGTCTTTCAATATATAGGGAAAAATGGTATGTTCCAGGGAAAATAATGATTTTTTTATGATTTTGAGTCATTTTTTGTGATTGTCGTAAGTTATATCATAAGGGCATCTAATTTTTCCGAAAAAACACGTTGCTAAGTAATATTTGAACAAGAAACATGAGTGCTGGTGGCAACAAAAATCCGAGTCGAAGACGAGGATTTTTGCACCTGCACGAATGCATTTTGTTATAAAAATATTACTTAGCATTGTGTTTTTTTGGATTTTTTTCACAGGAAAAATTAGATGCCCGAATGGTATTTGACAAGACTATTTCATAAGTAACAGATTATTCTGCATACACATAGCTTACAAAACATATACTACCTATTATACAACAGCTGTCGAGGGAAATAGTCTTCACAAAATCACTGACTGCGAGTTAAATAATTAACAGATCTTCTTCTTAAGACCAATAATAAAACCAGGCCCTTTCCGGAAATACCACGTAATTAAATATATTTTTAAGAGTATTATTTTCACGCTCAGAAAATAAAAAGTAATGGTCTTTCAAAATTGTTTCCGAAAGTATAATAGCAATTTTGTCATATTTTTCATAAACAAATCTTATAGGCGTGCTTTCTGTACCAATCAAAGTTACCTACCCACTGTATACTGTTAACAAAAGACAGGGCAGCTAGGGCAAATTATTATGAAGTAAAATGGGTTAATGTTAGTCGGAGTTACTCACCGTGGAACGGTGCAGCTGCATTTAGCCGAACGCCGTAGGTAATAAACTTTAATGAATGGTGTTTCAGTAAATGAGCTTAATTTTATATTAATTAAGCCTCCAGCCGAGTGACCCACTCGCTATACAGTTGAAACATTTCCGCAAGATTGTCTTATTTTATACCTTTTTACTTAATTGTTGCACGCGACATTTTGTCTGCAACCGGCTTTTCAACAAAATAGCACTTAGAATTTTTTTAGAGAAATTTGCACACTGGATCCCTGTCCTACGGGTCAATTGACGTCGGATAGGCTGGTGTTGGGCTCATTCTGAGTTCGTTTAATTCGTTTGATTGTTGAGATACAGTACATTTGGTGTCAGAAGTGGGATTTTAAGAGGACCCCGAGGTGAATGCCCACAACCAGAAAACAGACCGCAATGGAAATGGAAAAGTTGATGGAAATGTTTATGAACAAATTTGATGAAATGGACAAAAAACACGAAGAAAGAGAAAAGAAACTTCCAAGTTCAATTTCGACCGGATTTTCGGTTTCTACGGGCCAAACTGCGTCGGATAAGCATATTATTTCCGTCAAATTTTAATTTTTTCGCGAAATCGTCTTTCAGTTTCCAAAGGTAGCTCAAAAAACGTTATTTGCATAGACACAAACTGTCTCGTCGTAATATTCGAACAATGATAATGTTGATGTATTTGTGATTTGAGTCCTCCGTCATACAGCTTGTAGAAGACAAATTTTATTTCACATGTATATAAAATAAAAATTGAAATCTATACTAAAACCAAACGTATGTCCTCCGCGATCCGTTCAAACTCGCATTTTCTAGATTTCTTCCAAACTCCGGAACATTCTCGAGAACCGCTAGGCGTTAAAAATAACCCGGAATATTGGAACGGAAAGACCGGGAAGCAATAACGCCTTCGGCTGCCGGAAATGTAAAACAGATGCAGCCTCGGCGGGAGATGAAAGGGCCACTCCGGCTCTGCGACACGCTGAAGGACTCCTATTAAGGCCGGGGGCGTGTCCTATAGCGGCCTGGAACAAGTCCTAATTATCGAGTCCACTTCCTTCGTTGCATCTCCGGATCGGCTGGAGATAGTCGCTTTACGCAGTATTTTGCTTTCTTCCTTCCTTGTTAATATATACAGGGTGTAACTAAACTGATGGTCAAAAATGAAACCACGTATTTTTGGAGTCAAAATAAGGGCATTTCTTCATATATTCTTTTCTCCTACGGGCCATAGTTTTTTTTATACAGAGCGTAGAAGTTTGGAGAAAAATACACATATTTCTTAGTATTTCTAGAAGTATACGAGACATTTTCTTCAAACTTGGCGTGTCACATGAGCAGATGAGCCGTCAAACTTAAGGTTGACATGAAGCTTCTGAGGCTCCCAGTTGCGGAGATACAGGGTGTTAGTAAAATTAATTAGTTCAGAAAAATATGAATACCCTGTATAATCGCATTTTTGAATTTGTTTTGAGTGGTGAATAGAATGGTTAAGAATAAATCTAGCAATCTGTGGATGTCAATTAAACTTTATTTAACAAAATACAAAAGCAAAAACAATAATAAAAGAAACGTATTGCTATTAGAAAATTAAATTATTAAATGTTCGAAATGACCGCCGTCTCTTTCAATACACGCAACTATGCGTTTCCGCATGTTTATTATTGCCATTCGCAAGTCCATAGCAAAAGTGCATATCAGTCAATTCTTCAAATGAAAATATAATTTTTCAAAATATGGATACTAAGGTGCAAAGTTGGCAGCCAAATTATTCAAATAATGCCAAGTTTAATTGACATCCACAGATTGTTAGATTTATTCTTAAAGTGACTTTTTTATTGCAGCATTGCCGTTCTTTGAAAATAATTAAAAAACGGCTGAGAATATGAAAAAATACTAAGATATACTTTTTGTTAACCATTGAATTTACCATTTAAAACAAATTTAAAAAATGCGATTATACAGGGTATTCATATTTTTCTGAACTAATTAATTTTAATCACACCCTGTATCTCCGCAACTGGGGGCCTCACAAGCTTCATATTAACCTTAAATTTGACAACTCATTCGCTCATGTGACACGCCAAGTTTGATGAAAATATCTCGTATACTTCTAGAGATAATAAGAAATATGTGTATTTTTCTCTAAATTTCTACGCTCTGTATAAAAAAAAACTATGGCCCGTAGGAGAAAAAAATATATGAAGAAGTGCCCTTATTTTGACTCCAAGAATACGTGGTTTCATTTTTGACCATCAGTTTAGTTACACCCTGTATACTATACAATGTGTCCCGGATAAGAATGAACAGCATGGGGATCTTGTAAACGGTGAGAGATAGAACAACGGTTAAATGGGGAAAAAGTTGCGCAATCTTAAGGTCAATAAAATGTTACAAACAGATTTCTAATACCTTTTTCGTTTTTGAGTTATTTTGAAAAAAGTTAAATTTTGCTTTTGTTAAAAGTTGTTATCAAAGAAGAAGAAAAAAAGAGAAACACTTTCTTATGGCACTTTTTAACGGGCTCTTAGATGGCGTTTTTAAATTTATTCTACAACATTTACAACATTTAGTTTTTGAGAAACCATCTCCAACTTTATTTTTTTAAATACGGACTTGGATTTTTTTGCCGATTTTGAAAACACTTTTCATTGCAAATACCGTGATGTATGGCACGAAATATTTTTAAAATGTTTTCAGACAATTATACTGAAAATTCCTTTTTTCCATTCATTTTTTTCTATTGCGGCCCTGTATGTAATAATAAGAAGTCTAAATATTAATCAGTATTATTGTCAACAATTTAACTCACAGTTTATTTTTACTTCGAGAACTTAATATTTTTAAATACGGCCCTGTCTGGTAAGCGTTTTCCTCTGTTGTTGTACAGCAAACAGTGTCGCATTGTGTTTTGGAGTAAATTCTTCGCTTTTTCTAATAATAATTGTGAGTAGAAAGCTTTAAGCCAATGACGCAAGACATAACATATTAAATTTGTCGTCATTTGAAAAAGCACCCTCCATTTCTAATAGGTAATACAAATTATTAACTAAATGATACAGTGGGAGTTATAACAAATGACAAGGGGTTGTCTTCGTTGTTTCAAAGCCTTCTGGGTGGAGGATTTTTATTTATTTTTTATTATCATATGTGACTGTTATTAGCCTTTACCGACCTTTTTTTGGTTCTCCGATTGAAAAATAAGTTGTAAGTTAAATTGTTGACAATACTGATTAATATTTAGACTTCTTATTATTAAATACATCATAAATGAATGGAAAAAAAGGAGTTCTCAGTATAATTGTCTCAAAACATTTTAAAAATATTTCGTGTCATACATCATGGTATTTGCAATGAAAAGTGCTTTCAAAATCTGAAAAAAAAATCTAGGTCCGTATTTAAAAACATAAAGTTGAAGATGGTTTCTCAAAAACTAAATGTTGTTGAACAAATCTAAAAACGCCATATTAAAGCCCGTTAAAAAGTGCCATAAGAAAGTGTTTTTCTTTTTTTCTATCTGTGATAACAACTTCAGAAAAAATAAAATCTTGACGTGACATGATCTTTGAGAAAGGAGGAAGATTTATCCTCCGAAAGCTCAGAAAACAAATTTGTTGAAGTTATCTTTTGAGTTACACGTTTAAAGTTTCGTTCATTTAGTGTTAAGAATTTATGAATTTTCGAGGCAACTTGAAAAAGTTGTCTTTCAATCAGTTTGGTGGCGAAAAACCCAATTAAAAATTAAATGGATATGCGGGGGCTCTCGGTTCTCGAGCCCCAGTCCCAGCCGGTCAAGTGCGTAAACAAAAGTAAACAAAATGAAAAATAGTGCGAGGAAGGTTTTGAAGGTAAGTTTTAGGGGCACTCTTCTAAAAAAAGTTAGTAAAACTTATGTATTACTGCATTCTGAATCGAAGTTTTCCACAACCCCTTCCTAAATCGCCCATTTCTTCTCGTTACGACGAATGCAACGGCACCATCCTTCTTCCGACGCATCGACACATATACCCCCACAAATCACAATTCATCTCAGATTTGCCGCGCGAGCAGCGCTTAGGTATTGGTGTCGCATAGTGGCGTCTCTGCGATTTTTCACGGCGTACGCGGAAAAAGGACCGATAAAAATCGTCTTACAGTGGCAAAAACTCGGTGAACATACATTTCAGGAGCGGCGGGGTATGCACGAAGCGGGTCGAAATGGGTCGCTAATAGAGTAGAGTTGGTATAGGACAAGAAAGTAAAGACAGAGAGGGGGGAGGTAAGAGGAGGAGTAACAGTAGGAGCAGGAGGAATAGGCCATTTTCATGATTTTTTATTAAATGTTTGGAACTATCGAAACTGCATTAACTTTGTTTCAAATGTGGGAAATTTTTCTTTTTCCTAAAAAAAGTGTTCAAAATGACATTTAATAATGATTATTTCCCTAATAGTGCTTGCATCCAATAAGGTAGCTCCTTGCATAAAAATCCAACCAATCATATTATGCCTCTGCTAGCGATAATTGCAGTTGTGCAAAAGCAAAGCCGTAATACCACTTGTGCAATTATCACTTAGTTGCTTAGCAACCGCGAATCTGTTCGATACAAACACGTACCTACTTCTTAAAATTGGTGTGTTTTACAACACGGTTCTAAATTATTCAGCTTACAAATTATGTTGCGGTATTATTAAGCATTGTATCAATGAATTTATATAACTTTTACATTGCTAAATTGTTGTTATTAGACCTCCGTCTCCGTTTAAATTTATGACACACATTCAGAAAATAAACCAACGCTAACAGGGTGTAGGTATAATCGCATTTGCCTTGGATATTCAAACGTCATCTTTGTTTACTCGAATGACGCTACAGTCAAAGCTGTCAATAAACTGGTTCAAAATGAGTCGTTTTGAAAACATAGAAAAAATTAATACAGAAATTATTAAATCGTATTCGTGAAATAATCTCGACAAATATCACTCGTGCCGGAATTTTTTCTAAATAATTTTATTCTCAAGCGCTATTTTGCCCATTAGCAAAACCACTCGTACAAATTGGGCTTTTATTTTCAGAGATAAAATCCCTCGAGCTTCCCTCTCGGGATTTATCAGAAAATAAAAGACCAATTTATACTCGAGATCTTTCTAGGCAAAATTGCGCTTCCGAAAAAATTATCGATAAAATTTCTGGCACTTGTGATATTACATACGAAAATGTATGTATAGACAGTAAACGTAGAAAAACTTTATTAATTATTAATTTTATGTAGGTTTACCAAAATCCATGTGTTGTTTAGAAAAAGAATAACAACATTTTTCGAAATTTGATAGAAAAAGACTAAAAAGTAATAAAACCATATTATTTGCCTTCCCATCAATCTAGGTGTACCAAATTCCAATGTGATATGTTTTTTATTTTGGAAGAAACGAGCAAAATATACAATAATGTAAAGTTTCAAAATCGAATGTTTGCCAAACGCTTTAAACAAACATATTACATGTATACATCATTGAAATGGTGACAATGATCAGATTTCCAATATATAAAAATATACAGGGTGTTCCATTAAATCTACCGTTTTCAACCTGTCGCTACCTATATCAATGACCGTGTCGCGATCAGCTACCCCAAAGAAAACTGCTCTGGTCACGTCACGAGCACTCGAAGGTAATTACAAAGACACACCCCACCTTCTTTTAAATTGATGGCATTCCACAGAGACTTCATCAACGCTGGCGCTACCTACGAATTATTGCATCTTGACTGTAATTTCCAACCCTAAAGCTAAGGTCACGAAAACGGGTAGCCTTAACGCAGTTATAACGGCGAATTTTAGCCTTTAGTTCGGAATTTGGAAGGAAAAAAACTAGCACAGATTATCTAGGTTAGATTATTAGTTCGATAGTTACCCTCATTTAGTTTAAACTGGACCGACACTATATTAAAGACCCGAGCATGACGTCAAATTTCATTGTTGTTTACGGACTGGGGTGGCGCCACTCGACGAAAAAAATGGCGACTTATTAAAGGTTATAGGGGGGTATTCTGTGGTTATTGGTATGTCAGTTACTGACGTTTAAAATGTCCCAAATTTTAAATATCCAGCTTTATTACGATTTGCCTTCTTTTTACGGTAACGAATTGTCTTTGCATCCAGTATTTAGCAGTTTTATCCTATTAACACAGCTTTTATAGGTAGATTTGTTTGTGATAACATCCAATTTTCATGCACATGAAGGAAATGGTATGCACACTGCACAGACCTTTAGGTGAATTGCAGAAGAATAAACACTATTTCGGAATTATGGGATGATCTGATCAACCAGGTGAAGAAGCAAAAATTCTCGATATTATTTTGGTAGAGTATTTTGTAACGTATGCAAGAATGAAAATAGAAAATTTTGTTTATAGCTCCAAAGCGAAACAATAGTCTTCCGTATAAAGAAGACACTGAAAAATCTAATGCGTTTTATGCTTACTTACACTACAACTAGCCATGGACTTCATTTCCAACCAAAAGGTACCAAATACACTTGCTTGCTTCTTAGACTCGCTAAGAAAATGTATAGAAACATGCCATGTGAACTTGTCAAATTAGAGGGACATAACAAACAAATATTTTATTTTATTTTGGATATTAAATTCGTTGTAACAGACACATTTGCATGTTTTTATTTTGTAGAAGATTCTGCAACAATGGTGTTTTAACATTAAACCACCATGTAAATTTGTTTCGTCGTGTGGCGCCAGTGGCGATCGCTTGAAACAGCGCCATGCACAGGTCTTTAATATAGTGTTGGCCCCCGCTCTCCAATCAGCGACGACCTGACGTCAGAAGAAGCTCCTAACGCTGCCAGGGCCGTATTGGGGCACTTCTATCGAACGACCAGAATAAAAATATTTATAACACGACGTCCTCTATTGTTTTTTTTCTTTTCCGTTGTCGTTCGGTTGATGTAGTGCACGGCGACCGCGCAGTTGTTAAAACAAGACAAACTGCCGAATAAAATGCTAGGTTAGTGCTTCCCATTCAGATCCGGCACAATAAAAACCAAATAGGGAATACGAAGTGGCTGGTGGCCCGGGGTTCCGTAAGTTTTTACAGTTTTTTTCGGGCTTGTATACGAGTTCCGACCCATAAGTTTTATTTTACAAGTATGGGGGTAGTAAAGTTGGATTTATTGTGTGAAATTTGTACAGCGGGGGCGCGAGACCTCACACGGATCCTATTCCCGGAAAATATGGTCTTATTTTGAGAGCACGCGAAGGCTTCAGGTCTTTCCTTAAGAAATCGGAGCAATATTTGGCCCAGATCTCCTCACACTGATGGCGCCTTGGCATCCATTATTCTGAAAGGTATTCGTCACTTTGTCCGGTTGAGATAATTATTGCAAATCCGGAGTTGGTCTCCCGAGACTTTTTATTTCAACTTTTTCGGTCAATGGAAGACTTGAAAAGTTACCTTTCAAAATGTCCTGCACACTATTTTTCATTTTGTTTATTTATTGGGTACTAGTAGAACGCTACACAACGCGAGAACGCGAGGCACCGTTCATAGGATGAGTCACGCGGGAACAGACAGACAAGACGCGGCGCGGAACTCAAAAACAAAAGCCTCAATTTAAATTTAAGGAGAGGTGTCGTATAATTGACAAAATTGTCGTCGATAGCGATCGGAGTAGAGAGATATGGACAGCAGCTAATCCCCCACGAAGATGCATTCCGAACGTGATATTGATATTATCACACCGGGCTGGGCATGCCCTGTGCGTGCCGCGAGAGAACCCTGTTGTCCCTCGCGACTTGCCGGGGATCTTTGAGGGGGACGACTGGCAGTGGATGCCGGACGTAGGTAATCACAGGAGAACACACACGTCACTAACGACACGAGGTAATTATAAAAACTTGGTTAAAACTTGGTAAAAATAATTAGTATGACTATTTGAACATGTAGGCCAGGGGAATTACGGTAAAAAATAACGAAACCTGGGCAAAATTCATAACCGCATTTTTATAATGCCATCACAAAATATTGGTAATAAATGAACGCCAGAATTGTTTTTTATACAAAATAAACATACGCGTGTGGGCGTTTTTTTAGAAAAATACATTTTCTTGTTGTAATAAAGACGGCATAAATATTAACTGCGAATTTTAAGCTGCATTTATTAGTAAGTAAGATATATAAAGTTGAGATTGATAAATTAAACAGATTACGGTTGCGCAAGTATCCGAATGATGTAATAATGACATTTTGTGTAATATTTTGTTGGGCAAAAATATTAACTGCGTTTTTATTATTTATAATTACCTTAAAAATCAAGTATTAACAGTTTGTTCTGAAATTAAACATATTGTTTCGCCGGAAATCGCATTTTAAAGAAATTGGAAGCTGTCTTTGAGAGCAAAATTATTAACTGGCTGATTTTTGTTAAACTTTGTAAGTGGATACTAAGTCTTGTTAAATTTTTTTAAATTAAACAAAAAATGGTAACGGGAGTATTTTGAAATGACAACTGACAGTTGACCTACATGCGCCGTAAATAAATGTTTAATTTCGCCATATGTGATTTAATATAGTTATATTGTAAAAACTCAAACAAAAAAACAGTTAATATTTTTGCTTTCCTAAAAAATAACAAGTGACAGTTGACCTATATATGCGCCGTAAATAAATGTTTAATTTCGCTATAAATGATTCAATATAGTTATATGGTAAAAAGTTAAACAAAAAAAACAGTTAATATTTTTGCCTAGTCTATACCAATGAGAAGTGACAGCTGACGTACATGCGGCAGATAAATGTTTAATTTTGTATAAGTTACATTCTATTTGGGAATGATCATCTGCAATAAAAACGTAGTTAATATTTTTGCTTTTGCCGAAATAGAAAATTATCCGTATTTTATCCCTCTTTGTCGACCTAAGTTACTTCCATATTCTTAAAATGTTTAATTTCTTAATATATGTTAGCAAGGGACGTTTTTTACCTAAAGAGTCTAAAAAAATCCAGTTAATATTTTTGCTCGAAATTTCTAACGAAAAATAGGTGTTTTTTGAGGTAACTCAAGGTTCCGTTTTTTCAAAATGTTTAATTTTTGGTTTCTACCAACGTATTTACTTAAAACTTTGATATGGTAAAACAAAATGACAGTTAATATTTTCTTCTAGGTAAAATTCTATTTTCCCTGGCCTAATAGATGGTTCTCAGTGTCACTTTTGTGACAATGTACTGGGTGTATCGTGATCGTGATTCCGAGCATTCCTGCAAAGTGTCTGCCAGATTGCCCGAACTCCAAGTATCTGCAACATCATATATCTAAGCGTTACCGCAATCCTTTCGGCGAAAACCCGGAACGCCGCCCTTAAATACTTGATGACGGATGTAGCGAGGCCCGTTCAATATTTACAGGTGTGTTTATTCGAGATCCCGAACGCATGCGACGACGTGGAAGTAAGCTCCTCTAAAAGGGACGACGCGAGCGGAAAGATTTATGGAAAGTTCAGTTTTTCTGCGAGCTTGGGATTTTGTGCCGCGTTTCGCACATCACTACATCCGAAAACAATGGTTTTTGAGACAAAAACCCCTGCGTCTCTTGAGGGAAGCGTTTTTGAATATACAGAGTGTGCCGCAAAAAGTTGGAAACTTTTTATTTTTTGTCAGAAAATTCAAAAATAAATAAAAAAAAATTTACAGAAAAATTAACACCGACTTCAAAAATTTGCCCGTATACACACTCCACTAAAAATTTAAAAAAATATAACAAAAAATAACACCGACTTCACAAATTTGCCCGTACCTATGCACATTTCAACTAAAATTTTAGAAATATTTTTCTATTTCTAAATAGAGTTATCTTTGGATTTGGTGACAGTCAAGGCAAGGAATTTAAATCTATTTAGATATGAATACATCGTATCCTACATACATCATAACTTACTGTCGCCGACTCCAAAGATAAATCAATTTAGAAAGAGAAAAATATTTCTAAAATTTTAGTCGAAATGTGCATACGGGCAAATTTGTGACGTCGGTGTTATTTTTTGTTATATATTTTTTAAATTTTAGTGGAGTGTGCATAGGGGCAAATTTTTAAAGTCGGTTTTAATTTTTTTGTTAAAATTTTTGTATTTCTTATTTTTTAGTGAATTATTAAGACTTATTGAAGTCGGTCCAATATTAAATTCCATCCCCTATTTGCCCACCCTTAGGACTGAAATTTTTGTTTTCAAATTTAATTTCTCTTCTAATTGAAATGTGACCACCCCTAGGGTAACCCATTTCTAATAAGGTACCTAAGGTACCCCCTTTCCAATAAAGAAAGAATCATCGAAGTCGGTCCAATATGAAATTTCATCCCCTATTTTCCACCCTTACGGGTGGAATTTTTTCTTCAAATTTAAATGGGGCCACTCCTAAAGTAATCCCTTTCTAATAAAAAGAGAATCATCGAAATCGGTCCGATATGAACTTTCATCCTCTATTTTTCCACCCTTAGGGGTGGAATTTTTTCTTCAAATTTAAAAGGGACCATTCTGTAGGTATACCCTTTCAAATAAAAAAGAATTGTCCAAATCGGTTTATAAATGACGGAGTTCTGAGGTAACAAACATAAAAAAAATACAACCGAATTGATAGAGGTTATCAAAAGGAGGAGATCTCCTTTTTTGAAGACGGTTAACAAAAAATTTTTTTCAATAACGATACGACTTAGAATTTTTTTTTCTTTGAAATGTTAACTCAGAATCATGTTTAAATCCAGGCTGCTTTCAATAGTTTTCAAATATTCCTACATTATCATTAAAAAAACAAATAATTTGTGGACGCGGGTGGGCCGTCTCTTCTGGTACACCCTGTATACGTTCCGATATTTCGAGACCTGTTCCTTGAAGGTGACGGGCGAGGCTATAAAGTCCCGTCGATTCAAATATTTACAAAAGAATCCAATTTGGGGGGGAGGCCATCGCAAGGGTGCCGCGAAAAAAGAAGTCCGTGAGAAAGTCCAAATTCTAATTTGAAATAGGGAATGTAATTTCGTCCAGACCGGCCGACAGGGTTTATACCACGTTTGTACTAACTTCTGGAGAGAAGGAAACTCTGCGGGGTCTCAAGTGGCAGAACTTACGCGGGTAGAAACTTCCGCAAGTTGTGCTAGTGGTGAAAATGTTCATTTAAAACTATAGCTAGTAGATATAAGTATACAAGGTTTGATTCGGCAGATCTTCAAACAGTTTGAAACTGTCAGGAGCATGCGCGGTTTCGTTTCTGGCACGTCAAAATGAAACTGCGCATGCTCCTGACACTTTCAAACTCGATTGAAACAGACCTAGGTACACTGTATTCATAGCCTACCCCTTTTTCTTTCATAGAACCAGCGTCACCAATAGAAATTTGTTTTGGTGTGAGCCCATAAAAAGCGTCGATTGCAAAATAAAGTTTTGGTATGTGGAGTTAAGCAAAACAAATATGAAACTATTTTAACCTGATGACGGCTATATAATATGGCCCAAACGTACGTCGTTTTTACTGTGAAGTTGAAATGACTTGTCAATAAAACATGGTAGATGTAGATAAACGGGAAGTTTTCTTAACAAGGGTTACTATTAATTGACTATTTTGATTTGCCACGTTACGTCCAATCAATGTTTGAAATAGAACCCTCCTACGTATTGTTTTATACACGACCAGACTAGCTCTTTGGTGGCACTGTTTATTCCCCTCTCAGAATTATCCGCACCCCTAAAACTTCCCCCACCTACACACCCCCGTCATCCCCTAACCGACGAACAACCCGCGGCAGTCAGGAAAATCTCGACTTGTTTCGACCCCCCACCCCTTGACAGGTGCACGGGCTTTTAAACCAAAACGGCGACCTTGAGCCCCCGCCCTCCCCAAAAAGGGGGTTAGATCCGACCCTCGTCTGATCGGCTATTTGGCGGGGGCTCAGGGTTTATGAGGAATAAGGGTTGGGACATAAAAACGGAAAGAAGGGAGAAGGGTAGTTGTGTTAATTGGGAGGTTTTTTTTTTGGGGCGGGGAGGAGGGAGATGGTAGTAAAATTGTGCGCGTTCAGTTTCGGTGGGGTTAATGAAATTGTTTATTAGCGTATGGAAAATAATAATGGGGAACTTAAACAATTTTTTTTATTTCTTTAATATATTTACCTATCTATAGAAAGAGCACATACCAAATATCAGCCCTCAAATCGCAATATTTAATTTGCAATAAATAATTAAACTTGAGACCTCAAGCTATTCATTTCAAACGACACGAAAAGCGCGGGAATGGTTGTGACGTCATATAGCTCGATTTATCAGAAGGCAGTGACAGGAGTGACAGCTGCACAGAATTAGGGGAGGAAGAATGGAAATTTAACGTTAAAATAAACAGTTCGGCGATCCATTTCCAGAGGGATCTGATGTAGGTCAAAAATAAGAACCGCCTAAAAGCACTTCTTTAACTGAATGGTGAGGCTACAGGACTAGTAATTCGTAGGTCTCGGGTTCAATCGCACAAGAAGTTTTTTTTAATCACTGATTATTTTTAGTAATAATTGGACAATGGTTATTATGAAGATTATTACACAATCTACTCCATAGTGTATTTAAATTCAAAGTACTTACCTAGACCTAATATGAAATTGTCAGTAGCAGGAAAAATGACCTCGGAGAGTTTTTTAAGACCCGAGGCAACACGGGCATTAAACAACCTCCTCGGCCAAAAAAGTGCGCTTACCTACGCATCTCGCAATGTAAATAACTATTTAATACAGCACACACTTTTCAAACATTAACAACAATATCAAGACTGCGATACTTAGACTATAATAAGACGGATAGACAAGGATGGGACGTTCTCGTTGATCTTTCTAAACAAAGCTTGCGTGGTGCTGTAGTTTTTCTACATGTGCCGCCCATATTAGTTTATACATGGTGCCGCCGCCTACCAGAGGCGCCACCACCAACGAGCTAGTTGACGTCACAACCAAGGAGGGCGCGTTACAAGAATGATTTGAATTATGCAGTTTTTAATTGCTTATATTTATTACATAAAAATAAAAAATGAGTTTTTTGTGAACTTTGGTTCATTTAATGGCAATCAATTACCTTTGAAAGTAATATTTTTCAAATTTAATTTTTGTGCAAGTTCCCCATTGTTTATAAAAGTCTAAAAAAATTCAATATTTTTATAGACTTTTTAACAGATTTTTTTTAGGTCGTAGAAGAAGAATCTGAAATTTAGTTTTTTTTTTGCTTAGTACAACGAACACCAGGTAATATATACAATGTGTCCCTAATAAGAATGAACCGCATGGGTACCTTGCAAACGGTTAGAGATAGAACAACGGTTAAATGGACAAAAAGTTGCGCACTTTTAAGGTCAATAAAATGGTACAAACAGATTTCTAATATATTTTTTCATTTTTGAGTTATTTAGAAAAAAGTAAAATTTTGCGTATTCGATAGGAAAAAAAGAAAATAACTTTCTTATGGCACTTTTTAACGGGCTTTAAGATGGAGTTTTTAGATTTGTTCTCCAACATTTCGTTTTTGAGAAACCATCTTCAACTTTATTTTTTTAAATACGGACCTTGATTTTTTTTGCATATTTTGAAAGCACTTTTCATTGCAAATACCATGATGTATGACTCGAAATGTTTTTAAAATGTTTTGAGACAATTATACCGAAAATTTCTTTTTTCCAATCATTTTTTTCTAATGCGGCCCTGTATTTAATAATAAGAAGTCTAAATATTAATCAATATGTGTGGGTCAAATCTTTCAACTGAATTTTAAACCAGTTCCATCCCGATTGAGCTGATATTTTGCACAACTTTTTGTGCTGGTGACAATAGAATCTAGTGTACTCAATATTTTCTAAAATTTATTTGTGGCGTAAACAGATCCATTGAATTTTAATTTAATAATAATAATTTTAATAACAATCATAGGATTTTGTGGGATAGTTCCAAACCAATTCTCATAGAAGAAGTAGGAAATAGACGAAAAATTAAAGAATCAGCATTTATTCTAGGAAATACAGACAACTGTGTTGCTGAATGTTCAGTGGAATTCAGTAAAATATTATTGCCACTTATTCAAAGAGAAGTTAGTATAAATAATTAGGTAGAACACAGGGTACAATATCAGACAGGTGGCTAGGCTATTGTTTCTGTTGTCATGACATTTTAACCTGAAATGTATTAATCTGTCATTTCACTTTGACGTGACATGATCTTTGAGAAAGGAGGAAGATATATTCTCCGAAAGCTCAGGAAACAAACTTGTTGAAGATATTTTTTGAGTTACAAGTTCAAAGTTTAGTTCATTTACTGTGAAGAATTTATTAATTTTCCAGGCAACTTGAAAAAGTTGTCTTTTAACCAGTTTGGTGGCGAAAAACCCAATTAAAATTCAATGGATACTGTACTCAATACTGTAATTTGTTCGAAATGACCGCCGCTGCAAGATGGCGGATTAAACCTTTTTTTCTTTACCGAGTAGAAAACGATAAGGTGAATGACGTCATTTTCTTGTAAAAATACATCCTCTCATTGATATTTAGTTTTTAAATCTTTCAGAAATTTCATAAATATTTTACAAAAAAAACTAAATTAAATGTTTTTTAGAGCGTTCAGATTTGATGCACTTATATTCCTCACAAACCCTCAAAGCCCTCAAGGGTTTCAGTCTTAAGCACTACTCATAATGCATGTTGTGTTAAAGCAAATTAACCCCGCCACTTTTTACTGTTCCACCGTTTAAACACTCTCGCAAACAAACCGGCGTTTGTTTTCGAATTTACCGCCCGATGCCCAGGGCCCGCTTCGCGTTTATCCATAATTTAATCGCCGCGAAACAAGCCCGTCAAAACGGGAACCCCTGTAACCTCGAATTGAAACAGGGGCTCCCCAACGGCCAAATTCGATCTAGTTTGCCGGCGATTTTCAGGTGTTCGAAATCGTCGGTAGTGCAAACAAAATCAGTAAATCACATGCAACACTTTTGTTTTTCCGTTGTATGGAATTTACAATGGATTTACCCAAAAAAAGTACACTCAAAAAATACTGTCGAGTAAAATATAGATATATAATGTAATGTAATGCAATGCAATGTAATGTAATGTAATGTAATGTAATGTAATGTAATGTAATGTAATGTAATGTAATGTAATGTAATGTAATGTAATGTAATGTAATGTAATGTAATGTAATGTAATGTAATGTAATGTAATGTAATGTAATGTAATGTAATGTAATGTAATGTAATGTAATGTAATGTAATGTAATGTAATGTAATGTAATGTAATGTAATGTAATGTAATGTAATGTAATGTAATGTAATGTAATGTAATGTAATGTAATGTAATGTAATGTAATGTAATGTAATGTAATGTAATGTAATGTAATGTAATGTAATGTAATGTAATGTAATGTAATGTAATGTAATGTAATGTAATGTAATGTAATGTAATGTAATGTAATGTAATGTAATGTAATGTAATGTAATGTAATGTAATGTAATGTAATGTAATGTAATGTAATGTAATGTAATGTAATGTAATGCAATGCAATGCAATGCAATGCAATGCAATGCAATGCAATGCAATGCAATGCAATGCAATGCAATGCAATGCAATGTAATGTAATGTAATGTAATGTAATGCAATGCAATGCAATGCAATGCAATGCAATGCAATGTAATGTAATGTAATGTAATGTAATGTAATGTAAATGCAATGCAATGCAATGCAATGCAATGCAATGCAATTCAATGTAATGTAATGTAGAAATAATATAATTATCGATTTTAACGCTAAATTAAAGTAAGCATAGTAGACTTTCAAATTTTGAAAATAAAGCGGTTTCGAATGTCGAATAGCTAGTCTATAATTTCTATTTTAAATAAAAAAATGCGAAACTCGTAGATATTATTATTTGTTAGTATTGTTGTATTGTATTGTTAGTATTGTTAGTATTAGTTAGTTAGTATTGTTATTTGTTATGAAAATAAATTAAAAATACTTAATATTGTCAATTGAACATAACACTTTACAGGTAGGTAATTCCATAAGCAATTGTCCTGAAAAAAAGTCATACCTTCTATTACAATACAATAAATGCTCAGTGAATACACCAGTAATTACACCTATACTAAAATGTCTCTTTAACTGGACACTAGATTATTTATGTTGCATACCCCTAAGAATGACAGGTGACGACAGAACCGTCCTCAGAAAATTTGATGTTTGGTTAGAATATTGGCGTTATTTTGTTTTAATATCAGTATCCTTTACATTTTTAGTGATGTGCATATGAAATATATGTGGTCATCATAACAAAGAATTCTCTTTCATTTTGATTTAAATGTAGCCCAGAAAATCAAGTTTAAATATCTGACATAATCTGTGAATATGCAAAGCAGCTTAATGTGCCCCTGGTCTAAATGCCGCAAACTTTTGTTAACCATTTCTGGTACCTACTTAAAGAGAGATTTTAGTATACTTTTCACATATGGATTTATTGTATGGGTAACTTTGTGTCAACCACAAATATTGCCAATATTTTTTCTTATTTTTTTTAAGTAAATACAGAACAATTTAAAAAAGCACTAAGAGAAAAAGGTTTTTTTTTCGATTTTTGCATTTTTAATATGAGCCCTAATCAAACTGCAAAGATACAATTTTAAAGTATCTCTCGGTGTTTGTACTGGGTACTCCTAAAAACCATATTTTTGCTATGTTTGAAGCTATTTTGTGAACGCTCTGTATAAGCTAGTATGTGGGGTTTTCTGGTATGGCCAATGCGACTGTGCTATCCATTTTTTCCTAAAAAAAACTGCCTAATGTACTTTTGCAGTTTTTAGGGGTCTAATTTTGATTGTGATAGGTCATGGAAAAGAGGAATCTGAAGGAAATTAATACCAAAATGTAGATCTTTCGGAAAAATGAAAATCGTTCAACCCGTAAAAAATAATGAATTGTCTCTACTTGAAGTGCAATACTCTGTATGTGGACTTTATTGACCATTTAGCAAACTAGTTGAGATATTTAAGACAAAAATTGGTACAAAACGGGATGGGTTAGCAAAAAACCTGTCAATATCAAACATCTTATATAATACTAATAAAATGTATTGATTTTTTTTTCGATTTTAATTGTAAACAAAAATCTATTTTTTCGTATGTGTTATATTTTAATGGCAAATTTGGTTTTTTTTAATTATTTCAGGGTATTTCTGAAAAATGAACTAAAAAGTTTATTACTTTAAATAAAATAATTTTTAACAATAAACTTACATATTTAAAGCTATACTTTTGAAGGAGCCTAAAACATTTAGGGAAGATAAAATTAATGTTGCTCTGTATTTGGAAAAGTAAAACCTTGAATGGGTAAGTTTATTGGAAATGTTACTTTATTTAAAGTAAAAAACACGTCCTTTCTATTTAAGTTTTACTTAGCGGCAAAATTTTTTCGTTAATTTGCCAGAAACACCCTGAAATAATAGAAAAAATCAAATTTGCCAAGAAACCAAGACACATACAAAAAATTGCCAAGAGTGCATTTTTGTTTACAATTAAAATCTACATAAAAATCATTTATTACTATACAAGGCGATCATCATTTTTGAGCAAAATTAACTGGCAACATCAAAATTTACTTAAATCAAGTAAGAACGTTAAACGGGCACATTTAACCCAACGTTTCTCCCCTAATCACCGCCGTTCCATCTGCCCCCTAAAAACGTTTTAAAAACCCCCATTACTAACGATTTTTCCCCCCCTCCCGGAATCCGATTACCGGGGCGCATGCCGTCTGCCAAATTAGACGCCCCGGACTTTTTAGCATTCCCCGAGTCACAGGTTGCCGGAGTCAAAGGCCGACAGCGCCCGCCGTCCAAATTAGATTTTAACGCTTTGAACGCGGGACATTAATGCTCTTGGAACGCATCGCGGGAATACAGATGATTGGCGGGGCGCGAATGGGGAATATCCTGGCGGGAAGCTGAGAAATTTCTGTGGTAATCGGGGGTAAATAGAAAAATTTGGCTAGTGGAAGTCCGGGTACAGATAAGCAGTGGTTTGTGGAAGGCCAGGTACAGATAAGCAGTACTTATGGACCATGACAACGACGAACGACATGGTAGCGGAACAAGGCAATATAGCTTCTGAAATTATTAAACAATTTGTATGGTTGCTCTATAGGCCAGGGAAATTACGGTAAAAAATAACGAAACCTAGACAAAATTCATAACCGCTTTTTTAAAATGCCATCACAAAATATAAGTAATAAATGAACACCAGAATTGTTCTTTATACAAAATAAATATACGCGTGTGGGCGTTTTTTAGAAAAATACATTTTCTTGTTGTAATAAAGACGGCATAAATGTTAACTACGAATTTTAAGCTGCATTTATTAGTAAGTAAGGTATATAAAGTTGAAATTGATAAATTAAACAGATAACGTTTGCGCAAGTATTCGAATTATGTAAAAATGACATTTTGCGTAATATTTTGTTGGGCGAAAATATTATCTGCGTTTTTATTATTTATAATTACCTTTAAAATTAAGTATTAACAGTTTGTTCTGAAATTAAACATATTGTTTCGCCGGAAATCGCGTTTTAAAGAAATTTGAAGCTGTCTTTGAGAGCAAAATTATTAACTGGCTGATTTTTGTTAAACTTTGTAAGTGGATACTAAGTTTTGTTACATTTTTTTAAATTAAACAAAAATTCCTAACGGAAGTATTTTGAAATGACAAATGACAGTTGACCTACATGCGCCGTAAATAAATGTTTAATTTCGCTATATGTGATTTAATATAGTTATATTGTAAAAAGGTAAACAAAGAAACAACAGTTAATATTTTTGCTTTCCTAAAGAAATGACAAGTGACAGTTGACCTATATGCGCCGTAAATAAATGTTTAATTTCGATATATATGATTCAATATAGTTATACTGTAAAAAGTTAAACGAAAAAAAAACCAGTTAATATTTTTGCCTAGTTTATACCAATGAGAAGTGACAGCTGACGTACATGCGGCTCAGATAAATGTTTAATTTTGTATAAGTTACATTCTATTTGTAAAAGGGAGAATGATCATCTGCAATAAAAACGTAGTTAATATTTTTGCTTTTGCCGAAATAGAAAATTATCCGATTTTTATCCCTTTTTGTCGATCTAAGTTACTTCCATATCCTTAAAATATTTAATTTCTTGATATATGTTGGCAAGGGAAGTTTTTTTACCTAAAAAGTCTAAAAAAATCCAGTTAACATTTTTGCTCGAAATTTCTAACGAAAAATAGGTGTTTTTGGAGGTAACTCAAGGTTCCGTTTTTTCAAAATGTTTAATTCTTAGTTTCTACCATCGTAGTTACTTATAACTTTGATATGGTAAAACAAAATTGCAGTTAATATTTTGTTCTAGGTCAAATTCTATTTTCCCTGGCCTACTATGAGATAAACGGTGTTAAGTGTCAAATGGATTTTCATTATTAAATGTCGTTTTAAACCCCAACTATCCATTTGTAGATGGCTCTCTTTCTTTGAATACAGAACCCCAGGAAGGAGCAAATTTAGGACAGTCTATGCATATGGCGGGATGCCGTTTCCGTTTTTACAGTGGCGCGCACGTTTGAGTTGTTTCGAAATCGGTACCTACAATACAGGCAAAAAATTATAAGGCACAGTTTAAGTTTAGGAATCCTTGATAATGCAGCAATTCTAATTTTAAATTTCAAATTATGAAGAAGTAGGTACCTACACAAACGCCTATGCCACTTTGGTGCATGGCCTCAAAAGTTAATTTAAATTACAAAATTACTTACCGGTGGATTATTATCCTTAAAAAATTTTAGTTTTGACGCTCAGGGAAGTGCCACGAGCCGCACAATATTTCTTTTTTTTTTAATAATAGTTATTTACGTACCAAGGCACTGAAGTTCAACTTTTTATGACTCATGCGGAATTTAGTTGTCGAGGCCTCTGCTGAGGCAAATAAACCGCATTAGTCATAAAAAGAACTTCAGTGCCAAGGTACATATTATATATTTTTTTGAAATCGGAAAAAAAATGTTTTATTGGGCAAGAAAATAATCATAAGGGATCACCCGTCCATGAACCAACTGCGCGCGGCGTTGCTTGACTTTGCTGATCGCTCTACCTAGGTCAATTAAGATAATACACGGCGTCTTCGAACAGAAAAACCAAATTGCTGCCTGTTGTGCAGCCTCCACAGCAAATCTCTTGATATTCAAACCTACTAAAATATTTATACTGAAAGATTGCGCTGGTATGGCTAACAATTTCGCAATGTGTACGAAAAGTTAAATGGGCCTTTTGTGGCCGGCCTTTGAATATTTGGTCACTTTTGACGGATCCGCGTCTGACGTTTGATGTTTACATCTCGCCAAAGCCTACTTATTGAAAGAATCGTACAATAATGGGCTACTTCAGTGCCGATTTCTGAGCTTTTAATGTTCTACGGCTAGCCACTTGTGCAGCGAAATGCGGCTGATAGGCTTGCCATAATTTCACAGATCTTAGCTTATATGGATTTTTAGAGACCTTTCGACAATATTATATGGTGCATTAACCTTTACGTTGTGTTTGACGACAACCTTAAAAAAAACCTTAAAAGTGAAATATTATGTTGCTTGTAGAACATGTATATTTTTGAAAACTGCGTGACGCTTATGTGCTATATTCTTTTTGTGATGTCAATTACAGTTTTTTTTATGCTGTTTCAAGTGACTTTAGCAATACTATAGTACTTCGTTCTATGGACTCAGATCTATCATTTTTTTCTGTGAACGGAAACAGTTTCATCGCAGCCTCGGGATATAGCTCGCCGAAGCGCGCCTAACATTTCGCGAAGTATAAAATAATTGAATATATATTCCAACCTCGGCGGGAACTCCATACTTAATATGCTGGAATATAAGTAGCCGATTTTTATGAGGAAATTTTACGATTAGACAGTTTTTACAGCCCATTCTATACGCGGAACGATGCCTGATATTGAGTTGTTAAAGTTCGTGAGGGCCTCTCAAGCGTCAGTATATTTTCCTCATATTCTATATTAGAGTTTTTATTGCTTTTTACAAGGGAAGCACTTAAATCGCCATTGGTAGAAAACTATCTGCCAGTGCGATAAAAACCCGCAACAAAGAAAATATGTTTACAAATTGCTCGTTGACCAGAAGACACCTAAGGGGTTGGTATAATACAGGGTACTGTGCGAAGAGAACCGAACGGAATAAAAAAAATTGAAAATTTGTATACTCAGATTCGAAAAACACTTGTATTGCACTGCAAATGTTTTCTCTACACACCATACTATTATTATCTATTGCATGCGCCCTACGTGATATATTAAAAAATATATTTAATTTTTTTATATCTGGGAGCCTCGAAACTGTAGGTAGGTACACAGAAATTGCCCCGCAAGCAAATGTCATTAACGACTAAAAACGGATACAGATATAGTGTTTGCAAAATGAGGCTCTGCCATTCTACGTCCGAAATCCCGAAACAAACTGGATAATTCATGACGCTAGCCTGGGACTCCATTCAATATTTACAGGTGTGTTTATACGCAATATCTTTTTAAGAATTCACTGCTGGATATGATCCTCAATAGTATAATTGTATTTTTCTTGATATCGGCAGTGAAGTGTCCCAAAACCGCCATTAAAAGCTCAGAAATCGGCACTGAAGTAGCCCATTATTGTACGATTGTTTCAATTAAACATCAAATGTCAGACGCGGAGCCCTGCCAACATAGACTTATAAGCTCATAAGTCTATGCCTGCGAAATTGTTACCTATGATGGCAGCGCAATCTTTCAGTATAAATATTTCAGTTGGTTTGAATATCGATCTATTTTTTATGGAGCTCGAACTATTTTTTATAAGTAATATTAAATCAAAATGGAATCTCGCCCCGTCCAAATTCCACGGGTATATATCCTCCTCCAAAAATCACTTGAAATTCCCGTTATCCCCTTCCTCCGGTCTGTTTTATAGGAGCTACCAGGCAAGGGGGGAGATTTTTTGGAATCCAATAAATTTTACAAGTTTGCACAGGGTCGATCGCAGCGCATTCCATGGCCGCATTTTTGTTTTATCGGGGTCGGTCCAACGGAATGACTGCTCTATGTAGGTGTACACACACAAATCATCATTTACGACCTATAAAAAGTCGGGTAGCAATTTCGGATAGAAGATTGCAGGCTAAACGGAAGAGCCGATACGGGGTATTTTTTTTTTTGCTATTTTATAAAATCCTAATTTTAATATTGTATAGGTATACCCTGGTGAAATATAGGTGAACTCACTTTGAACACAGTGATATACGGGGCGCGATCTATTTCATATCATTTATCACGCTCTGTCACTGGTAAAAATACCAGACTTATTAGCAGAAATCACCTGTATAAAATTCAAAGGTTTTTATATATGCGGGCGTAGCGTTTGATTGGTCGGCGTTTCGGAGATCCACGGGGCAGGTGTCGACGTGGGCCAATTAGGCCAGTATAACCAGTGCCGTGCACGGACATAAGGATTGCGCTTTATTTATATAGATTTTTGTGTGGTGTTGTTTCGTGTGAAACAAAATTATTGGTTCGCTTTGATTTGAATGATTTAAAAGTTTATATTATTCTTTTTTAGAGCATTTAAATAATAGTTATTTACATTGCAAGACGCTAAGACCAAGGGCGCCCATAGAAAATATTTTAGGGGGAGGGGGGGCAAAATTAAAAAAGTTTGGGTAAGAGTAACAAATAAACAATTTTTAATGTCAACCAACCTAAACATAATACAAGAAAAAATAAAAACAATAAAGCAAAACTAGAGCTAGGCTAGCTCTGAATCGATAATTGGTTTATGTGATTGTGGCCCCGTTAAATTTTGTATAATATTTCAGGGGGTTTGATTTATGCAGGGTGAGTTTTTTTCGATGCCCACTATGGGGATCTCGGAAACTAGCAGAGCTAGAACAAAGGTTAAATGGGGAAAGAATTGCAGTTTTGAATGCTCAATCTAATGCCCCTTTTGGATTTTTAAAAAAGTTCACGGCTCACTAGATATTTTGAAAAAAGTGATTTTTTGCTATTTCTTCAGATCTCTGTAGCTCCGTTATTTCTGATTATACAGAAAAACTGTAGAGACAAAAATTGTAGATAATTTTGGGCTTAATAAGATAATCTTATCCAATTTTTTATGTTGTTTGTGATTTTTGAGATATGACATAAACTTGTGTTTTTTTTAAATGTAAATCATAGTTGGCTGTGGCCTTAAAAAATCGGCCATTTTTTTGAGCTTTCCAAAGATATAATACTCGGCATAGTTATTACAAAAAATAAAAGAGCTATGGCTAATTTTCTGTTTTTTTTTTTAATTTTTACATAGTCAGCCATGGAATATTTTCATAATTACGTTCTATTGTATAATAGTGTGGGGAACAGTACAAAATAAAGTATGAGACAATTGTTAAATTAAGAGCAGCTGTTTTAGAACCAATTGCCAGTATTGACAGGCGCTCTCTAAGAAAGGCGACAAATTCAGCTTTAAAAAGATGCAATATTTGCATAAATAATAATGGTGGATTGTTTGAACACCTTTTATATTTTAAAAGGCGACCTTTTAAAATAATAATAATTTGAATTTGAGTTTTTTAATTTTTGTTTTATTTTCTTACATTTTGTTACCAGGTAAAAACAAAATATTAGAAAGTTGTAAGTATGTCTAATTATAAAATAGAACGTAATTATGAAAATATTCCATTGCTGAATATGTGATTATCTTGTTAAGCCCAAAATTATATACAATTTTTGTCTTTACAGTTTTTCTGTATAATCAGAAATAACGGAGCTAGAGATCTGAAGAAATAGCAAAAAATCACTTTTTTCAAAATATCTAGTGAGCCGTGAACTTTTTTAAAAATCCAAAAGGGGCATTAGATTGAGCATTCAAAACTGCAATTCTTTCCCTATTTAACCTTTGTTCTAGCTCTGCCAGTTTCCGAGATCCCCATAGTGGGCATCGAAAAAAACTCGCCCTGAATACCTGGAAGAATATGAAAATAATGTTTTCCTTAACTATAATAATATAAAATATAACGCGAAGGGATTTTGAGAATCTCCAGGGGGGGGCACGTGCCCCCCCTTGCTCCCCCCCCCTCTATGGGCGCCCATGGCTAAGACCACTTTTTTGGCCGAGGAGGTTGTTTAAGGACCGAGGCAACACCCGTTGTTTGGGTTCTGCAGCTTTTTATACACATCGCACAGTTTTTATCAATTTTAAATAGTCCACAAGCCTAGAATTTACTTTCATAGCAATGAAAATCGTACGAGAATAATGAAATAAGGGACAAAGTCCCAAACTGTTTTGCCAACGAATTAAAATCGACAATTTTGATTGGCTGAGGTGCTTTAGCACTCACCAATAAACAAACTATCAGTGTTTTCAAAACAAATGGAATAATGTTGAGAAACATTTTTGGTACCTATTATTTACTTTATCTAGGGGATTTTAGTCGAAGGTTTGTACCTAGAATAAATTATAATTCGTAAATAATTTTCATGAATAATAATGAGTTAATAGAGATATTTGGGGCTTTGCCATAATTCACGTTATTATGTTTGCAGTAGATAATTGCCAACCGATTCAACCAAAATTCTACAATACAAATATGACGTGCTTTTTCGGCTTTATGTTATGAAGAGCGAGCAAAATTTTTGCGCTTTAAATTAAATACTCGCTGCAATCAAGTTTTTGTTCTCTCATATTTGACTTTAATAATAGCCAGGAAAAATTTAATTGTTTTCAATAAATAACTACAATAAATCAAGCATTTTATTTGTTGTGTAAAATATAGGGCACAATGTAATTTACAGATCGGTATCATTCCTTCAGCTATAAATGTCGTTTTTTTTTCAGTTGTCCAATAAAGTTTTGTTCTCGGCTTATAGGGGTCGCAAAAAAATCCAAACTGGATAAATTTTTCAGGGTTTCTTGAGAACTGTCTCGTGAGTGTCCAACCAAATGAGCGCAACCGAACTAGTGGTATCTACGAATTGCACTAAATATTTTTTAGAGCAAAATGACCGTAATAAGTACCTATACTTATTAAGGTTATTTTTTTTATTATCTCGACTAGTTTCGACTATAGTCGAGATAATAAAAAATAAAACCAAAATAGTAGAGCATTTAATTCCTTCCAACTTTTATTAAAGCCATTTTCTTGTAGAAAAATGCTCACAAGACCAGTCCTAAATAAATTGTAATGCCCAGAGATACAAATATTTTTTATAAGGGAAATTGATTAGAATTTGATTTCGACAAACTAATCAAAGCAGAAATCCTAATTTTTCATCAAATCGGTAGGTACCTACAATGGAGGCAAAAAATTATAAGGCAGGTTTATGTCCTTAAGTTTAAGAATCCTTGACAATACAGAAATAAGGTACCTACACAAACGCCTATGCCACTTTGGTACATTGCCTCAAAAGTTAATTTAAATTACAAAATTCCCAACAAACAATTATTGATGGTAAGTCAATATCCCATTGCCGTTTCATCAGGCTCTCGAAATTTTGGCGTAATTGCAGAAATTCTACTTTCTCTTATGCAACCCCATTGTAATTTTACATGTTCGTATGCACAAAAAGGAGCTGATTCCAAATTTCAACAGATAAGTGTATGGTGCCATTTAAAAAACAAAGTTGGTTGCTATAGCAACGAAATGACGGGCTCCCAAAAAAATTCAAGATGACCAAAATATGCAGATCAACTGAAAAACTCTTGTCGTGTGTCCTATCACAAGTGCCGGACATTTTATCGATAATTTTTTCGAAAGCGCTATTTGACCTAGGAAGATCACGAGTATAAATTGGTCTTTTATTTTCTGATAAAATCCCGAGAGGGAAGCTAGAGGGATTTTTATCTCTGAAAATAAATGCCCAATTTGTACGAGTGGTTTTGCTAATGGGCAAAATAGCGCTTGAGAATAAAATTATTTAGAAAAATTTCCGGCCCGAGTGGTATTTGTTGAGATTATTTCACGAATACGATTTAATAATGTAAGTATTAATTTTCTCTATGTTTCCAAAACGACTCATTCTGAACGAGTTCATTGACTGACAGCTTCGACTGTAGCGTTCGAGTAAACAAACATGACGCTTGGATATCCAAGGCAAATGCGATTATACCTGCACCCTGTTAGCGTTGGTTTATTTTATGAATGAGTGTCATAAATTTAGACGGAGACGGAGGTTTGATAACAACAATTTAACAATGTAAAAGTTATATAAAATAATTGATACAATGCTAAATAATACCGCAACATAATTTATAAGCTGCATAATTTAGAACATTGTAAAACACACAAATTTTAAGAAGTACCTACGTATTTGTATCGAACAGATTCGCGGTTGCTAAGCAACGAAGTGGTAATTGCACAAGTGGTATTATCGCTTTTCTTTTGCACAAGTGCAATTATCGCTAGCAGAGGCATATGATTGGTTGGATTTTTATGGAAGGAGCTACCTTATTGGATGCAACCAGTATGAGGGAAATAATCTGAACCATTTTTTTATACAAGGTGCATTTAAAAAGTTACATCCATTATCTAAATTGGAAACCCTGTAATAATCTTTAAAAACTAGAAATAATTGCGTTGGTTTCTAATTCTGAATGTTTTCTTTAAGCATTTTTACAATATTTAGTAGGTATTGATTGAAAAAGTTATGGGCAAAAATCTATAAAACGTTTAAGAATTTAAAACCAGTTTTCTTTAAGGGTGTACTCATGAAGCGTGAAACAGTTTATATACCTATCTAAAAAACACAACTAGAGCAAAATTGTGTTCTGCCAAAGTCAACAACAAATACATCAGAATGATACGTTATTGTTAGCATAGCAACATAGCAAAAATTACCTACCTTGCTATTTTGAAAAATTATTATTCTGGAAATATTTTTTTGCAACCGAAAATTTGGACTAATAAATATCTCCCAAACATTATGTTTATATCCAAATATCATCCTACCTGAAAATCATGTTGTTCACCCCATGAAAATACCTCCAAAACCACCCTCGTTCGAATTTCCTCCACCGCTTAAAAAGTCCACCGCTTTTCCCGCTTTTCCATTCTGGCCGCTACATTTCCACGTCCCACGCGAAAACGCGGCATTTTCCGATCTCAAAAAAGAAAATCGTCACCGTTTTCGTCCCGCTCACATCTTCGCGGTTTTCACAGATTTGCCGCGACTTGTTTCGTCCAGCGCTCGTGTACGAAACGAGCCGGCATCGTAATCGGGTTTATCCGTGGGAAATCAGGACCTCTACTGAAATGTCGAGGTCCTGGGAAGCCAGGAGTCGCCTCGAACGTAACCGGAAACACCCGATTGCCAAGTTCGGGACGTAGCGAGAGATTTTCCGAGAAAATGTGATTCTTTACTGTTTCCATGTTCGTTTTCTTCAATTTCCTTCAGAGAATTAGCCGTAAACAACGTGAAACTACCATTAATCTACCCCTATTTCAATGTATGAAACACTGTTAGTTCCAAAATCGTGAAAAAAGTATGTAAGATTGTAAGAAAAAACACCATACTTTCATATTTTCTCCTAATTTCACCTTATGATGCCTTAATTTTAAATCCTCGTTTTAGATTTTTCCTAATGGAAGCTAATCGCCTGAAAAGCGCGGGTAATTTTGGGGAAATGGGACGAAAATAAGTGGCAACAAAATGGGGGAGATATTTTAATTTTAGAGCTCCCTGAAAGGACGATTTTAAAATGATAACAGGGCTGGCTATAAGGGTAGGCAACCAGGGATGGCAGGGATTGTATTGAGGGTTGCCTACAGGATGAAGGAAAGAGTTATCATATTTCATATCACATTATTCTACTTCTACCACAGACTATCGCTATTAGAGAGTTATCATATTTATAAATCCTTAACATTATTGAAAAGTCTTCAATATTCCATAATGTTGCGGTTGCTTTTGGTTTATGCTGACATTCTGGAATTTTTGATAGAGTGAATAGATTATTGTTGGTTAATAATTTTTTCTATTGTATATTTTCCGAAAAAATATCATCCACGCAGATGCAATTTATCGTATCTTTTATAAATTTCATTTCTGAGATTGTTTCAGTATAGAAATCACAAACAGGATAATAAATTGTTTAGTTAAATTTCCAATTTAGGCGAATTCGCCGGTATTTCTGCTTTTAGTGCTTTTAGACAATATTTGTGTACACAAGGACTAAAAACTCCAAAATTAAAAAAAGTGGGCTGGCTGGGCATTTAGAAATTTTTTAGAGGAATTTGGAGGCCAGATCCGTGTTCTACGGGTCAATTTGCGTCGGATAGGCTGGTTTTGGAGTCATTTCAGTTAAAAAGTGGCCATTTTGGGTTCAATTTTGACCGTTTTTTTTTTGCGAAACCGTCAAATTTTAGTCAGCAAAGGCATTGACCTCAGAAAATATATACAGGGAGTAAATGAATAAGTGCGAAAAAATTCAAGTGGTGAATCTTTGAGTGATTCTAAGACGAAAAGTTTATATAAACCACAGAAGTGATATAAACATAGGTCCGGTAATGCTTCCTTTTCAAGATACAGGGTGTCAAACTCTTCTTAAAAAATCGTTTAGCCGATTTTGTTGAAATTTGGCAGTGTTATTTGTTATTAGAAAGAGGCTAACTTAGCCCCTACTAGATTAAAATTATTAAGTACAGTGGCGTCCCGAGGGCACCTTAACCAATAATTTTATATAAAAAAATGTGCGCCACTGACTTTTTTAAAACTTTAATTTGTTTTTCGCATTTATTAACAAAAAATACAACTTTTTTGTCTCCTGACTTATTCTCGTATCTCGCTTCGTTATCGAGAAAAAAAATAAAAATCACTTTATTGTATGTCTCCGGGACAACAAAATAAAAAATTAAAACTACCAATTAACAAAAACTAGGGTATACCCGATATTTTTTCCATACTAATAGTTTATTCTAGCCTTAAAATTGATATTAATGTTAATGCTAGCTATAAAACATTTTTGTTTTTTTATAATAATTATTAAAAAATGTTTGACACCCTGTATTTTGAAAACGAAGCATTAGTGGACCTATGTTTATATAGACTTTTGGTCTTAGAATGACTCAAAGATTCACCTCTTGAATTTTTTCGCACTTATTCATTTACACCCTGTATAGTATAAGAGCCGGCCGCATTATTTCTACTCTCATAAGATTATAGAATATGATGTTATGTAAAATGTAGACAGAACATTTCTAGATTACCTCAATTAATATGGGCCCGATCATTGTTATTTAAAGAAGTTGTGGTTAATTTTTAGGCAAATCTACTCTCATATGATTATAGAAGAAAATAGGAAAGAAGGCCCATGGAGCAACAATAAAAAAAGGGTCCCTTGGTCAGGTGTATTTTCGGAGCCTTCCAAAATCCTCCGCTCGAAAGGCGGGGGCAAGTCTGGACCCCGGGGACGCGAGTTGTGTGCGAAGTCCCGCTATACAGACAGTGCCATATACCGCTTGATGCACAGGAAAATTTTTTCAAACGCTTTTTTTCGGGAGGTCTGAAGGTACGGCGAGATGGCCGAAGAACGGGTCAACATATTTAACGAAACTTTTTCAGGAAAATTATTTCCCGTTTTCGAAATATTAAGGATTTTCGGCGAAAAAAACGACCAACGCAGGTGGGACGCACTTTTTACGTGATTGGTAGGAAATTTCCCGTTACCTAAAAGCCAAAGTGCAGAAGCTTCCGGTGCCCCCGAAAAATCAAAAAATGAGAAAAAACACGCAACTTCTAAGAGCCATTCCTCAGGATTTCCCGTCAATTTCGCTAATTCTACAGCCGTCCCGTTTCCCGAATCTTGAAAATCGGGAGTCGGGAAATTTGGTTAAATATCGGATTTTCGAGGTTTCTTTCGGTACTGGAGGAAAGTAAAAGAACCATTTAAGAAATTTACCAGCTCCTTCGATTTTTAGAACGGCACTTTTCGAATGTATCAAAAGACTTTTGCGAAAAAGTAGTAAATATGTTCGTGGGACGGGTTGTACCTATAAAAAAAATAAAAATTAACCACAACTTCTTTAAATAACAATGATCGGGCCCATATTATAGTCCAAAGCACGAAAGAAAACGTTTCTAAAGAATGCGGGCAACGTTGCGAGATTTCCTATACGAGTAGTCGTTATTTATTGGCGAATACAAGTTTTATCATATTGAAGCCGAATTTCTGAACTCTGTTATACCGAAGAAATAAAGCTCGCATCACGGGACCACTTACCCATTTTTGTTTATCATTTATTTTTAACGCGGTGTGATAAAACACCTATTATATTTTTTCAACATCGTCGCGTCTATACCATCGCCTTTGAAATACGGCAACACAGCACTTCTGCCAAGGAGTCGGCTGACAAAATCAGTAATCCAACGCGTTTTGTGCCTGTTTCTATAGTACGTAAAGTTAACAGCGTATTTGGGCTACCACATAGACCTCATTTTTTAGGCCGCTGGCAAGTTTTTTCAGCCGGCTCAGAGAGCTCAGTGGCGTTTCGTATGTTCGGGAGTTAACGTGTGCAAAATGAGTAAAGAGGGAAGAACGTTGCATTCTCAAGCACGAGAAATAATTGCCAATGTTATAAGGGTTTGCCTTCCCCCATAGTCTAAGGCATCACCGTTAAGAATAATATTAACAATAAATTAAATAACAATTATATGAAAATTAGGTCAGTGAGTTACACAAAATTGAGCTACGCCCCTGAACTGTGACTAATTCTATAATATTTGCGAGTCCTTCCCCCTTACGTCGCACGCATTCTGCCGTAAGGAGGACTATATATCTGAGGCAATCTACTCGCTTCAAGTAAATAAATATACTCTCTACATTTTACATAACATCTTATTCTACAATCTTATGAGAGCTGAAATCTCTCTATCGCCTTCATATCGAAACGCGTAGATGAGACTCATCTCATCGATTTTCGATAATTTTAATTTTTCAAATACACGATACAATACAACGGACATTCTTATAGGAGTGCCGCTGAAAAACAATTTCTAAATTCTAACAGAAACGCCATTACAATAAGAATAAAATCTAACGGATCTGGCAATTATACTCGGATATTTCACCCATCATTGTCGGCCTTACACGACAAATAATATTAATAAAGATACCCGCCAGATGTTGGAGATGTCGAATGCCCGGGCTCTAAAGAATAAATTCCACACCTCCGAAACCTCCGCGAGTACGTTCACCCTCCCCGAAAACATCTTAAAAAGCATTAAAAACATAAGACATGGGAAGGGGGACATTTCGGATTTCATTTCCGAAGCGTTTTTATATTAATACGGTGTACCATGGCACATATGTCATCTCCAACCCTTCCGAACGTAAAAAAAGGTTCTTTTTATATCTAGAACGGATTTCCAAATACGGGGGCGGGAGAGAAAATTCCTTTCTGAATTCGGAATATCATTCGCTGTTTTGTTTACGTCAAATTTTTAGTGAGAACGTTTTATATTTTTAATTGGTGGGTTAAAAAAATTGTTTCTCCACCGCTGGGACTAAAGTGATCAACTCCCTCTTTTAAAGTGCGGCATTTACTTTAGGACAAACATATTTAAGTCCAAAGGGAGTAAAAAAATTTAGTCCCTTGGTATTAAAAGTAATAAAAATAATAGAAACTATGAAACACTATGCACTGTACTTAATAACATTAATTAAATGAACAGTAACGAAATGCAGTAGATAAATAAATTATGATTATACGGAAAATTCTAAACACATCTGAAGAATGTCCATTTTTTAAAAATTAGTAGATCTACTTGCCAATTCAATGACTTTGCACCGGTGTAGCAAGAAAACTGGTAAGATAGAACAATAGTATATTTCATTACGAGTCTGGAAATAAAGATTTTTCCGTGGGCGCGTGACAAATTCCCGTGTGACCGTGTGAGGCACAGCCGAACACGGGAAGTCATGCAAGCACGGAAAAATCTATTTCTGGACGTGTAATGAACGATATTTTTTATTATACTTCTTTGAAAACGGAAACTTAAAACATTTTATCGGCATATTATAATAAATTTAATTGACAAAAAATAAACAATGCAGACAATATAGTGTTTGGTATGTATGATGCGTTTCCATGGTTACTCTCAAATTATTTCAAAGGTGCTTTGTTGTAAATTAGTTATTGTCAGATAAGGTGAATAAAACGTCAAAAATATTACAGAAATGTATCTAAATATTGAAACACTTACGAATTAAAATACAAAATAGGTACATGTTAAATATCAGAGAGCATATAGAGTTTCTTAAATTTAGTTTACTTTGCTGTATACTTCTATTTTAAAGTCATATATTCTGTATTTGTTTTTTCTATTAAAAAGCCACATGTTGTAAAAGTGGCTTCATCACTCCACAATATAGAATCTGTAATAGTAATAACCCGGAGTACCTAGTAATAGAATAGTAATGTTTAGTAAAATAGTAGTTTAAAGCTATAAAAAATCTTGTCAATATTCCCTCGTAAGCCAGACTATTAATGAACCTGGCCCAGACATATTTTTACCTGCTCTTTTAATAAATATAGAAAGAAAGTAAAAGGGGTTGAAGCACACACACACACACACACACACACACACACACATAGCACACACTCCTCATTTTTTGTGGCCGTGGTCCTTTTTTACGTTATTACCTGGATCGGTTTTGTATTTCGGGAAAATGAAATTCTAGAAGTCGTCAGTCATTAGGCAGCATTTTTACTGTTTGGCCCGGACCTATAGAAAGGATGTGTTTACACTCTCTGGGCAAGGGTGAAAGAGGTAACTGCGTGAGAAAATGTGTGGTTAGGAAGAAAGTGTGAAATAAGTAGACAAATAATCACTCTATTAGAGCGTTACAAGTAGTGGAGAAAAGAAACCGAAAATATTAACTAGTCAAGGGAAAAATCCAAAATGTGAATTTATTGTTGTTTAATTTTTATATTCATTCTAAAATGAATAGTGAACGAAGTTTCTTTTATACATGTATGGATACAGGGCGTCAAATTTCAATTTTTTTATGTTTTCTTTAATTTCTCTTAAAGGAAGATAGTTAAGGCAAATACATTTAGTACAGTGTTGACACACATTAAAGTTGGTCCACCTTGTATAAAATTTGCACAGGTTCCCATTATATTCTGTATAGAAAAATTAAAAATGCATATTAAGTACCTACCTAAAATGCATATTAAGTACCTACCTGTTTAAAAAAAAAACGAATAAAATTATACTCTAGCAACTTAGTAATATTAATATTGGTCTTATGCTTAGACAGAACAAAAGAAAACAAAAAAAGAAAATTTAAATTGTCCCTGATTAATAATAATCAGGGACTCTTTAAAGTAAGGGGACCCAGCATTATACTTTCCAAAGTGAGGCCTATTCTTTCCTCATTCTAATGGTCTCAGTGATGCCAATATGCCATTTTATTGGAGAATCTATGAATATAACAGGTACTTTGATTGTTAGTAAAAATTAATAATGATTTCCACGATTTCTAAAAATTAGACTTGACAATGTTGTGTATACAAGTGCAAAATGTGGCAACTGTCAAATGAAAGAAATTTATTTTATAGTTGAAATTGATTTGCAGCAATTATTTCCACGAATTTAAGTAATAAGTATGGTAAGTCAGTAGTGCCGATTTTGCTTATTTAAGAATTTGTCGCTAGTGCACCTTGTTACCAGGTTCCTCGATCCATTTGTAATATGTATACTTGAACTTTCTTCCCTTGAATGTGTCTACCCAAAGAACTTTCACAGATTTCGGGATGGACTAATAAGATTGAGTCTAGTCGTTCTAATCATGTAGTTTTTCTCGGTGTTCATTATAAAATTTTTGTAATTTTATTTCTCTCCCAAGGTGCCTCACAAACTTAAAATAAACCTGACTGAAGCTACCTGCTTAATAATTAAAAATTTTCGAAATACGATTTTTGTTTGAACTACCTACTTATACGTAATGCCCACGTAATGGGAATTGTAGGATTACTAAAGGTGATACAGGAAAAATCTGGTTGCAATTATTGGGACTACTACAGGCGGCCGCATTACCTTTAATTGACACATCTAAGTATCTGGAAGTTAAAAAAGTTAAAAATTGTGAATTATGATGGGCAATATTTTGCCTCCTTTAGAATCTATGGCACTGGCATGTCACATAAAACTTGATGGCACTGACATATTATAACATAACCTTGTATCAGCCCCCTTGTGGTCTCCTTGGAGACAACAGAAAACAAACTTCCCTCCCCTCAAGGCTTCACTTTTCCTATGTGATAGGATAGGAGAGTCCCTGATAATAATCATTAATAAATAAGTAATATCGATTTAGACTATATAGTTTGTCAGGTCTATAGAATAAATTATTTAGACTATTTTTTTAAAACTATTTCGAGAGTCCCGGTTAAGGCCCAATACGCTCCGTGTTAATTTTTTGCCCTTATATTATTTCCGGTACCCCTGCCGCTCACAAATACCTATAGGAGTTTGTTCAACTCTGCCCAACCCTTTTATATTAAAATGAGGAAATATAATTTTAGTTCTGCCGCAGGCAAAAAAACTCCCCTACCTTTCACGATTAATTTTAGTTAAACCTTTTAAAAATAAAAGACGGGACGAGATGCACCCCTAGTCTTTTTTATGTGTGGCGGTTCTCACGGACGTGGTAAAATGAACGTTGTGTTTTATTGGCGTTTCGAGTTATTTTGAAAACATTTGCGGGTTGTACATAAAGGGGGAATCCAAATTGCTGTAAAACTAAGAAAATAAACAAGCCGAGAGATATTTATGTGGGAAACTCCTGAATTATTGCCTTTTAAATGCCCTGAAACAGTTAGTTCGAACCTCAGACAAATAACAAACATAGATTAATAATTCAGTACAATACAGTCCCTGTCAAGATAAAAAATGTTTAGTGACATTATTTGTCTGAGTTTGTAATAGAAATCTAAAACAAAACAATGCAATGATTGCACCATTGCCAAACTTCTTCTTAAATTTATCTTGTACTTACGAAATAAATGTATAACCAATGTTAAAAATCGTGAATTTGGAACAATTAGTTGATATCTACAATCTACATGTAGTAAAACTTTGGACAGTTATCATTTTAACAATAAATTTTTACTTGGTCTATAAATAATATCCTTAATAAATTGCTTATTCTGGCTAACGTGGCAACGTTGCACGAGATCTTTGTGATCGATGCGCATTTGCTTTATTATGCCCCAACAGCTGATCCAGAGTTCGTTGAGATTTCGCCGGTTTGTGTTGATGTGTTTCGATTGTTTACTGTTGCGTTATTCTTGTTTTTTTTAGGAGATTTTGGGGTTATTGGACAAAAGATATATAGTTAAATTAGTAATTAGTGAATTAGTGTGGTTTTAAGAACGATTGGAAGAGTAAAGTGTTGGATTTGAGGCATAGGAAACGTCAATATGATGCAGGCTGAAGTGTCAAATTTGTTGTTTTTGTTTTGAGTAGGCATTTTTTATGTTGGCTGATTACAATGCAGCCTCTAGGTTTATGTTTATTATTTGCCTGAGGTTCGAAAGATAAAAGATTGGAATTATTTTAAAGCGAGATTTTTGCCTTTGACAATATATTTATTCAGTGTCGTAAATATCTGCTTAAATAGTGGATATTCTAATATGTTCGGGCGTCGCGTTCTTTTCTATAATTTTTAAAACGGGTAACACGGAATACCAGTTCTACAGGCCATAACGTTTAATTTAAAGTGCCTTTTAACAAATTAGTTGTCACCGAAGACACTCGAAACCGCCTGTTATTTCTCTTCCATAATTAATTTTATGTTAATTTAACACTTAAAATCTCTTTATTAGGTAGCCAGGTTGATTTAAATAAATATTTGAAAAAAAATTCTATGAACATTTATCTGAAGATATCTATTATTAAATAATGAAGTATCGGGAAAGGACACCTGGAATAGAAAGGCATAAGAAAGAGTCTCTATTTAATTTCCACGTATTCGAAAGAACATTAATACAAAATAAATACCTACACATTCCATAATTGAAGTAACTAACTACTGTGTTTGAAAAAAAGAAACAATTTAAATTTTTTATTAAGTACCTACAGGGTACACATAACATTCTACCATTTAACCTTTTATTTTTAATTTTGAAAAAAAAATGTAAATATAAAATTGTATACAATTTTCTTGTTGCATTCCCACAATTACATACAATAATATTATATTAAAAATTCAACAATACCAATATTGCTGTGAGAATTTTTCATAAGCTATATTTTTTTATTTTTATTTGTTCTGACATTTTAGTTTTAAGAAAAATCACATTTATGATTGAAACATGATACTTTATTATGAATTACATTATATTATAGAAGGTGTTCTATAATGCTTCCATTTTGTGAAACACATAATTAGTTTTTTGGTAGCGTTAATAGTTTTTGAGATATGAACCAAAGTTATATTTTTTTAAAATGGAAACCATAGTTCATATCTCAAAAACTATTAACGCTACCAAAAAACTAATTATTCCATTCGATTCTACGCCAAAAAATCTATAAAAATAGTTGATTAAATTTGTCGATATATATAAGTTGTAGCCAGGAGAGAGGTTTCCAAAAAATCGAAAATTTCAGTCCTGCGCCAATGCGCGGAAACTATAAAACTTATCTAAAATCTGATTGGTCCACCAAATTCCTCTCAAAAAAGTAGTACAGTGACGTGAAAACCGCAACCCTCTAGCTTTAATAATAACCGAGATTTTTGAGAAAACACCCAAAAACACCCAAAATGGGACACCCTGTACAACTTCTAATTATAATTTGCTTTGCACCGTTTTTATATCCAAAACAGTTACACCTTTCGAATTTTATAAATGGTTGCCCAATTTCGGAGCATCTGATAACATTCAAATACTTTTTCTATTCCCAGGAATTTCTTCAAACGGTAGGAGCATTGAGATAGCATCTGCTCCTATATAACAAATTAAAAACCTATCCGTTCTCCTTAACTGAACGTAGCCAATTATAGATTGTTTGTTCGGTTATTATTTATTGCTGGAGCTTGTTTAAAAACTGGCTGCCGTGCTGGATGAAATATAAGATCGATAATTTTGTAATAAATTTAGTTTCATAGATATAGTATATCGTATTGTTCAACCAACATAAAAAATATTTAGGCTTGTTTGAAGTGTTAAAAAGTCAAGCAATCCTTGAATTTATTTTCTATCAATATTGCTTGTTTTTTCGCTGCCTACTAGGTATAATTTAAAAGCACATTTTCGATGAAAATAACATGCAATGTATAAAGAACATACCTACTTCGAATCAATTTTATTCTTTATTCTCTATATAAATTATTATTTTATTGGATGACTTTGAAAAACCTTAAAACAAATCCCCTTAAATTAACCGAAAAATCTACTGTACACCTTTTAGGGTATAAAAAAATGGGCGAGTCACTCCAAAAATAAGAAACCAGATCCTGATTGAGCCGCACGAATTTTTTCTGGTGAAAAATTAATATCTAACAAAGTTGTCTGCATCTGATAATGGCCACTTAAGAACTTTTGGCCTTTCATCCACATAATAAATATAAATAATTATTAAAAGCGAAAACTATTAGATGACTAAGGAGTTTGTAAGGAATTCGGGGTTATGTACCATTTTTTATCATCCCTGACGGGTTGATAGGTTTTCTTGATCATTCGTTAATTCGAACATAGCTTTTAAAATAAAGATGAACGAACTTTGAGTTGATAATATTATAATTAAAACGTCTAATCTTCGAAATTACAAAATTTCACGAAAATTCCGATAAAAGTGTCATTTAAATTCCTAAAAACAATACATTTTGGATAAGCTATCGAAGTATAACCAAAATATTTTGCCGAAAAAACTTGCAAACACACTTTTACGTCAAGAGATGAAGATATTACTTAAAATTAGAAAAAAATACGATATTTTGCACCAGATATCACATTTTTTGTTATGGGTCAATGATATTCTACATTGGAATGTTCTTTTTATCGACATATTTTTGCGTTTTACTGAATTCAATGATTTTATTTATTATTGTAATTCTTATGATTACTTAATCATATTATATTATTATTATTTATTAGGTAATAGGATAATGACAAGATATAGGGCTTAAAAAACCGCTCATTTTTTCCCTTCCAACATTTTAAAAACGCATGATGATCCCGTGAATCTAAAGTCAACTATTATTTTTTCGTTCATATTCTGTTGATTTTTTCGTGGTTTAAAAATTACCTAGAGCCGGGCCTGTACGTTTCTCGTTACCAACGAACACGATTCGCGCGTTTTCGTCAGCTGTCGGCAACATGAGGCGGACGCGACAGCCCCTTATTCCAGGGTTGCCAAATGCTACCAAAATTACCTATATACGCCGTAATTCATTAAAAGTATGGAAATATATAGATATATGAGGTTTTCATTAGTTCGAAGTTTTCAGAATAATATTATAAATGCAGGATCTACTAAACTATATAAGTAGTAAGCGAAAATCTGGAGAACAAACTAATAAATCAATATAAGGATCTAATAACCGAAATTTTGATGTGTTGGAAGCGAAGTTTGCGGAAGCCTTTTAACGAACGATAATACGTATCTATAAGCATGGTTGAAACCTTACTAATCGCGGTAGACAATAAATGTGTATGTGTAGAGTGCAGTTTGTCATTCTTGTCATTGTAAGATAACCTGTGTTTTAGGTACAAAATTTCTCTAGTGAGAATTTTATAAATTTATAAATAGGTACTTTACAAAAAAATCTGAAATAAAATATACAATAAGTATATTCTTTCTTGCCGTCCATATAAAAGTTGAAGATCCTATTATCTTGTGTTCAAGTTAAGTCACTGGTATTCCGGCCCAACCCTGGACCAACTGGTTTTCTTCAATATCTGAAATTTCAGTATTATTAATAAACTCAAGTCTTACTAATCTCGAATACGATTTACCCGAAAGGGACCTCAGATTATTACCACACACTAGACCGATATATTTCAGCGTAGGGGAGAGAACTCTTTAAGAACAATAAACTAATAAATATAAAAACCTTTTTAAAAACAGGCTTTTATCTAAGCGATGTACTAATATGAATAAAATAAGTTTAAATTTTCAAAGTTTGTTTCCTAAAAGCTTTCGGTTGAATCCGTTGGGTGAAAGACAATGCTCTAAAAAATAATAAAATAAACTTTAAAATAATTCAAACCAAAGCAAACTAATAATTTTGTTTCACACAAAACAACACCACACAAAAATCTATACACAAAATCAAAATACGTAAAACAAAGCGCAATCCTTATTTCCATGCACGGCACTGGTTGTACTGGCCTAACTGGCCCACATCGACACCTGCTCCGTGGATCTCCGAAACGCCGACCAATCAAATCGCTGCGCCCGCTTTCTTATCGGCTGCCTCCTTGACTAGGTCGACGTCGACCGCATAAAAACCTTTGAATTTTATACGGGTGATTTCTGCTGATAAGTCTGGTATATTTCTACCAGTAGCAGAGCGTGGTAAATGCTATGAAATAGATCGTGCCCCGTATATCACTGTGTTCCAAGCGAGTTCATTTATACTTTACTTAGGTGTACCCACGATAGACTTACCCACGGTATGTCATTGCGCATCTTGTGACGTCAGCTGTGAATCAGAATTTAAATTGCTCCATATGTTTTACACAGCAATAGATACTTTTTTATGGGTTTTTGCTTATTTTAAACGTTTTCTTTTAAATAAATGTTATTAAAAATATGTAGATTATATTACTAGATAAATGAATGAATATTCTGTTGATCAAAAACACATTTAATTCGATAATTATAATTTTACAAACAATTTGTTTTCTTTGCGTTTTAGCTAATCGTATGCATGCAAATAAAATTGATGTATATTTTGTTAAATTAACAGGATTTTTCTTTTAAAAGACTGTATATTAGTAGACAACAAAAAAATATCATATAGGTATCTAAATAATACCTTTATTTTGTAAGTAAGGTAATCCTGGACTAAGTTTGGGCTTCTATCGACACAAACTCTCCATCGAAAAAAAGTATTTTACAGATGACTTGTTACAGGCAAAGATATTGTTAAATAAAATTCAAAGCCTTACCAAAAAGATAACTTTTTCCTTCCAGTGTTTATGTCGGTTTATGTCAATTAAAACCTTATTTACCAATTAATGCACACGAGCCTCGACACAAGCACAACCTGCACAACTAATGCTTAGTTAAACAACAACCATAACAAGGCTAATTTTTTATTGCACATTCTATTTTATTTGCTGTATAAACCAGGCATAAACTCTGTTGAGTCCCCTATTTTTAATGCTCTGTTCTATAAATATTCTGTTTCCTTACCATTTTTTAAATTGATACTGTCTTGTCTGCGGCATGCAGCAATCCATTTTTTGGCAAGATTATTGTCCTTGGGAAATCTATAGTACTTAATTTCTGTTCCCTTACTGTTTCTGTTATTATTTGGACAAACGCTGACTGCACATTCCGGCATTTTTGGCCTATTTCAAAGCACTGTGGAGCTGGAATGACGATCAGTCAGATGTTTACACCTTTTTCTTGACACATTAAACTGTAAACTATAAAAAATCGTAAAACACAACCGCAACCGCCCATTATTTTGAATTCGTGATTCGCAACTGACGTAGATGCGCAGATTTGCCTTGTTTTCGGATTCGTTAGTGACATACCGTGGGTAAGTGTATCGTGGGTATCAAATAAACTCTTTTTCTACTGTCGACTTTGTTGAAACGCCTCCATGCCGATTTCTAGTCTCATACTCTACGATCTAAGGTGTCGCTATATGTCGTTCTCTCTCCGTATCGCCTGGTGGCTGTCAAAGAGCCATCTCGATTAATCTTATTTAAAAGAAATTTCCAAGGCCCGGGGTCTCCGTTTTTTTTGGGCCAACAGGAAAAACGTTCATTTATTTTGTTTCACGGTGGTGGCGTAAAAAAGGTGTAAAAACGGAGATGTTTGATACCTATTCCAAATTAGGAAAGCCCTTAACGTCTTTTGCGAGTCAATACACGTCGTTTAAACAAGCTACAATGTTGCCACCGCTAAAAAATATCATTCATCCTATTTTGCGTGTGCCATTTTTATTTTTTACATCTGCAATAGGTTCATCATATCATTACCATATACATTTTTTCCATTCATCTGTTCGTTTGGTCGCATTTTTTATTAATGCTTCGTAGGGGACGTCGGAGGAAAATTAGACACGGTTTGTAGTTTTGTATAAATTTGAATATCGCAGAATCCATTAGTAATGAGGAAGGGTTGAATCTACCCTTCATGGTTTTGCATTTGGGTGTAATCTATCACTGGCAATTGTCATGATTTTGCTTTGTCGTTGACAGCATTCGTCTTGGGAAAATGGTCCGTTTTTCAATTCCCGCAGATCACGGGCGTAGCCAAGGGGGGTTTCGGGGGTTCAACCCCCCCCCCCCCCCCCCCGAAATAAGCAAAATATTACCTAATATTATCTATCCTTGTTAAGGATAGATACGTGAATCATTATTACTGTCGAAAAATGGAGGGGAAAAAAAGGAAGGGTGGTAAACCTAAAGGTATGGACTACTGGAAAAAATGGTGTAGTCAAGGTCAAGGGGTTTCTACTAAAAGAAACAAATTTGGATTTAGCTATCAAAGCTTCAGCTACCTTGCAAGAAGACTGCCTACCCCGAAATCTAGTTTGGAATGCCTAGATATGTGCGATAAAAACCTTTATCCTAATATTTACACATTACTACAAATCTTGGCTACCATTCCTGTATCCACTGCTACCCCAGAAAGGTCTTTGTCGAGCCTAAGGAGACTGAAAAACTATTTACGAAACACTACAAGTAAAAACAGACTTAATGGTTTGGCTCTAATGAACATTCACTATGGAACAGAAATTTATGCAGATGAAGTAGTGGATATATTAAAGCCGAAGATTTCTTCTTTAATGGTTTTAGATTTAGCGCAGAGGAACGAAATTAATTTATCCATTTCATTTAAAGTTAAGAACTTTATAAATATATGTCGTAGTTTTTCGGATGGATATATAGATATTAAATTTCATATAAGTATATTTTTGTTGTTTTATTTACTTCTCAAACTAAAACCCCCCCCAAAACTAAATCCTGGCTACGCCCGTGCCGCAGATGCATTTGGTATGGATTAATAAATTGATGTTCACTTATAATGCCCTACTTTGTATAGTCCAACGTAGTATAGATTACAAGCTTTTATTTAACTTCACCTGTTACTGTAGGTCGAATCTTGCAAGCTGAATTAGAACCACTTCCTGACATCTGATTCAGCTGAAATTTTGCATAGGTACATCTTTAGTTACGGTGACAATGGAATATGCAATACTCAATATTGTAATATTTTCAAAATGGCCGCCGCTCCAAGATGGCGGATGATATATTTTTTGTTATCCCCCTTAATATGGGTATCAAGTGAGGCTTGAAAATAGAAAACGATAAAGTTAGTGACATCACACTAAATTCAATATGGCCGCCGCTCCAAGATGGCGGATTACCTATTTGATACCCAAAATGGCTTTCAAATGAAAGGACTCGACGGGTGGAAAACAATAAGGTGACTGACTTCATACGAAATCCAATATGGCGGCCGCGGCCGCCCCAAGATGGCGGACTAAATTTCTTTACCACCCTCCTGACATGGGAATCAAATAGGTACTAAAAATCACAAAATAAAATTGAAAATAAAAAAGAACCCTTTTAAAAACAAGCTTTTATTTAAGCCATATACTAAAACGAATAAAATAAGTTTAGGTTTTCGTTAAGATAATTCAGTTCCAACTTGCGACAAGTTTTTGCAAACTTGCTTATCAACCAATCACTGTCCAATAAAATTAATTGGTACCTACTTACATCAACATTTCGCCCGACAAGCTTTTCAATTTGAAAAAACTTGTCGCAATTTGGAATTGAATTATCTTAACGAAAACCTAAACTTACTTTATTCGTTTTAGTACATGGCGTAAATAAAAGCTTGTTTTTAAAAAGGTTTTTTTATTTTCAATTTTAATAATTATACTAAATAAATATACCTATCTACTGTAGATACAGGCATTACTAAGATCCTTTTTTGTATTAAACCTGAGTGTTTTCTGTAGTTCCTTGTCAAAATTCGAATATATTAGTTCTATAAGGCGGACCAGCTGGTTTTTTAGCTCAATCATAATTTAATAATAATTTTTTAAAAAACTATTCGAATAGGTATAACCAAACTCGTTCTAAAAGAGCACTATATATAGTAAAAAATGTTCCTATATCTATGTGGAATTTTTCAAGGTTTCTAGTGATTGATTTCTATAAGTTTAGGAAATTCTCATTGTAGAAAACCTATTCAACGTAATGTGTAGTAATTAGGTTTTATTTAAAATTCCTCGCATCCTTTCTATAGTAATAATCTTCTACGTGGTAAAATATTGTTCTCGTCTATTATGCTTTGAATTTAGCCAATTTCCTTAATATGAAACGGAAATTCATTATATTGCCGAGGCTCTATTGTTACTTCAAACATCTGTTAATAACTCGGATACCTTATACAAAAAAAGACGTCCAGTCTTTTGCTAAAGAAAGATACGTTGAACCCGAATAAGTAACGATATTCATCGACATTCATTGTTTGGTTGTTAGGCCAGGAAAAATAGAATTTGACCTTGAAAAAAATATTAACTGCAATTTTGTTTTACCATATCAAAGTTATAAAAATAAATACGTTTGTAGAAACCAAAAATTAAACATTTTGAAAGAACGGAACCTTGAGTTACCTCAAAAACACCTATTTTTCGTTAGAAATTTCGAGCAAAAATGTTAACTGCGGATTTTTTTAGACTCTTTAGGTAAAAAAACTTCCCTTGCTAACATATATTAAGCAATTAAACATTTTAAGAATATGGAAGTAACTTAGATCGACAAAGAGGGATAAAAATCGGATAATTTTCTATTTCAGCAAAAGCAAAAATATTAACTACGTTTTTATTGCAGATGATCATTCCCTTTTACAAATAGAATGTAACTTATACAAAATTAAACATTTATCTGAGCGGCATGTACGTCAGCTGTCACTTCTCATTGGTATAGACTAGGCAAAAATATTAACTGTTTTTTTTTGTTTAACTTTTTACAATAGTGAATCATATATAGCGAAATTAAACATTTATTTACGGCGCATATAGGTCAACTGTCACTTGTCATTTCAAAATACTTCCGTTACCAATTTTGTTTAATTTAAAAAAATTTAACAAGACTTAGTATCCACTTACAAAGTTTAACAAAAATCAGCCAGTTAATAATTTTGCTCTCAAAGACAGCTTCAAATTTCTTTAAAATGCGATTTCCGGCGAAACAATATGTTTAATTTCAGAACAAACTGTTAATACTTGATTTTTACGGTAATTATAAATAATAAAAACGCAGTTAATATTTTTGCCCAACAAAATATTACGCAAAATGTCATTTTTACATCATTCGGATACTTGCGCAAACGTAATCTGTTTAATTTATCAATCTCAACTTTATATACCTTACTTCATGGGCGTAGCCAGGATTTAGTTTTGGGGGGGGTTTAGTTTGAGAAGTAAATAAAACAACAAAAATATACTTACATGAAATTTAATATCTATATATTCATCCGAAAAACTACGACATATTTATAAAGTTGTTAACTTTAAATGAAATGGATAAATTAATTTCGTTCCTCTGCGCTAAATCTAAAACCATTAAAGAAGAAATCTTCGGCTTTAATATATCCACTACTTCATCTGCATGAATTTCTGTTCCATAGTGAATGTTCATTAGAGCCAAACCATTAAGTCTGTTTTTACTTGTAGTGTTTCGTAAATAGTTTTTCAGTCTCCTTAGGCTCGACAAAGACCTTTCTGGGGTAGCAGTGGATATACAGGAATGGTATCCAAGATTTGTAGTAATGTGTAAATATTAGGATAAAGGTTTTTATCGCACATATCTAGGCATTCCAAACTAGATTTCGGGGTAGGCAAGTTCGGCTGCAACTGCGTCTGCCTCTCGTCAAAAGATGGCGCTAGGCGCTACTATTACTACATATATTCAAACGTAATAATAATTTAACTCTTCACTCCTCGTATTTTTAGGTAATATTTTGCTTATTTCGGGGGGGGGGGGGTTGAACCCCCGAACCCCCCCCCCCCTTGGCTACGCCCGTGCCTTACTTACTAATAAATGCAGCTTAAAATTCGCAGTTAATATTTATGCCGTCTTTATTACAAGAAAATGTATTTTTCTAAAAAACGCCCACACGCGTATGTTTATTTTGTATAAAAAACAATTCTGGCGTTCATTTATTACCAATATTTTGTGATGGCATTATAAAAATGCGGTTATGAATTTTGTCTAGGTTTCGTTATTTTTTACCGTAATTTCCCTGGCCTATGTGGTTATTTTGTTTCAACGTTTCCACAAACTTTTATTCATCAAAAGATTTACCTAATTATTAAGTATTATGTTTTTATAGATTTATATTTTTTTAATTATTGATATTGACAAACAGCAATTTTCTGTTTATCAATAAGAAATTGAGGTTAAGTTTTTGTTATTCTTCATAACAAATAATTTTACTGTGGGGAGATAGGACATTCCTTATCTCTTATCTATTGTAGATTTATGGTTGGAGGAAATTAGGTACTAATTATTTATTCAGTATTGAAAGTAATGGTTCTACTGCAGAGTTTTTTTTGTCGATTCCGTGCGAACTGTTTCCCAGAAGATAAGTCAGGTAGCGATAGGTGCAATATTTTTAAAATAAGCCATTCTTTTTTACGCGGAATACCCATAAACACAATAACACAATCCGTATTTTTACCTAACACACCACATTCGCAGCTGTGCTTACCTTGTAGCAGAAGCAGAAGGGTTTAAAATCCCTTCTAACCTTACGTCGCGCTTTCTCAATCCTTTTTCGGGAACATAAGGGTTGAAACCCGACTCGCAGGGGGGTGCATATTTTTTGCCGCTTACAAGGAAACTGGGTAAGGATTTCTCACAGCGTTTTTTAATGAAAAACTGCGAAAGGGGTTAAGTCTCGGCGTCATGGGAACGTTTTTAAGGGATGTGAGGATTTAGGGTTGTATAAGATTGTTCGCAGGTGGTGAAACTCATGAATGTATGCTGTTTATCATATGCGTATAAGAGCAAGTTTCTGTTTTTAATTTTTTTGACGTGATTCTTTTATATCACTAACTTTTTCTGTAATTTATCACTTTTCTATTTTTTTACGCAGGGTCGCACCAGGAAATTTTTATTTGTTGAAACCAAATAACCCAACAATGAATTACGATAAATAATAATAATACAACACTGTACATGCGCGTCTCCTCCATAAGGTCAATGAACCACCTAAATTCTTTCAAAGTTTTTTAAATGTTTAGTAATAAACTATCTTTAAAAAAAGCAGCTACATTTTCATGCAAAAACTCCCCAATTATTACTTACGGAGCTAATATTGCCAATGTCTAATAATAATTCATTCCTATGTGCTGCCGCTTGGCCGTATTTTAAATTGACCTCACGGGTTATTATGGCAATCCACAAGGATAAATGCATTGCAAGTGAGACAGAGACAACAGCATACGCGCCCGCTCTGAAGCCGAAAAGAGACAAGTAGATGACGAAATCGTCGACGGCCGACCATTCGTAATGTATGCTTTAAGCGGCAGCTTCACATAGCAGTAAACTGCAATTGCACTTCAACTGTTCGGTAGGGGAGGCTTATACTGCTATACTATAGCAGAACTGTTATGTGGTGTTTCACAATATTTGCAAAAGTGTGTTGACAGTAGTAGTTACAAAATGGCGCCGAATAAAAAAAGTTAATGTTAAATATTAGATGTAAATATAAGAAGAAAAAGAAAAGGTATTGGGTGAAAACGCCTTTATTACAGACTACGTTTTGAGGGTTTTAGCGAAGTTTCGATGTTGCAAAGGGTGCAAAATAGTGTGGTGATTAGTTTGAGCTGCGTACAGTAAAAATGTATCCCGATTACAACCACAAATATCGTCGTAAAATCCGGGATGTCAAAATGAATTATAAGAATTATATGGGTGAGTTTTTTTTAATGAACAATATAGGAATCTCGGAAACTAGTGGAGATAGAAGGAAGGTTAAGAATTGCACTAAAAAAAACACAAGTTTGTGTAATATCTCGAAAATGATAGCTGTCATGGAAAGTAGGACATAATAATGACCGCATTGGGGACACAATTCCCTCCAACTTTGGTATTTACACTTTTTATCTAAAATCAGAAACAACGAAGCTAGATGGATTAGAATAAATAGCCAAAATTTAGTTTCTTTTTCTAAATATCTAGTAAGTAAGCCATCACTTTTTTCAAAAATCCAAAAGGCGCGAGATTCCCAAACTGATCATCAACTGTATGAACAGCATTTCTTAAGAAATTAATAAACGCTCTATGGGGCGTTATGTAAAGAATGTGCCTCGGTAATAAAACTCCAATTTAAACGACGGTAGATCATTTTCTTTCCAGCATTTTTCGGCTATCAGATCTCATATGAGGGCACCCATTATAATTCACGCTCTGATCGTAAGACAACCGTCGGGAATCCGAGAAATGCCGCCAAAACCCGTATAAAAATCGAGCTGTGTGGCGCCCTATACCTCATTTTTTATTTTTTTTTTTCGGTTCGAAATTTCTGGGCAATACATTTAGGACTGTTGGGAATTTTGGAAGGCGCCTCTGGTATTGTCTGGTCATTTTCACAAAAAAATATTTTTAATTTGTACGTAATCTTTCCGTATGAGCAGTTCGGTCGTAATTTGAAAGATACAGGGCGTTGCAAACGATAGTCAAAGTGCACAAGAATTTAAAATGTACCTCGAATAATAGTTATATATGTACCAAGGCACCGAAGTTCAACTTTTCATGACTTATGTGGAAATTAGTTGCCGAGGCCTCTGGCCGAGGCAAATAAACCATTGTATTGATACAATTTTAAAACTTGAAAACAAAAGGTTCTACTATCCGATTCCGTAGATTTAATAGAAGAATTGAAGGTAAATATTAAAAAATCTAAAGATCCAATGGGGCAAATTATTAAAAAAATAATAATAATGTCTTAGAAAAAAACGAGTGTCTTAAAATGTTGTACAATATCTCAAAAAGCCTAAACGACCTGACACCCTATAAAAAATGTCACAGCTATTTTTAAAAAGGAAAACACAAGTGATTATTGTATATAGAAATGTTTATTTATTCGTACACTCTCATTTCTGGAACATATAGTAACTTATTCTTGAGTAGAAAACTTTGGGTTTTCAATTTTGGAAATTGTTATTTCTTCATAATATGTCACAGTTGTTATTAAAAATTATGTTCGCTTTTATTTAAATATTTCTTTTATTTTTCTATGATAATATTGATTCTCGTGAATATACTCCCATTTCGTTTAGCTCCAACTGTTTTTTTTCTGATTTATTATTTTTTATCTGTTTTATATTTTCTATTCTCTTCCCCTGAAATGACCGACGGCATAAATTCTCTATATAGAGTCGTTTCTTAATTATACATCTTTGAACTCATTTTGAATACCTAATTGAATTTAATTTGACATGGTAAACTTGTAAAGATCGTAATAGTAGTTATTGGTCGTGTTCAGCATTTTCGACAAGGAGAAAATATGGCTCAGAATCGTTGAGCGACAAATCTATACATGTTTTGATGCTTTTGAAGACAGTACTCCGAGGCCTACCATAGTCAGTGCCAAATGTGACCAATAGCTGACACATTGTATAGCCAATGACTGACAGAGGTGTCAGGCGTTGGAAATATGACGTGAAATTTGTACACCGCATTATTAGGTTTATTATAATAATAATTCTCACCCTCACAATACTCCAAACTATAGGAGTACCCCAGAAGCAACCACATGCTTGTGCGGGGGAGGGGGGGCAATTACTATTATTTTGTCTTCGTTGCCATTTGCGGCTAGGGCCGACTTTTTTCCCGATAGAACTAGGATAGCATTCGCTCAAGTACTGCGGAAAACCCTAGAAAACCGTAGTAATCCCAGTGAGTGTAGGACAATTAGTAAATGACACGGATAAAGCTATTTAGGAGCAATACCGTGAACCCACATTTGTCCAGCGCTCTTGGCCATAGCGGTGTTTTTCTTTAAAGACATGTGCATGCGCCTGCCTCGAACCGAGGTCGATCGAAGGCAGAAAAACATGCAGTCTAAAAAGTCAGCGCCGGTACGAGCGACGCCACCGCGGCCCCTAACTTGTTAAGAGACTTTAGAGATCATTTTTGCATGACTTGTGATTTTCCCAGTGACTGACGCCTATGTCAGGGATTGTCTTAGCATAAACATAACTTAAGCCAATAGCTGGGGCGGCGGTGTCCGAGTGGGTCTTTCGATTTGACCCACGCTTTGGCACCGTACGTTGTGGGTTCGAGTCCCACCACGGTATGTGCCATGGGTGTTGTGTTTGTATTTATGTTTGTGTACGTCTTTAGATTAAGATTAGGATAGGAAATAATACCAGACAAAATATATGTATATATTAATAAGGAACCAGACAATGTAAAGGGGGACGTGTAACCACGTAACGCTGGCATGGTCCCCGACACTGGGTAAATGGATAAGACCGAAAGGTAAACCGAGCCCAAAAAAAAAAAAAAAGCCAATAGCTGGGGCGGCGGTGTCCGAGTGGGTCTTTCGATTTGACCCACCGTACGTTGTGGGTTCGAGTCCCACCACGGTATGTGCCATGGGTGTTGTGTTTGTATTTATGTTTGTGTGCGTCTTTAGATTAAGATTAGGATAGGAAATAATACCAGACAAAATATATGTATATATTAATAAGGAACCAGACAATTTAAAGGGGGACGTGTAACCACGTAACGCTGGCATGGTCCCCGACACTGGGTAAATGGATAAGGCCGAAAGGTAAACCGAGCCCAAAAAAAAAAAAAAAGCCAATAGCTGACACCCCAACCAAAATGTTCAAACCTTGATAATGGATGTACTTATATCTGCTCATTAGCTAATTTTTCAATTAAATCAAACATGTGTCAGGCTTAGGCAATGTGTCAGGGCGCTGGTACGTTTACGTTACAACTGGGACACCCTGTTGTAGGGCGCCAGAGCCGTGTCCACAGGTGGTGTTGTTGGTCAAGTGAACAGGACCAGAATATTTACGATCCCGCGTCGTTTTCTTTTTTCGTTTCCTGGCAGACCCAGATCGGTCTACCAATATTTTCACGTACCCCAATAAACAGTACCCCAATAAACACAGGCCCTCGGATAAATTCGAAATATCGAATTTTGAAATTACAGTGCGGGACAGCAATAAAATGGCAAAAAGACCCAGGTAGGTATATGTGTTTCTGCCGGCCGGGCCCTCAGAAAAAGGACGAAAACGTAATGCCCGATATCAACGATTTCTGCACAAAACCAGTTACCGGGTTCAATTATTTTTCGGACGTTTCCACGGGAAACAAAACAATGACGATCGCACGGCCTCGCCTACTTTATAGAGTTGCTGGGCGATGCCTTCTTTCCGGGATTGAACGAAAGTCTAGAAATACTAAAGTCGGCTCACTCCTTTGTTCTCTCGGAAAAGCCGACAATTTTTTGCGACCGGTCGCAAATCAGCGTCACCTCGCAGGCTTCGTATTTACGAGGGCGACTAAACGAAATCGCCGGCAAGCTAGTTATACGGGGGCAGGTTCATATTGACTTTCCATTATTTACCAAAGTCTACAAATATTAGTAGACTTTGGTACAACATTATTTGTGTATAGGTAAGTGTACCGTTAGTTTTTGGTAGGTGCAGTTAAATTAAAATACAAGGTAGCTACTACCAGGATCTACATAATTAGTAGGTATATCTGTAGACTTTGGTTGGAACATGAATAAAAATGCAATTTCTTACGTTTTACGTTCATTTTTAATAAAGCCTAACAAAATAAATATTTAACGTCAAAAAGTTAAACTAATCATTTCTACTTTTTCATCCCGTAGTAAATATTTTGATATTTAAATTGACATAAACAATACAGGACAAAATATTACGCATACGTACCTACACAAGCATGCGTCTCCATAAGCTTCTGACAATAATTTTAATGGGACAGGCGAGGTGACAGCAGTTTTTACTAACGAAGTGAATGACTGATCATCAAAATATGCCTTGCAAATTCTTATAGGTTTATATGCCTCTTCAGGTGGAATATTCGCAAATTTATGTTCTCCGATGAACCCTAAGGCATTCTTCCATTGCTGGCACCTTCAATAATATTATATCTACATTATTCTTCAATTAATACGTAAGTATTCAATTGTCACATAAAAATGTCTTAATTTTTGTAGGTAGGTACCTCAAACTCAGTCTTACCTTTCAGGGTCTTTAGGAAATGAAAAAAGGGTAATATAGTCTTTTGAACTGGTTTTACAGCCATCCGCACTGCAGCAAAAAGCGTTCCTAGGCATCACTACAACACAGTCACGGTCGGTTGGTAATATTTTGCGGTAATATTTTGCGCGCACCCGGTAGAATGCGAACGAACCGCTCTCAGCTACATTGTGTACAGCTTATTTTCTTATATTATAAGATATCGATCGGCTCGATGAGGAGGGGAGCGGGAGAGGGCAAGAGGGAAACGTTTGTTTACACAAGGCCGAGTGCCCGGACTTATTAGTATATCTCTAGCATATCTCTGGACGCTGATTGAACGATAGATTTTGATTTTGCCCATGATTTTCTTCGACGTTGTTCAGTTTTGTTGGATTTTCAATAATTGGGTTGAAACATTATTTTTTTATGAATTTAATTGGTTTGTGACGTCACACGAGGGTGGTCTGTAGGCCTATATCTACGAACGCCTCGTCTACAGATCTACTCGTCGGGTCCCAATTTTTTCAGTGCAGATGGTGGGTATATTTATGTAATTACGGTAAATGTCGTATTCAGTCGGATTCTGTGAGTTTTCAGGGTATCATTATGGGAAATAAAAGTTTCGGAGGGTAGAAGATATACGTCGTCGACACGACTTTTATACGAACAGAGTTAATAAGCAAATAATGCCATTGTCTCAGACCCACCGGTTTGTCATTTCTAAAATACCATGTTATTAGGTATAGTTGTCGGGTTTCTAGAAATTGGATTTCGACCATTCAGTATCGACGATCAATAATACATTGAGAAAGGACCTTTTTGCAGTTTTCGTGTTTTTTTTATCAGAGTTCATTTCAAAATAATAATAAATGAATAAAACTTTACGCAATGCGTTACATTTTTCTGCTACCTATAATTTCAGATTATAGATAGATACTTTGAAATAAACTCTAAATACACTATGGAGTAGATTGTGAATCTTCATAATAACCTTTGAGAATAATGCAGGAAGCAGTCTTTATTATACTTCGTGGAAAATCCGAGACAACATGTGGCGTTTTTAATAGAAGAATCACTCAGTATTGGTCATCAAAAAATACACGACAGTTTGTTTCAATTCAACGACAAGGTCGAACTTCAATAAATGTTTGGTGTAGTATTTTTCGGAATCACATAATTGGTCCGGTATTTTTTGAAGGTGGTTTAACTGGACTAAAATATTTACAGCTTTTAAGAGCAGAAATTTCTGATCTATTGAATCAAGTTAATAGGCCGAATATTGTTTGGCAACAAGACGGTGCTCCAGCACATGAATAAAATGCTGTCAAGAGGCATTTAGATGACACTTTTGTAGAGTGGATTGGTTCAAATGGAATTATTTTATGGCCTGCCAGAAGCCCAGACTTGACCCCACTCGATTTCTTTCTGTGGGGCACTTTGAAAGACCGGGTATATGCGGAGAGGTCAAATAATATCGACCAAGTTAAAGAAAAAATATCTCATGGGATCAGAGAAATGAACGAAGCAGGTATTAATTTAATTTAATGAGTTCTACCGTATATTTATTTTTTTTCTAAAATTAAAAACAAAAAAGTTAATTCTTAGAATTTTATATGAATAACCCTGTACATAGCAACCACTTTTTGTACCTAGCAACCAAAATAACAAGGCGGAGGAGGCAACAGGAAAACAAAATATTATAGACAACAAAAATGTCGAAGTTTAGAAACTTATGTACATATCTAATATAATACCTACGATACCTCGAATACTTATGTATTTCAAGGTGTGCCCACATTACTAACTGTGTTTTTTATAATTACCATTATGTCATATCCGCCCAAAATCATATCCCGGCAACGTATTGTTCGGAAAACCTGAATCTTAATAAAATTCAATCTCTCTCCTTGTCACGAAAGACAAAACGCGAGCAAACCAGCTTTATTTTTTCGCGTCGCCTTATAGATTTATTGAAATGACAATGTCGCAACATTCCAGTTATCGCTTTCCTTGTTTTGTGTCAGCCACACGCATTAGGTACAACGTCGCCCGTGCCCGTTCTTTAACAATCGATCTTGAAATGTCGAGGTTTTGGAGGAAATTTTTATGTAAACACGACATTTAGGTTTGGCCACCGAAATATTCGAGTATAGAAAGTATGATTTAAACCACTAGCATTTAATAGACGTGTATGTTACTAGGGAGGAAAGTGTATTAAGACTTTCCGCTGGTATTTTGATGCTAAACATGGAATTGGGGGCATTTTACAATCTAAGAAGGGCGATGATAATTTTCTCTAGCGTAATAATATGTTGTTGTTATTTAATAGATAGTGAATAACTCCAAAATCGTCATTAAAATTGTAAAATAGACAGTGTAGTGATAAACTGACATAAAACACACTCACAACCTTCTCAAGCTTACAAGCCCTGTGCAAGCATTTGGCAACGCCGCAGCGGGACGGTTCAACGGGTCTATGCAGTATAAATCAGTCTGCATTTTGACTTAGTTTATCTTTTCTAATAAATGTTCAATTGTTCAACCCTCTTTTTAATTATTATAATTAGATACATTATTTGTGACCTTTGTTTCAATAATTGGGTAACTAAGTAAGTAGGTACGTTTGTTTAACAGTCAATAAAAGCAGTAACAAGTAACAAAATATACACAGAAGGATAAGTATTTATAATAAGTACATTTTCGACAAATAATATGGTAAATTTTAGAGGGGACTACATTTTGTTGTAAGTTGAATTTTTGTGAGAATTTTTCGCATAGTGCGCCATCAGGCTAATGATGATTGCCTATCTTCCATTATGGTTAAATTTTCACAAAAATACAAACAACAAGCCAACAAGCGAACAGACTGAACAGAGAAATGCATGTTGTGAAATGAAATTGAAATGGCAGTTAGGGTCAATTTCATAATACATTCAACTAAATTTTCTTTTGACTTTAACATTAGGTAAAGAAATTTTTGCTACAATACTAAACAATAGTTGGATTGTTAGAAAGCTCCTTTAATTTTAAAGGGTACTTTAGTTTGTCTATGCATTTGGCCCTTAATCGTTTTATTCTTAAATTTTCGTCCTTTGGAAAGCCCAAAACGAATACAAGTTAACCGCTTGCCGTCAAGCAAGGAAAACCTAGCTACATCAACTAAGTTCTAGCTTCCCTCGACGGTTGTAGGCATCTTGAGGCTTGACATGGTAAAGGAACGATTCTTCACTTCGAACTTTTAGAGAAATGTTTGATTTTTACAAACAAAACAAATTTATAAAAAAGCTATCGCCAGCACTTCGGGCTGTCTGTTTCCACCCAGAGACACACTGCCTCGTCGTAGCAATCTGGCGACGATGGCACTACCCGCACTACACAAATTAATTCTGGTAAATTTCTTGTAAAATCAACTGACAGGGAGTGACAGGCCACGCCGCGCAGACCCGCAAGCCATGTTGGCTGGGTTAGTAGTCTAAAATGGCTAAATACTGAACGCAAAGACAAATCATTACCGTAAAGAGAAGGCAAATCGTAATAAAGCCGGATATTTAAAATTTGGGACATTTTAAACGTCAGTAACTGACATACCAATAACCACAGGATACCCCCTATAACCTATAATAAGTCGCCATTTTTTTTCGTCGAGTAGCGCCACCCCAGTCCGTAAACAACAACGACGAGGCCAACCATAAAGACAGGCCACGGCGCTAACGCATAATCGCGTAGTCACGTGACCAATTTAGTCTATATAATGAAAGGCATTTTTGGAGATAAGTAGAAAAAACAAATTTCGTAACAATTTGGCAAGTTTTCTTTCATCTATTACATTATTGCTTTTGTGCATCCAAGCTTTCTCTAATTTGTTTTTTCAAAATTTCCAACCTGCCTCAACTGTTTTAGGCTGCGAGTTAAACGGCACTGCACTCACAATATTTTGGCACATTCTCAAAAATTGTTGGGACATCACCTTCCTTTAGCTTAGGTGATATTCTCTATAGGTATTTTCCTCCCACAACACATTTGTCCACTTTCTTGAAAATGTGTTAGCCACACATACTTTTTTTTAGAAATTAAATCTCAGTTGGGATTTGACGAATTCATTTTTGGCGGAAATTTTCATCCCGAGGCAAAATAAATGTTTGTTATGGCGACACTTTCTTCCTGGCTTTTGTAATATGTATAAATATAATACAAACAGACCCAATATTTGGTATTTAGGTTATTTTTTACGAAACAAAAATGAAAACTAACCTCAGTAGCTATACCTACTGTAAATATTGACGAGGTCTCAGTTGATCGGCAGCATGAAAGACCGAATAGAAACCGTATCAGGGCGTGGGTCGACCACGAAAATCCTCGTGTACGTTACAACACTGATTTATTTCGCACAAGGTGAATGGTGAATACAATAAATACACAAACCCGAACGTGGTCAACGGGAACGGCTTCCAGCCCGGACCGTCTGAACTCGCGGATCTCCCATAAGCAGTTCACCCCTATCTGTGTCTCAGGCTCCAGTGTCCAATACTGTCCCATGTCCATAATAGTAGAGAACACCTTGTTCTCTGATAATAGTCCATTCCGGGTTCCCTATTCTGTGGTTCGGGGGAAATTCCCTTTACAGCGCTCACGCGTCGCGTCGCGTCGCATCGGTGCGAGCGGCACCAATACTCTTGGACGGCACGACTCCCACCGAGACGCCATAATAACACGTGGGCGGTTCCCCTCCGCCAGGACACACGCGCACTAGACACAAACTTGTTTCTAAAATATAAACTAAGACGTTTAAAAACACTTTAATCATTGAAAACTTTTCAAAACCCAAGCTGCCGCTTTCAGTTATGTGACAAATGACATGTAACGTCGACTAAGATGGTCACGTGATTTTTGTGCACCAGGGCCTGTCTTTATAGTAGGCCTTGCAACAACGAAATATGACGTCATGCTCGGGTCTTTAATATAGTGTCGGTCCAGCCCATAGACGTCCAGAAGTCGACGGATTACCAAGCAAGCGCTGACTTGGGGCAAATCAAGTTGGCCTGCCGACGACGTGCCGATGAGACGTACCCGATAAGCCACCCAACCCTGATGATGACTGCACAAATTTCGGTCCACATATATACTAATTATACCTCACGATCTGATAAGCGGGCACTGCTTCTCATCGATTATTGGAATGCCGCCGCTTCGATCTCCCGACTGCTCGAATATGAAGAAGAAGAAGAACAAAATCGATGGGATTTTATACGTATTATTTATTTCATTGTAAACAAAAATGTTCCCTTGGCATTTTTACAAGCTTTTACTTAAATCGCAATGCAAATCTTGCAAGCTGAATTAGAACCACTTCTTGAGCTAAAATTTTCCGTACACCTTTAGTTCTGGTTACAACACAATATGCAATAATCAATATTGCAATACTTTCAAAATGGCCGTCGCCACAAGATGGCGGATGATGTATTTTTTGTCAACCCCCTTAATATGGGTATCAAATGAAAGGGCTCGAAAAGTAAAAAACGATAAAGTTAGCGACGTCACACTAAACTAAATATGGCCGCCGCTCCAAGATGGCGGATTACATTTTCTTTTCAACCCCTTAATATGGGTATCAAATGAAAGAGCGTGAATAAGAGTAGAAAACGGTAAAGTTAGTGACATCACGCTAAATTCAGTATGGCCACAGTTCCAAGATGGCGGATTAATTTTCTTGTTTTCTGATTGCTGCTGCACTCAGGGTTGAATCGGTCTCAGCAAGGGGACTCCTCAATGGTGAACAGCATAGACATGAATACGCATTGAATTTAAATAGCCCTTTTATATTATACTGGGCTTGAACTGTACACAAAATTCAGGGTAGTACTGGCGACCATGCCGTTGTCTACTTAGGCTCAAAGTTCTTCGCTGCTGGCCAAGCATATTACGAATTAATTGAAATAAACAGACTTAGAAATATGTCCAGCGAAAATGAAAAAAAAAATTAATTAATAGTAAAAAAATATTTTAAAAAAACTTTAATTTAAATGCTCTGAAAAGAAGGAAATAAACTTTGAAAAAATCGAACCAAAACAAACCCATAATTTAGTTACATTATCCAACTGTATATGAAATATGCTTGTCGCCAGAAGATATGCATATTGAAAAAAGTAATTCTAAGTAGAAATTTAATTTTTCTATAAAATAAATTTACAGAGTAAAAACTCGCGACAAGCTTTTATATCATGTACACAATAATTGTATAATGTAACAAAATTATGGGTTTGCTTTGGTTTAATTTATTTCAAAGTTTATTTTCTTCTTTTCAGAGCATTTAAATAAAAGCTTGTTTTTAAAAATATTTTTACTATTAATTTTTTCATATGTGTTGAGGCTGAGTACAAAAAATACTTATTTTTCCCTTTTTGCGTTGAAATTTATTTTTATTTTTATGGTTTAGTAAGAAAGAAACCAGTAAATAAGTGTCTTAATTAATTTTGCAGGAAAAATATCTTGTACCAATTTGAAGAGATATAATGAAAAAAATATATATCCTGATATCTTTCTGAAAATTGGCATGTAACACATTTTTTATTATACTTCTTTGAAAACACCTTATTTTCATCTGTTTTAGCAATAATGAAAGATGAGGTTTTTCGGGCTAGCGCACGGAAACAGCGCATAGAAAAACTTTCCGCGCGCTGAATAAAAATACCGAATATATGGCTTTAAAATAGAAATATACAGCAAACTAAACTAAATTTAAGAAACTCTATATGCTCTCTGATATTTAACATGTACCTATTTTGTATTTTAATTCGTAAGTGTTTCAATATTTAGATACATTTCTGTAATCTTTTTGACGTTTTATTCACCTTATCTGACAATAACTAATTTACAACAAAGCACCTTTGAAATAATTTGAGAGTAAGCATGGAAACGCATCATACATACCAAACACTATATTGTCTGCATTGTTTATTTTTTGTCAATTAAATTTATTATAATATGCCGATAAAATGTTTTAAGTTTCCGTTTTCAAAGAAGTATAATAAAAAATATCGTTCATTACACGTCCAGAAATAGATTTTTCCGTGCTTGCATGACTTCCCGTGTTCGGCTGCGCCTCATCGAATTTGTCACGGGCGCACGGAAAAATCTTTATTTCCAGACTCGTAATGAAATATACTATTTTTCCGATATTTCCAAAGACAAACCCAATTTTTCTCAATTTTTAGTTTTAAATGTCAAATTTGACAGGCATGGGTTGTGACGTCAAGACTCTCTTTAGGCGCAATATGGCTCCAACATATCCAGTAATCATGTTTTCAAAAAAATAGTAAAATAGCAAATTTTTCCTATTTGGTACAAACTTTATGAATAGCACTGTATATTATTTATTAGAAAATAATGTCTATACAAAAAAGTAATGTTTTTATATGGTTTAAAATAAAAGTAACACCTCAAACACCTGTCACATATAAAAAAAAACAAAAAAATTAAATATGCTTTTTAATATAACACGTTTAAAAAAAAACGGACTAAAAAACGTGGGGCGCATGGAATAGATAATAATAATTATTATTTATGCAAGCGCACTTAGGTAAGTCACTAACAATTGTACCTATTGCACTACAAATAATGTTTTCCAATGGCAGCGCCCCATCTTTATGGGTTTAAGAAATATTATTTAATATTCATTTCCCTAAGCAGTAAACGTTATAAACTCGTCTGTATCGTATATACTAAATCTGTTCTTGAAGACATTAAGATTTTCTAATTTTTAGCAATAAATCCGAACAACAGATTTTTGTTTTTTGCTAGAGTACCGTTTGAAAAAAAAAACCGTTTAGATGATATCTCAACCAAATGTCGCGCCGTTGACACTTAACACAGCATGATGGATCTGTTGTTTCCCACAACAGAAGAGATATCGATCCCCTCTCATTTTGCTACAAGCTCATATTAATTCGGAAATGTTACCTATCATTCTAGAAAACACAAAAGAATGCTGTTCCTAAGTAACGAGTTAAGTCGCCTGTCAGTCTCCCAAGATTGTATCATAAATTCCTGCAAATCACGTTTGAATAATTTCCTAAAATGCAGATTTATCTTTTTCTCTGTTGTGTGTGTGTTCCGAGAACAGCGTTGGCTGTACAAGTTAAAAATTGAAGAAAATAACCGGCCCCGATACACCTATCTAATTTAAAATCTACAGAATACAATAAAAGTAATTACCGATCTTATATTATAACAAAATGAATATTAAAAACGCCAGCGGTTCATTTGCCCAGACAGGGCGATGAGGAGAGAGAAATAAAAAAATAAAAATCGAATCTGATATCAAACAATAGAGATAAATGACATGAGCCATATAAAAATTCCGCCTCAACAAAAAACATCGATATTAACAATTATAATACATGATTGGTACATTTTGAAGAAACACAATTCTGGATTGAAGCACACACTGATCGGTTTAAAGCGTCTTCACGTCGACGGGCTGGCTGGTGACGTCTTTGATCCTTTGGCCTTGCTAGATATGTTAAAACTCGGCCATCTCAAACCTAAACTCTAAACATCGGGATGAATTTTTACTGTACGCAGCTGAAACTAATGACCACACTATTTTGCGCCTTTTACAACATCGAAACTTCGCGAAAATCTGCGGAAAAAACGAAAATTACGCTATTTTCGCCCATGCCCGACATTCTGCGCGCGCCGACGTACTCTCTCTACTCTACTTACGCATATGGAGGCGGTTTCACATAGCACTCGACTGGGATCGCAGTGACTGTTTGGTGGGCTTGGTTCCGCTGCCAAGCGAATATCGATGTGATCGGAGCACACTGTTATCGCAGATACTGTTATAACTAAAAATATTTCTAATTTTCAGATGAAAAAAATGTATCATCTAATCGAATTATATCGACACAATGAATGTCTATGGGACATTTAAAGTCACTTCAATATATTTTTCGTATGGGAGACGAGTAAAATTTTGGAAATCTCCGTCTACTGTTGATATAATTCAGTCAAAACCTGGTCTGCTTAATAAAGGCGTTTTCACCCAATACCTTTTCTTATATTTACGTCTAATATGTAACATTAACTTTTTTAAATCAAAAGGCACCTGATAACATATATTCAGCGCCATTTTATAACAACTACTGTCAACACACTTTTTGCAAATATTGCTTAACATTTTTACTATAATAGCAGTATAAGCCTCCCCCACTGAACAGTTGAACTGTAATTACAGAGCATACAGTATGAATGGTCGGCCGTCGACGATTTCGTCATCTACTTGTCTCTTTTCGCCTTCAGAGCGGGCGCGTATGCTGTTGTCTCTGTCTCACTTGCAATGCATTTACCATTGTGGACTGCCATATTAACCAGTGAGGTCAATTTAAAATACGGCCAGGCAGCTGCGGATAGGAACAATAGTAATCTTTACTCCATTAGTAATATACCCCGATTACTGTAAGAAGTCCCGATTTTGTCAGATGACATTCTCCACAAAATCCCTAGGGGTTTTCTGTTAACCATATGGCTATAATATTGGTATATGTGTCTCAACCAGTCACTCGTTGATTTATGATGGGAAAAGTTACCCAAGTGATACGAAAAAAGGACATAATAAAATAAAAACCCTATTGCAATCACGTTTATGCCCCTACAAATAAAAATAACTATGACTACAACTGATTTTAATAATAATTTCAAACGTCAAGGAAACACTTTCATTTTGGTATTTTGGTATAATCAGCTAGTCGCGGCTGCGTCTGTGGTGCGACTGGTGCGTACTCAGGCAAATTTTATTTCGGTGAAGTGACCGTGAAGGTTTTGCGGATCGTTCAAAAGGGTTCAATCTTTGGGCAGTGAAAATATTCGTGGGTTTTCTACGTTTCGTGAGTTTTTCCGTTATCTGTGTTGTTCTTGTTCGTGTTATTAGTAGTTATTCATTGTGCAAATGAGCTCGTTACTGACCTGGACCTATGACCCGGTTGCTGCATTAATGCCAACTTAGGATGGCGAAATTACCAATCGACAGTCCCAGTAAGGACTTCTTAAAATAATTTGACTATAATTGGGGAGTTTTTGCATGAAAATATAATTGCATTTTTTTAAATATAGTTTATTATTAAACATTTGAAAAAAAAATTGAAATATCACTAAAACTAAAACAGAAAATTGCTGTTTATCAATAACAAATTGAGGTTAGGTTTTTTGTTATTGTGCATAACAAAACAATTCTACTGTGGGGAGACAGGGCAGTAACATATCTATGGATTTTTGGTTGAAGAAACACTGACCTTTGAAAATCGCGATTTCGCCAAAGCCAAAAGAAGAAATAAATACGAATCTAGTGGGACTGTGTGTTTCGTGGTCGAACCGCTGATTGCCGGCGATGTATTCGCCTTGATCGAATTCGCCTTGGCGATCTCGGCGCGATCCATTTATTTACTTTGAGCATGAGCGGTCGCCGATGACGTCACTAATTGGGGTCGATTGTGCGAAATTTTTGGATTCGCCTACGTCGGTCTAAGAACGCCCGGGGTGTATATCGACTGCCGCAATCAGAGTTCAACGGTCCGTTAGATACTAATAATAAGATTTTTTTGTTATAATAGTGTGTTGCTTTCGAAAAATAACCAGTTCAAAATTCAGAAGATAATATGCGGTTCGATATATTAATATACCTGTGGTGCTCTTATTAAAGTGCGTTGTTTTTTGAGTTTAGAGGCGTTGAGGCTATAAAGGAAACACTATATATTATTGTGCATTTTAGATTGATGCTTTCAGCACAAAAAAACTCTAATTGGCGTCACAAAAAGAATATAGGACATAAGCGTCACGCAGTTTTCAAAAATATACATATTCTACAAGCAACATAATATTTTACTTTTAAGGTTTTTTTAAGTTGTCGTCAAGCACAACGTAAAGGTTAATGCACCATATAATATTGTCAAAAGGTCTCTAAAAAGCCATATAGATTATAAATATTTAAGCAAGTATAGTCCAAAGCACGAACGGAAACGTTTCTAAAGAATGCGGGCAGCGTTGCGAGATTTCCTATAAGAGTAGTCGTTTTTTATTGGCGAATACAAGTTTTATCATATTGAAGCCGAATTTCTAAACTCTGTTAGGTATACCGAAAAAATAAAGCTCGCATCACGGGACCACTTACTAATTTTTGTTTATCATTTATTTTAAGGCGGTGTGATAGAACACCTATTATATTTTTTTCAACATCGTCGCGTCTACCATCGCCTTTGAAATACGGCAACACAGCACTTCTGCGAAGGAGTCGGCTGACAAAACCAGTTAGCCAACGCGTTTTGTGCCTGTTTATATAGTACCTAAAATTAACTGCGTATTTGGGCTACCATACAGACCTCATTTTTTAGGCCGCTGGCAAGTTTTTTCCGCCGGCTCAGAGAGCTCAGTGGCGTTTCGTATGTTCGGCAGTTAACGTGTGCAAAATGAGTAAACAGGGAAGAACGTTGCATTCTCAAGCGCGAGAAATAATTGCCAATGTTATAATGGTTTGCCTTCCTCCATAGTCTAAGGCAACACCGTTAAGAATAATATTAACAATAAATTAAATAACAATTTTATGAAAATTAAGTCAGTGAGTTACACAAAATTGAGCTACGCCCCTGAACTGTGACTAATTCTATAATATTTGCATGTTCTTCCCCCTTACGTCGCACGCATTCTGCCGTAAGGAGGACTATATGTATATCCTATAAGATCTGTGAAATTATGGCACGGCTATTCACCGCATTTCGCTGCACAAGTGGCCAGCCGTCGAACAGTGTAACCCATGTAAGTATTGGTGATATTATTATTATACATTGTGTCAAAACTTGGTTATTACTACTACACGTCAAAATAGGGTGCTGAAAAGTAAAGGTATAAAGGGTAATAAAGCGTGGGGTATTGACATGGATTTTATAAATGTATTCTCTATGATTTCCCCCACCAGTCGCCATCCTAAAATCACACGGACGTTCGTGGAAACCGTAGGCCACGAAACAATAAACCGACAATAAAATTATTAAAATCTCTCGCATCAAAACAAACACGCCCGACCGTTGGGGCACATATTCTCACAATACCGATGAATCTCCAGCCATCGAGAATACAGAAATAGTCGGACAGAGTCTGCCGCATTTCCGGTTTTGGTGTGTTAACCCTTTTAGTGGAGCATCTGTGCTGTGTACGATTATAAAAAAGACGAAACGAAAAAATTTCATTAAAATATTATGCCATATGCGCGTATGGTTATGGGAGGAGTATAATAACTCTCAAGATTCTGTAGGGAACCACTCGTAAATATTAATAAAGAATGTGACTTTTCACTAAATCCACAAATTTGGTTATATATATATTTTTTAAATATTATTCATTCTATTTAATTTTTAATTAGGTTTTTCGCCACCAAACTGATCGAAAGACAACTTTTTCAAGTTGCCTGGAAAATTCATAAATTCTTAACAGTGAATGAACGAAACTTTAAACGTGTAACTCAAAAAATAACTTCAACAAATTTGTTTTCTGAGCTTTCGGAGAATAAATCTTCCTCCTTTCTCAAAGATCATGCCACGTCAAAGTGAAGTGACAGATTAATAAATTTCAGGTTAAAATGTGATGACAACAGAAACAATAGCCTAGCCACCTGCCTGATATTGTACCCTGTGTTCTATCTAATTATCTATACTAATTTCTCTTTGAATAAGTGGCAATAATATTTTACTGAATTTCACTGAACATTCAGCAACAAAGTTGTCTGTATTTCCTAGAATACAATACAATAAAATGGCATACTAATAATAATGCTGGGTCCCCTTACCTACTCTTGTAGAGAGATTGACGCTGGGGATTCGTGACGTCATTTTGGCGGGAAATTCGAAGTCTACGGTTTCCCTTTTCGCTTGTGAAAAATGCCAATGTGCGCAAAATGAAAAATTAGGCTTCTGTCAGTTCGTCACTCATTTCCGCTTCCTCTTTAACGTAATTGCCTTCCATGGTAAAAAAGATTTGCTAAGCGATCTTTTGAAAACCAGGAATCCGAGTTAAGAAGAATTAATTGTCGGACAAATGTTGCGGGTTACGGGAAAAAAAGCGGTAACGACCGAAGTGAACGAGTGAAATGATTTTCGGAAGGCGGGCATTCGAAGACCATTATTTAAGACGTCCGAACGAGGAAGTCTGTGCTTAAAAGGCGTTAAGATTGTTGGGGGATTCGGAGGGTGGATCGTGGGACTCGGGTGAAATATGAAGTAGAGCGGAGACATGTGTTTATATTTTTTTTATTCGGGAAAATTCTCGTATAGAAAATGATATTGGGTTCAGTGATTGTTCACTATTGGGTTTAAGTGTCACTCTTAGTACACATAATAATAATAATAATTCTCACTCACACAATACTCCGAACTAGGAGTACCCCAGAAGCAACTGAATCCCATTTTCTTTTATTTTCAATGTGTAAAATTGAAAAATTGTCTTTAAAAATATGGTATGGTTGTTGTCTAAGAAATGAGTAGCGTATGTTGAATTTTGTTTTTTTTTAAATCACTTTCAGACAATAATCATATTTTTAAAGATATATCTTATACAGGGTGAGTTTTTTCGATGACCACTATTGGGATCTCGGAAACTAGCAGAGCTAGAACAAAGGTTAAATGGGGAAAGAAAGAATTGCAGTTTTAAATGCTCAATCTAATGCCCCTTTTGGATTATTCATGGCTCACTAGATATTTTGAAAAGAGTGATTTTTTGCTATTTCCTCAGATCTCTATAGCTCCGTTTTTTCTGATTATACAGAAAAACTATAGAAACAAAAATTGTAGGTAATTTTGGGGTTAATAAGATAATCTAATTCAATTTTTTATATGTAAATCATAGTTGGCTGTGGCCTTATCAAATCGGCCATTTTTTGAGCTTTCCAAAGATATAATACTCGGCATAGTTATTATAAAAAATAAAAGAGCTATGGATAATTTTCTGATTTTTATTTTAAATTTTCACATAGCCATGGAATATTTTCATAATAATTACGTTCTATTTTATAATAAGACATACTTCAAACTTTTAAATATTTTATTTTTAGCTGGTAACAAAATCTAACAAAATAAAACAAAAATTATCATGATGGAGCTCCACCACATAATTATTTGCCCGTAAGAAATTACCCGGATCAGCTCTATCCAAATAGTTGGCTAGGGAGAAATAGAAATATTTCCTGGCAGTCCCGATCCCCCGATTTGTCTGTTTTGGGTTTCTTTTTGCGGGGAACAGTACAAAATAAAGTATGAGACAATTGATGAATTAAGTGCAGCTCTTTTATAAGCAATTGTCAGTATTGACAGGCGCTCTCTAAGAAAGGCGACAAATTCAGTTTTAAAATGATGCAATATTTACATAAAAAATAATGGTGGATTGCTTGAACACCTTTTAAAATAATAATAATTTGAAATAGACGAAAAATTAAAGAATCAGCATTTATTCTAGGAAATACAGACAACTGTGTCGCTGAATGTTCCGTGGAATTCAGTAAAATATTATTGCCACTTATTCAAAGAGAAATTAGTATAAATAATTAGGTAGAACACAGGGTACAATATCAGACAGGTGTCTAGGCTATTGTTTCTGTTGTCATGACATTTTAACTTGAAATTTATTAATCTGGCATTTCACTTTGACATGACAGGATCTTTGAGAAAGGAGGAAGATTTATTCTCCGAAAGCTCAGGAAACAAATTTGTTGAAGATATTTTTTGAGTTACAAGTTCAAAGTTTAGTTCATTTACTGTTAAGAATTTATTAATTTTCCAGGCAATTTGAAAAAGTTGTTTTTTATCCAGTTTGGTGGCGAAAAACCCAATTAAAATTCAATGAATAACAATTTGAATTTGAGTTTTTTAATTTTTTCAAGTTGTTTCTGTTGGTTCTATCTTTTGTTTTATTTTGTTACATTTTGTTACCAGCTAAAAACAAAATATTAGAAAGTATGTCTAATTATGAAATAGAACGTAATTATGAAAATATTCCATTTTATAGTACAAATTTAAAAATTTGGTGAACGCAATGGGATTGGGACAGGGCCCGGCACAGAACACGGGTCCAGTCACCGCCTTCACCGATCGACAGTTCACGTTCACAGTTGTACAGCGCTCAGATCGTTTACAACAGGTACGATTTGATTCACTCGCCGACAACTCGTTTCGGACCGGTTGTAAATGCGCTGACAGGAACATGCCATTTTGAGGTTATGTGGGCGTGAAGGTTGCAAAGTAACTATTATTATTGAATATTGAATCATTGATAAATATTGCTTCCGTTTCTAAAGAGGGTACGCTAAATAGTTTTTATAGTACAAATTTAAAAATTTGGTGAACGCAATGGGATTGGGACAGGGCCCGGCACAGAACACGGGTCCAGTCACCGCCTTCACCGATCGACAGTTCACGTTCACAGTTGTTCTATTCTATTACTACGAGTAGAGCGCAACTGGAACAGCGGAACGGAACTGAACGAAACTAAGAATATTAATGTATTAATAGTATTTGTATTTTGATAAATAAAATAAATAAAAAAATGTGTTTCCTATTTTATTACAAAATTTCGGAAATAGAAGCCCCTCCCTTGATTCCAGCCTAGATCCGCCACTGTATAAAGGCATTAACAACCTAGAAACCCTAGAAAAGAAGCGGTCGATGCGACGTAGGATGTAGAAGTCGCGATTCAATTGCCAGGAGTATTTAAGCCTCTTATAGCTCGGGTGGTCCCTAATCACCTTTAAATATCAAATTACGCGAGTCTGACGGTGCCAAATGGCCGGTTTTCCCTGCAATTGCCTCATTTCCGAGTTCCGAGAACAATTTAAACTGACTGCGGATCGCGGTCGTTTGCATAAGTTTACCAGATAAACGAAAAATTTAGAGCAGCCACACCGGGTGCCGGCAGAGTCCCTGCTGCCATCCTCCTTCTTCGTTTTGTACACATCGGATTCTTGATTCTTTGTTTGTTGGGTATCTGGCCATCGAAGTTCCCTCGAGTAAGAACAGTATCGCGTGATATTTCGACACGACCAAATTTATATGAACCGCAAGTGGACTAGGGGCCCCAGAACGGATCCCCGCGGCACACCAACCACTCCGGCGTCAATTAAATGCCGATGCCGGTCGAGGCGTTTTCCCGGTAGCTATGAATACGGAACGCGGTGGCTGCCGCTTATCGGAGAGTGAAATGTTGCCGTCGGCCGGCAATATTGCTTCGATAGGGTAATCGAGGAGGGCCTTGCCGATTTATAGGGCCACGCAACAGGTCGCGAAGGGATATATACCTATTTTTTTTTTACAGATTTTAGAGAATGCTTAAACACATTTCTAGTTATATTTAGCGTTAAGTTGGTTGTTTTGTACAGGGTATTCTCGTATACACCCTATATTTTCCGAGTCAAAAAAAAATTACTCAAATGAAAGTTGTAGGGCTTTCTCTGAACCGCTAGGATCTGTTACTAGATAAAACAAATGAGCGTCGCAAATTTATGAAAAAATATAAACTTACTTTTTTAATGGAACATCCTGTATATTTGTGGATTTTTGAATTGCACGCATTTTCGATTCCAACAATATAAATATGTTATATCGTTGAGTGAGGGACCTGCATCCCTTTAAGGAAAGAAATTGATAACTCCATTGTTTCTGGTCCGATTTTCGCCTTTTTCACAAGGACTTTACTCAATGGTTATAGGTTTGCTCTAAGCATTCGCATGATATTCCAAATTGCAGATAAATACGATCTTTATATTTAATCAAGGTTGCCATGGAAAAACATTTCAACTTAGGCAAGGGCATTCCTGTCAATCCATTATTTTTGGGACAATACACCTTGGTACCCTACAACTTTCATTTAAGTAATTTTTTTCTAACTCGAAAAATAGAGGCTCTCTAGGGGTGGGTCAAAATATACGGGAACACCCTGTACAATAATTTTATTGTGAGAAAATAAACGACGAAAGCAGCTTAAGTTAGGTGTCTCTTCCCTAGAAGTTTAATAGGCGGATCTGAAATAAATCACAATATTTGATGTTTCAATAAGTTTAAACAAGGCGTTAGTGACATTTCACAACATATTTTTGTGCATTCATTGTTGTTGACAAATAAAAATGTCTGGTGGTAAGGATGTTTCTGAAGAATAAGGAATGTTATAATTATTCACTTGCATTCAAAAGGCAAATCTGCCGCGCAAATCTCAGATATTGTTAATTTATCACGATATACAGTGCGAAATATTATTAAACTTTACAAGACTTTACAAGATCCGTTGCTCAGAAGCAGAGAAATGGAAGCCGGCCACATTATTCTGATACAAATTTAAGGGCTCTGACAAGGATTATCGTGCAAAATCGTCGGGCTATAATTATGGAGAATTGAGAGTTTTATGGAATCGGGCAACAGATAAATGCTTATCAAGGGCAACTTGTCACAGGGCTGCCTGAAAACTAGGGTTTGAAACTTACAAGGAAGCCCAAACTATTTCGGATTTTTTCCCGTTTTCAACTTTACGATCTGTAGGCAAAGGAAAAGCCTTTACTAACAAAGAGACAGAAGAAAAATAGACTTTTGTGGGCAAAGGACCACAGAGCTTGGTCTCAGCACCAATGGAACTCAATTATATGGAGTGATAAGTCGGCCGGCAATATTGCTTCGATAGGGTAATCGAGGAGGGCCTTGCCGATTTATAGGGCCACGCAACAGGTCGCGAAGGGATATATACCTGTTGCGGAAGCATAGAGAACACTTCGCGAATCGCCAGAAGTAGTGTTGTCATTTATAAGTGTGCAACACATGGGACATTTTTTTTATTAATTGCCCAACCTAAATACAGACATTGCCGACAGTTGATGCATGTTCAATAATCATATTAGGTGCACTTAGAATGGTTGCAAGTTACAGGGTAGGTCAAAAAATATAAAAATTATACAAGAGTAAAGTAGCCTTAGTTAAAAAAATTCAGCAAAGGTTATTAAGAAAAGTTGTTTAGAATTAAAAGCTATGCCTAAATACAAAAACATAGCCTCCTACTAAAAAAATTTTTTGCCAATTAATTTACACAGTTTCTTAATAAACATTTAAAATAAAAATTTTGCACCTTAAATGAGTTTTTTAATACACACATTATCATTGCTAATGTTTTACCTTGTTCAGAAGAATTTTTTCAAAATTTTAAAGTTTTGTTTAATATCGTTACAACAAACATGAAGTTTGCGATTCCCTAAAAAAATAAAAATTTAAGTTAATTTTACAAATATGCTTCAATTTGAACAAAGTTATGCGGTTTTGGTATTTAGGCATAACTTTTAATTCTAGACAACTTTTCTTAATAACATTTTGCTGAATTTTCTAAAATAAGGGTACTTTACTCTTGTACAGTTTTTACATTTTGTGACCTACCCTGTATGCTGTTTGACTTGCAACCATTCTAAGTGCACCTAACATGATTATCGAACATGCACCAACTTTCGGGAATATTTGTATTTTCGTTGTGCAATTAATAAAAAAAATGCCATATGTTGCACACTTAAATGACCACACTGTATACCTATACAAATATTTCCATCACGTAAATATCAAAATATAACTGAACTGATGGTCAAAAATGAAACCACGTATTCGTGGAGTCAAAATAAGGGCACTTCTTCATATATTTTTTTTCTCCTACGGGCCATAGTTTTTTTTTATACAGAGCGTAGAAGTTTGGAGAAAAATACGCATATTTCTAGTATCTCTAGAAGTAGACGAGATATTATCTTCAAACTTGGCGTGTCCCATGAGCAAATGAGCCGTCAAACTTAAGGTTGACATGAAGCTTCTGCGGCTCCCAGTTGCGGAGATACAGGGTGTTATTAAAATTAATTAGTTCAGAAAAATATGAATACCCTGTATAATCGCATTTTTTAAATTTGTTTTGAATGGAAACTTCAATGGTTAACAAAAAGTATCTCTTAGTATTTTTTCATATTCGCAGCCGTTTCTTAATTATTTTCAAAGAACGGCAACGCTGCAATGAACAATAGTCACTTTAAGAATAAATCTAGCAATCTGTGGATGTCAATTAAACTTTATTTAACAAAATACAAAAGCAAAATCGATAATAAAAGAAACGTAATGCTACTAGAAAATTAATATATTAAATGTTCGAAATGACCGCCGCGGCCGTCTCTTTCAATACACGCAACTATGCCATTCCACATGTTTATTATTGCCATTGGCAAGTCCATAGCAAAAGTGCATATCAGTCAATAATTATTCTTCGAATGAAAATATCATTTTTCAAAATATCGATACTAGTGCAAAGTTAGCAGCCAAATGATTCAAATAATCCCAAGTTTAATTGACTTCCACAGATTGTTAGATTTATTTTTAAAAGGACTTGTTTATTGCAGCATTGTAGTTCTTTGCAAATAATTAAGAAACTAAGAGATACTTTTTGTTAACCATTGAATTTACCATTCAAAACAAACTTAAAAAATGCGATTATACAGGGTATTCATATTTTTCTGAACTATAATTAATTTTAATAACACCCTGTATCTCCGCCAACTAGGAACCTCAGAAGCTTCATATTAAGCTTAAATTTGACAGCTTATTCGCTCATGTGACACGCCAAGTTTGAAGAAAATATCTCGTATACTTCTAGAGATAAGTACTAAGAAATATGTGTATTTTTCTCTAAATTTCTACGCTCTGTATAAAAAAACTATGGCCCGTAGGAGAAAAAAATATACGAAGAAGTGCCCTTATTTTGACTCCACGAATACGTGGTTTCATTTTTGACCATCAGTTCAGTTAGACCCTGTATAGGTTTGGTAAATCAACTTATATCACAACGTCACCGCCACGTTTATGCCTTTAAGTTTAGGAATCCTTGATAATACAGCAATTCCAACTTTAAATTTCCAATTATGAAGTAGGTATCTACACAAACGCCTATGCAACTTTGGTGCATGGACTCAAAGGTTAATTTAAATTACAAAATTACTTACCGATGGATTATTATCCTCAAACATTTTAGTTTTGGTGATCAGGGAAGTGCCACAAGCAGCACAGCTAAGCATAATAACTCTAAAAAGTATCTAAATACCACATACTGACTCCTATCACCGTGTCAGATATCAAAATATCGTGTCAAAACTTGGTTACTACTACTTGTATAATACACACATCAGAGCTTCCTGAGATTCAAAGCTCGATCCGAAAACGCTAAAACGTCACGTAAACGTCAAAACGTGCATTTATAGAGAAAGACAGCCTTATGCATAATTACGTGGGTTAGAGAGAGAGAGGGGGGAGGGGTATATGAAAACTTCTACTTTCCGATCGGTCTCCGATAAAATACACCCAATCGAAATTACATCGTGTAATAATTATTGTAAATCGCCTAACAGCCTATACAGAACGAACGACTCGACCTCACCCATAACCAGCAAAAACGCTGTTGGCTCCCGGTTAAATAGCTTTACATATCTCGCGTTCCTGCGGCACCGTTGCGAAAACCCGTGTCCGTGACAAATAGTGGCACCCTTGAGCCATATTCGAGCCGTATTTATTATTACACATTACAGAAATCTCGGACACACACGACTTTTTCCTGTGCTAGCGCGCCCATATCGCTCTTATTTATCCGCGAACGTACGTAGGTGATAAATACGAATGCGTGGGCCAGATCTGTTATCCAAGGCCCGGAGGGCTTAGACAGGCGCTAATGCCGACAATGGGGTGACGCAGGGTCTCGTTCTGGGGCCGGTCTCGCAAAATATCTACCAAAGTCTAGAAATACTAAAGTCACCTCACTTCTTTGATCTCTCTGAAAAGCCGACAATTGTTTGCGACCGGTCGTAAATCAGCGTCACATCGCACGCTTCGCATTTACGAGGGCGACTAAACGAAATCGCCGTCAAGCTAGTTATACGGGGGCAGGTTCATATTGACTTTCCATTATTTACCAAAGTCTACAAATATTAGTATACGTACCTACTTGTAGACTTTGGTACAACATTATTTGTGTATAGGTAATTGTACCGTTAGTTTTTGGTAGGTGCAGTTAAATTAAAATACAAGGTAGCTACTACCAGGATCTACATAATTAGTAGGTATATCTGTAGGCTTTGGTTGGAACATGAATAAAAATGCAATTTTTTATGTTTTACGTTCATTTTTAATAAAGCCTAACAAAACATAGAGCAGACAAAAACATAAATAACAAATAAATATTTAACGTCAAAGAGTTAAACTAATCATATCTACTTTTTCATCCTGTAGTAAATATTTTGATATTTAAATTGACATAAACAATACAGAATAAAATATTACGCATACATACCTACACAAGCATGCGTCTTACCATAAGCTTCTGGCAATAATCTTAATGGGACAGCCGAGGGGACAGCAGTTTTTACTAAACGTTTTCCGGACGAAGTGAATGACTGATCATCAAAATGTGCCTTGCAAATTCTTATAGGTTTATATGCCTCTTCAGGTGGAATATTCTCAAATTTATGTTCTCCGATGAACCCTAAGGCATTCTTCCATTGCTGGCTCCTTCAAATTTTCAATATTTTAATATTATATCTATATTATTCTTCAATTAATACCTAAGTATTCAAATGTCACATAAAAATGTCTTAATTTTTGTAGGTAGGTACCTCAAACTCAGTCTTACCTTTCAGGGTCTTTAGGAAATGAAAAAAAGTAATATAGTCTTTTGAACTGGTTTTACAGCCATCCGCACTGCAGTAAAAAGCGTTACTAGGCATCACTACAACACAGTCACGGTCGGTCGGTAATATTTTGCGCGCACCCGGTAGAATGCGAACGAACCGCTCTCAGCTACACTGTGTACAGCTTATTTTCTTATATTATAAGATATCGATCGGCTCGATGGGGAGGGGAGCGGGAGAGTGCAAGAGGGAAACGTTTGTTTACACAAGGCCGAGTGCCCGGACTTATTAGTATATCTTTGGACGCTGATACCTACATAGCTCGGTAAAAAGAGTGACTCAGGGATATGTCCCTGGGCCGCCATACGCCGGTTCGTTTATTAACGGACGCGTTCTAAGCGTCTTTCTGCTCCAAAACTGGAAGGCGATTCGGGCCGGCATAAATCAAAGCTGTCAATTGTCGGGATCGATTTCTCGGAATTAGGAGCCGCCGTTTTGGTCGTGATTAAACGTGATTAATCGAGCGTCTTCGAAATTCCCCCCGAAGCGGCTATGAAATTATATATTATTTTTAATCTAAGTAACTTTATTTTCGCCATTATGTAACCTTTCCCCTCTGTAACGTACCATGTGATCACGTATATTTTCTCAGTGAAGTTGGCCCAACCATTCCAAATATCAAATTTATGAATTTAAGCGTTGAGTGAGTTATTCCTCCACTCAACGATTTAAGGCATGTCGAAGCAGAGGTTTTTGAAAATATACTATTTTTTTTTACAGATTTTAGAGAATGTTTAAACACATTTCTAGATATATTTAGCGTTAAGTTGGTTGTTTTGTACAGGGTATTCCCGTATACACCCTATATTTTCCGAGTCAAAAAAAAATTACTCAAATGAAAGTTGTAGGGCTTTCTCTGGACCGCTAGGATCTGTTACTAGATAAAACAAATGAGCGTCGCAAATTTATGAAAAAATATAAACTTACTTTTTTTAATGGAACATCCTGTATATTTGTGGATTTTTGAATTGCACGCATTTCCGATTCCAAAAATATAAATATGTTATATCGTTGAGTGAGGGACCTGCATCCCTTTAAAGAAAGAAATTGATAACTCCATTGTTTCTGGTCCGATTTTCGCCTTTTTCACAAGGACTTTACTCAATGGTATGTTTGCTCTAAGCATTCTAAGCATTCGCATGATATTCCAAATTGCAGATAAATACGATCTTTATATTTAATCAAGGTTGCCATGGAAAAACATTTCAACTTAGGCAAGGGCATTCCTGTCAATCCATTATTTTTGGGACAATACACCTTGGTACCCTACAACTTTCATTTAAGGGGGGCCTCGCCATTGTATGTTTGGTTGCCTGTATCAATGTATTTTTATTTCCTACTAGCTGGAAAAAGTAGCGAATTTCAAAGAATTACAAAAAACACGGGTATTTTTAAAATATCCATAGATACTAATGACACTAGTTTAAAAGCTATGGGCGAGAATTTTTTTTGAATTTCAAACTTTATGCCGGCATAAATTCGTCTATTTTGTCTCTTGAGCCGGAATTTTACCTTCGTTAAGATGGGCAGAGGTTTCGGAATATGCTCGGAACGAAAACCCGGTAATAAACATTGTAATTATCCAGTCTTGTTGTAAATAAAAAACATAGGCAAAATACCCTTAAATTATGCAGCGGGAATACCAAAAGTGTAGCTATTGTTTATCAGATGGCGCGAAAAACAGACGATCGATGAACGGTTGACGCTGTTGTTACAGGTCCAGTTTAATAATTACATATATTATGTTCATATGATCAATTTTACGTTTTGGCGATATAATATTTAATCAACTAAGCTGTCTGATTACTTTTTTATGTTTTTGTATTACTTCCATATTATTATATACTATGAATTGCGAATTTTTAATATTAAAATAATATAAAACTTCAAAAGGTATATTCGGGAGACCCCCGTAGCTCAAAGACTCCGATTTGTGATTTTAACCCCTCTCTTTTTAGCAATGGTTCATTGATTTTTAGCTTGAAAGGTACACGGCGGCACTAAAAACTGCTTTAGTTGACTTTGCATTATTTATACGCATGTCGCCGTTATGTATTTTTCGTGAGGAAAATACAATCGTTAGCACAAAACTGACATTAGGGGAGGATTCATATGTCTATGTCTCTATATGTATAGGTATGTCGAAAATTATCTATACCGGGTGTTCCATTTTAATAAATGCAGCTATTATAAATATCTCAAAAACGAAAATCGCAAAAAATCACATAAAAGTTGAAGCATATGAGGTGCAATGTAAGACGCACGTTTTCACTTGTAGGCAGACGACGTTTTCAAGGTCACTTGAATGTCAACTGTGTTTTTTTACTGTTAAAGGCATATCTTTAGTTAAAGAATGTTATTCGGCACGTTTTCTGTAGGTATAGTATTGCTGGCTTAAAAGTTCTACAAAATTATGTTTAGTTTTTTCAATGAAATGAAACAATGTAATGTCGTTTGGAAAAAAACAATCGAACGTCAAACAGAAGTTATAACCAAAAAACCTTTTTGGAAAAAATGAAGATGGTGCAAAATGTATCTTTTTATTAATTTAAACATATTTTTATTAACGGATAATAATAGAACACATATGCAGTTAACTTTGGGGTTACCTTTCGATTAAAAACGAGGAAAAATAACCGACTCAAACGTGGTCACGTGACTTTCGCTATCTGTCAAAAATTATATTTAAAAAATAAAATCCCTAAAAATTGGCTTATTTCTTACAATTTCAAAACATTTAACTTGAAAAAGTCGTTTCTATTTTAATGTTACATAAGCGCCTATTTCCTATTTGTAAAATTTCTTAAAATTTTAAAAAGTCATTACTTCGTAAAAACTATTTTATATCACTAGCTATACAACATAATATACGAGTATCATTCTATAATTTTATTAACTTTTTATTATTACTAAAAAATATCGATAAGAATATGTCTTTTTCAAAAGAAAATTATATTAACGCTTTAAAATTCTGTTTGACACAAAGTTGATGTACCGGCAAGCATTTAGGTAGTACCATAGAAGAATCTACTACGTAAATTCTTCTATGGTAGTACCTATAAATTTATTTACATTACATTTTCCATTACTCTAAATGTATGCCAAAATAATACATATATTAAGATATCAGCAAATAGTAGGTATTTCACGTATCTAACAAAATTCACAACTTTACGTCAACTTTGGATCAAATACAACAGAATTTTAATTTCTTTCGGTTTATCAATATTAAGTACTTAATGAAAAGTTAATAGAATGATAAAAGATAAAACTATAGTGACATAAATTCTAAATGTCAGTTAGGGTAAGTATTGTGATCATTCATGCGGTTTTGAGGGAGAATTATTATGTCATGACAGTAGATTTGACAGCCGGTAGGTAGTCCTCTTACTTAATATTTTACTCAACAATATTCTTAATAACTATGAAAAAATATAGAAAAATAAAGGAGCGTAAATATTCATATTATTATTTTGTGTTTAACAATTCACAGTTTCAATCCCAAAATACGCCAGGATGGAAGCGATGTGCTGTTATTTGTATAAAAAAGGGGGTCGGTCCGCCTGCCTAGACCCCTGGTTCCGACCAACGACCTTGCCGGGCAACAAAACAATTTATAAGGAACGGAAACTTATTTTAGCAAGGCGAAACATTACTTTTTATTCTCGCTCTGTACCAATGGCCGCTCTCCAACTCCAGCGCCATCTTACAGACACTTGCGCAATTTTTGCACTCCAGTGCCCAATTTCTGTTTTAGCAACATTTATCCTAGTTAGGAACACGGTCAAATGAAGGTCGTCGCGAGGTGATGACGTTTTATTTCCGTCCTTAAGTAATTTTTTTCTAACTCGAAAAATAGAGGCTCTCTAGGGGTGGGTCAAAATATACGGGAACACCCTGTACAATAATTTTATTGTGACAAAATAAACGACGAAAGCAGCTTAAGTTAGATGTCTCTTCCCTAGAAGTTTAATAGGCGGATCTGAAATAAATCACAATATTTGATGTTTCAATAAGTTTAAACAAGGCGTTAGTGACATTTCACAACATATTTTTGTGCATTCATTGTTGTTGACAAATAAAAATGTCTGGTGGTAAGGATGTTTCTGAAGAATAAGGAATGTTATAATTATTCACTTGCATTCAAAAGGCAAATCTGCCGCGCAAATCTCAGATATTGTTAATTTATCACGATATACAGTGCGAAATATTATTAAACTTTACAAGACTTGACAAGATCCGTTGCTCAGAAGCAGAGAAATGGAAGCCGGCCACATTATTCTGATACAAATTTAAGGGCTCTGACAAGGATTATCGTGCAAAATCGTCGGGCTATAATTATGGAGAATTGAGAGTTTTATGGAATCGGGCAACAGATAAATGTTTATCAAGGGCAACTTGTCACAGGGCTGCCTGAAAACTAGGGTTTGAAACTTACAAGGAAGCCCAAACTATTTCGGATTTTTTCCCGTTTTCAACTTTACGATCTGGCAAAGGACAAGCCTTTACTAACAAAGAGGCAGAACAAAAATAGACTTTTGTGGGCAAAGAACCACAGAGCTTGGTCTCAGCACCAATGGAACTCAATTATATGGAGTGATAAGGCTAGATTTGAAGTTTGTATTGGTGATAGTCGATGAAGCGTCATTACAACTAAAGGGGAAGTGTATCACAAGACTGCCTTAAGAAGAAAGTTAAGTTTCCGTCCTCCGTGATGATTTGGGGATCCATGCCAGCTATAGAGGGGTCTGAACACGCTGTATAAAAAATAAGCTTGCTTTGGCTTACACAACTTTTATCTGACACTTTTTTCCTAACCTCAGAAATATAGAAAATAAGGGGCGGTGTAAAAATATAGGTACCTGATCACACTGTAGCTATAAGCTTGGCCACGGATATGCAATCTCAATGTAAAACCTTAAACGGTCATTTAAATTTCTTCTAATGAACTCCGAAGCCCGATGCGGACTGCACTTAACTATATAGTGGATTTAGTAGCGCAGATTTCGAAGGAGCGATCATATCGAGAATGGCCAAGAAATGCTTCGTTTTCGATACAGAGGAAATAATAGATATTCATAAGCTGGAGACAGTTGAATAGATAAAAAAAAATTTAACAAAAAAAATAAAACTTGCTTCAAAAATTTGCCAGTATGCACATTTCAAACTAAAATTTTAGAAATATTTTTCTCTTTCTAAATTGAGTTATCTTTGGAGTCGGTGACAGTAAGTTATGATGTATGTAGGATATAGAAAGAGAAAAATATTTCTAAAATTTTAGTTGAAATGTGCATACGGGCAAATTTGTGAAGTCGGTGCTATTTTTTGTTATTTTTTTTTTTAATTTTTAGGGCAGTGTGCCTACGGACAAATTTTTGAAGTCGGTTTTAATTTTTTTGTTAAAAATTTTTTTATTTCTTATTTTTTAGTGAATTATTATTTTTTTTATCTACGACGGTGTCATTATGACACATTTAGCATTGCCATTTGGATATTATTATGGCGTTCTTAATAACAGTCAGTGTTATTATGAAGGCCATATGGACATCCAAATGAAATGTGTCATAATGACACCGTTGTAGAAATGGTATTTAAGAAAAATCAAAAATATGCGAATAAAATCTATTTGGACCATCGTAGAGTAAATTTTGAGTGATACTAGTTCGATACGAACATTATAATGAAACTTGTGTAACTAAACCACTTGGCTAACGCCTCGTGGTGTAACGTTACACACATTTCATTATAATGTTGTAACTGCAAATAAATTTATATTATTGTTATTATTTTATTATTATTATCGACTTAGTCAAAAGGCATTCGCACTCCCTCTACGGGGAACATTCACTCAGATCCCGGGTATCCAGGATATCAGGATATTATTATTATTATGGGGCCATTCCTTTGTAATATAATAATAAAAAGAGAATTATCGAAATCGGTTCAATATGAAATTTCATCCCCTATTTGTCCACCTTTAGGGGTGGATTTTTTTCTTCAAATTGAAATAGGACCATTCTGTAGGTATACCCTTTTAAATAAAAAAAGAATTGTTCAAATCGGTTTATAAATAACGGAGTTCTGAAATAACAAACATAAAAAAAACATACAACCGAATTGATAACCTCCTCCTTTTTGAAGTCGGTTAAAAACTACAATTTGTCTTCGTTCCACGCATTATTGCAATGTTGTACCGGCAACCAAAACTGTAGATTTCAGCCTGAGAAGAAAATTGTGCAACTTCATCTTTAATTATCATAAGTTAATAAGGGTAAAAAACGTTGTTTCATTTATTAATTATTGTCATATTGGTGCATCTACGTAAACTGAGTACGATTTTAGAGAAAGTTAAAAATATTGTCAAGTATTCTATTAATATTTTACAGGGTGACAACAACACGCCGAATATAAAAAGTTTGCCAGTAAGTACATCATACACCTAGTTAAACTGGGTGACTTTTTGGTTCTCTGTAAACATTCTTCGTACGCCGTCCACGGAAAATAACTAAGCCCATAACACCCAATTACCGAGGTTCAACGCACCCGCCGTAAAAAGCTTATTTAAATAATAAATCTCCCAAATCCGAAAATTCAATGGTATGGCCCCCAGAAAACGTACCTGCCTGTCCGTCAAACTTCATTTAAGGAATACCGAAAATAAAAAATGATTTCACATATTAAAAATGATAAATCTACGGCGCATTCCTCGGGTATATAAGCCGTCTCTTTTTTACCAGTATTCAGATTCGAATAATTCCCCGGACAATGGGTTCCAATCTCGATCGAAACTGATCTCTAAAATACCAGTGAATACTGAATAATCCACGGTCTATCTAGCTCGGCGGGGCGTCCTATTGTTTAATATAATTGTTATTTTGTCTTAAGCATCTACGGAAGGTTTAGGATGGGTCCAACTCCACTTTAAGCCACACGATAGTGCACAGTCTCACCGCTGGCCCGCCTAAAAAATGAGTATAGTCATCCGGGCTGATTTTGAAAAATCATCATCTCCGTCCGCGGGGAAAAAACCCGTTTAAGAAGTTAAACTCATCTTCACAATACTCGAAAAGACGGGAATCAAGATAGGAGCGTGGCCTTTACATAAAAGGGCGATGGACGGGTGTTTAGTTGCCCGGAAAAAAAAATGATAGAACAAAAATATGCCGGCTAATGGTGGGTCAGTGTATTCGATTCGATATTTTTTTGTTATAGAACATATTTCGTGTTCGGTTGGATTTGAATGGAGACTCCGCTTTTTTATGTTCAACTGGTCGCTTTATAGATCCGAGTTTGATTGGTAAGTCGCCTTTTTATTATTGGTTACATTATTGGCGAAGGCATTCTTTTTATTCCATATAAATTTTCACTAAGAAGAAACCGTTTTCAAGTACTCTGTTATACAGGGTGATTCACGTAAGTGGTTCATTAGAAGTTTACGGGGAAAGAGTGCGAATTTTGATTTGAAGTTTTGGTTACTTACATAAAAGGTTGTAAACTTTCTTTCTAAAATATATTCAACTTCCGGTCACTTCCGGTTATGCCGGAAGTCGATAGCAACTTTGTTATTTCAAATAGAACACTCTATATATTATTACACCATTTGGTTCCCTATTAAATTCCAAATCTTTTTTCTGATTATAATGTGTACCCTGTTCCTAACCCTTTTCGAGATATTCGCAAATTTTTGATTTTTTTTTTAGTGTTGCAGCCATCGACCATAGTGATGATGATAACTTTGAAATTTATGAATCTGGAAAACTGAAATTTTGGACTGTCGTAAGCGAAAGTCAACTTTATTAAATGGTCTGTATGCCATTTCAAAATATTGTACAGGGTGTTCGGGAAAAAATTCCCAATATCAACATTGAAAAATTGAAAAATCTCTTTTTTTTTCAAACGGAACCCATATTTTTTTATTGCACCATTTGTGAAAAGACAGTTCAAAAAGATATAACACACTATATGTCTAAATGAAGCGGTTGCTTCGTTATTACGCAAAATACGTATTTTTGCTGCTCCATATCAAGAAACAACGGACCTTTTCTAATAGGCGGCCATGGATTTTTCATTTGTGATTGTCATTTATTGTGTTCCAAACAATAAAATATTAACTGTTGACAAGAATGGCTCAAATTAACTATTCTAACGAAGATATTTTGAATATGTTTTACACTCATTGAGAGTGTAAAAGAATTTTAGAAAGAATAATAATTAGAGTTTTTAATGGAAGGCATTTACATTTACCACCTTTGACGAAAAGAAAATTCAGAAAGTTCGAACGAAATTTCAAAGTCCATGGCAAGGTCCAAACAAAGAGAAGCAAACGTAAATACGTAACAGGTAAATAGCATAATATGAATAAAGTGTTTTACTTATACCTATGTAGTTTCTTGTTTTTTCTTCTAGTACCTATTATTATGTAATTGTTAGTATTACTTTATTTTGTATTGTTGCTTCTCAGGGAAAAAATATTATTAAATAGCCCTTATATAACCTTGTCATATAATTGCGTTATTTCATTTTCCATGGCCCCCTATAATGTGACGCTCCTTGAGAAATGGCATCTTTGTTGATACAGAGCAGAAAAATACGTATTTTGCGTAATAACGAAGCAACCGTGTGTTTTATCTTTTTTGAACTGTCCTTTCACAAGCATTTCAATGGTGCAATACAAAAATATGGGTTCCATTTGAAAAAAATGAGATTTTTCAATTTTTCGTTGTTGATATTGGGATTTTTTTCCCGAACACCCTGTACAATATTTTGAAATGGCATACAAACCACTTAATAAAGTTGACTTTTGCCTACGACAGTCCAAAATTTCAGTTTTCCAGATTCACAAATTTCAAAGTTATCATCACTACGGTCGATGGCTGCAACACTCGAAAAAATCAAAAATTTGCGAATATCTCGAAAAGGGTTAGGAACAGGGTACACATTATATTCAGAAAAAAGATTTGGAATTTAATAGGGAACCAAATGGTGTAATAATATATATGGTGTTCTATTTGAAATAACAAAGTTGCTATCGACTTCCGGTATAACCGGAAGTGATCGGAAGTTGAAAATATTTTAGAAAGAAAGTTTACAACGTGTTATATAAGCAACCAAAATTTCAAATCAAAATTCGCTCTCCTTCCCCGTAAACTTCTAATGAACCACTTACGCGAATCACCCTGTATACAGGGTACAGGGTTATTCATATAATATTCTAGATTCTAGGTGCATACCCCCATTAACATTTTTGTATTCAGAAAAACAAAGGAATGTATAGCGTTTTGGAGATCTAGACCAAATTTATATTTTTTATATACCCTGTATATTTATCGATTTTCGAAATCTACGCATTTTTTTGGTTGGTTATTTGAAATACGTGGACTCTCCGTGGGTATATTAAGTTGGTCTATGTCTCCAAAACGCCACATTGGTTTGTTCTTCTGAATATACAATTGAGACCGCATGAAAATTTTATTCAATTTTCATATTTACTTCAAACTCCGGTCCACGCCTGTGTTTTAAATATGCATTAGTTGGGGATTAGCCTCTCGTTAAGAATGATTCCAGAAAATCCCGAAAATAAACCAGGAAACCGCTCCTTCAGCTTCCCTAATGCACATGCAGCGATAGCCGAATTGTCAATAAAACAATAAAACCAAACACGTGGCCCACGCGCCGATTACACCGTGTTATTTTAGTGCTTTTTCCCAAGTTGATGCATCGTCTTCTTCGTCCGTTGCTTTTCTGCTTTCTGTGATGCAAGCCACGGTTTTCACTTACTCTGTGGATTTCTGATAGTAGTAGACAGAGTGGTGGTGTTGAAGACAACATTTTTAGTGTCACTGGTTCACGCTGTCGTATGGTAGTGTACCTGCCACAGCCCACTCTAGGAAAGCCCTGCAGTTGAGAAAGCTGGCATCATGGCTTGCGGGTCTGCGCGGCGTGGCCTGTCACTCCCTGTCAGTTGATTTTACAAGAAATTTACCAGAATTAATTTGTGTAGTGCGGGTAGTGCTATCGTCGCCATCTGGAAAACTGAAATTTTGGACTGTCGTAGGCAAAAGTCAACTTTATTAAGTGGTTTGTATGCCATTTCAAAATATTGTACAGGGTGTTCGGGAAAAAAATCCCAATATCAACAACGAAAAATTGAAAAATCTCATTTTTTTTCAAATGGAACCCATATTTTTGTATTGCACCATTGAAATGCTTGTGAAAGGACAGTTCAAAAAGATAAAACACACGGTTGCTTCGTTATTACGCAAAATACGTATTTTTCTGCTCTGTATCAACAAAGATGCCATTTCTCAAGGAGCGTCACATTATAGGGGGCCATGGAAAATGAAATAACGCAATTATATGACAAGGTTATATAAGGGCTATTTAATAATATTTTTTCCCTGAGAAGCAACAATACAAAATAAAGTAATACTAACAATTACATAATAATAGGTACTAGAAGAAAAAACAAGAAACTACATAGGTATAAGTAAAACACTTTATTCATATTATGCTATTTACCTGTTACGTATTTACGTTTGCTTTTCTTTGTTTGGACCTTGCCATGGACTTTGAAATTTCGTTCGAACTTTCTGAATTTTCTTTTCGTCAAAGGTGGTAAATGTAAATGCCTTCCATTAAAAACTCTAATTATTATTCTTTCTAAAATTCTTTTACACTCTCAATGAGTGTAAAACATATTCAAAATATCTTCGTTAGAATAGTTAATTTGAGCCATTCTTGTCAACAGTTAATATTTTATTGTTTGGAACACAATAAATGACAATCACAAATGAAAAATCCATGGCCGCCTATTAGAAAAGGTCCGTTGTTTCTTGATATGGAGCAGCAAAAATACGTATTTTGCGTAATAACGAAGCAACCGCTTCATTTAGACATATAGTGTGTTATATCTTTTTGAACTGTCTTTTCACAAGCATTTCAATGGTGCAATAAAAAAATATGGGTTCCGTTTGAAAAAAAAAGATATTTTTCTGGGTGGAAACAGACAGCTCGAAGTGCTGGCGACAGCTTTTTTATAAATTTGTTTTGTTTGTGAAAAAATAAATCATTTCGCCCTAAGTTCGAAGTGAAAAATCGTTCTTTTACAATTTCAAGCCTCAAGATGCCTAGAACCGTCGAGGGAAGCTAGAACTTAGTTATATACCTGGCTGTAAGTCAAATCGTAATAATAACTTGAAGTAGCTAAGTAGGTTTTATTTGCTTGACGGCAAGCGGTCAACTTGTAATCGTTTTGGGCTCTCCAAAGGGCGAAAATTTAAGAATAAATTGATTGAGGGCAAGTTGCATAGACAAACTAAAGTACTCTTTAAAATTAATGGAGTTTTCTAACAATCCAACCATTGTTTAGTATTGTTGCAAAAGTTTCTATACCTAATGTTAAACTCATTCACAACATGCTGTTCTCTGTTCTCTTGTTTGTATTTCTATGAAAATTTAACCATAAGGGAAGATAGGTAATCATCATTTGCCTGATGGTGCACTTTGCGAAAAATTCTCACAAAAATTCAACTTACAACAAAATGTAGTCCCCTCTATTTGCCTATTATCGAAAATGTACCTATCCACACCAGGAATCGTACTTATTATAAATAGGTACTTATACTTCTGTGTATATTTTGTTACTTGTTACTGCTTTTATTGTCTGTTAAGCAATTGTACCTACTTACTTATTACCCAGTTATTGAAACAAAGTTCACAAATGTATCTAATTATAGTTAAAAAGAGGATTGAACGTTTATTAAAAAAGATAAACTAAGCCAAAGTGCAGACTGCTCTATTCTGCATAGACCCGTTGAACCGTCCCGCTGCGGCGTTGCCACGTGTTTGCGTTTGCACAGGGCTTGTAAGCTTGAGAGTCAACGGCAGTCAACAACCTTTCGGAATCCAGCGCATCGCGCATCACTATCCCCAGTCAAATTGCGAAAGACCAAAGAACGTAAATTGTAAACGTTATAGAAAACTGCCACCTATGACTGTAGCTATGACGTCATGCGCCGGGCGTTAGTATACCTAGTGTTGGTCCAGCGGACGTCCATTCTCACACACTATGCGAACCATGCGTCAAATTTTTTTAAAACGTCTAAAATAAATATGTGGAATAGTTCGACTAGTCTCCTTTAATAAACTTGACATATTTAAATAAACATCGAGTCAACGCAGTCGATGCGGAACGGCTAAACACAACAAACAAGGCGTCTTCATTTTCTACGATAACCGAGAGAACTGTGAACGGAATGTTTAAGTTGGATTCGACGGAATATAGCTATTGATTTACAATAGCGGAAGTCATGCTCGGTGTCGATGACTTGATTCAGGTGTGTTCGGTGTGATTTATTAACAGACAAATGTATGTGCTGTTGGTTGGGAGGGGGACATATTCAGTTATTACCTTGAATAAAGAATCCCGGGAAGGAGTCAAAGCTCATGTGCATTATAAAAATAAGTGAGACGGAAACCGCACTGTGTTATACGTGTCAAGGTCAAGTATGTGGTACTAACCGCCAAAACTTAAATGTCATGCACCAAAGTGGCATAGGCGTTTGTGTAGGTATAGTAAGGGCAGAATGTAAAGGCGAAGTCGTCCATAAAATCGAGAGAGATGGGCTATGATTTTCCTACCTGCTCTCCCTTTGTTTTGGAGCGAGGTGTTCGGCTTAAAGAACCACAAGACCCACATTTTATTGCTCTGTCCTTGTCTGATACATTATGTTAATAAAGATAATATATTCAAATGGGAGTACGTCTATAAAACAGAGCAGTAATTAAATATTTGGTTTATTTTGGTGATAGACTTCCTGTAATAACAATTCAGCGTGAAGTATTCAGTGCCCAAAGTAGAAAATTAATATTAAATGTGGTGAAATATTTCCAAGAAAAAAAAGAGAACACACGTGAAAATTTATCGGTACTTCAATGTGCATCGGAGGCGTTACAGATTAGTACAAGGACCATTTCACGAATTAGGCAAGAAGGCATTAAACATATTAAAATGGTACACACTAAAAGTAAAGCAGCCCCGAAAATTGAAGATTCATATTCGGATGATAGTATTTTCTATTCTGACTAAAATTCATAACGAATTAAATGTATATTATTATTATTTATTTATTATGTATATAGTGACTTCTGACTATGTAAAGTTTATTTTATGTTGATATTTAATTTGTAACTAAAAATATAAATATATAATTTTTTTGTCTAACCATTACAATAATTATTTAAATACCTAAGACCTACTTTGAATTTCAGGATCATTATCTATTAATTACCAGTCTAAATTACAGAATTAATCTTCAAAAATTACAAATGAAATTACAACAGGTACCTAAGTACAAATTTTTAATCCGTCCGTTCACATCAGGTAGTAAAGCAATAATTTATTCTAGGCCCACCGTGCCTGCCTTAAACAATCAACTAGTAATACAAGACAAGTACTAGGTTTTCTATCTCTCTTCCTTTCATGAAAGGTGCTTAGCGAACTTTAAGACGTACGTCGAATACAAATTGGAGGAGGAGACATGACTGTAATTGTGCGAGTGCAAGTAAAGAAATATAGATATAGCGCTCTCTCTTTGATGATTTATTGCCGACTTCGCCTTTACATTCTGCCCTTACTATACCTACTTCTTCATAGTTGGAAATTTAAAATTAGAATCACTGTATTATCGAGGATTCCTAAACTTAAAGACATAAACGTGCCTTATAATTTTTTGCCTGTATTGTAGGTACTGATTTCACGACAAATGATGATTTCTGCCTTGATTATAGTTTTCCAAACAAGGCGCCACTGTAAATAGCATCCCACCATATGTAGAGACTGTCCCGGACCCACCTAACTTATTCATTTTCAGCATACGCACCCGCTCTGAAGCCGAAAAGAGACAAGTAGATGACGAAATCGTCGACGGCCGACCATTCGTAATGATATGTGGTGTTTCATAATATTTATATATTTAATAGTAGTTACAAAATCGCGTCGAATAAAAGAAAAGTGTATGCTATCATGTGCCTTTTGATTAAAAAAATGTAGGTATGTTAAATATTAGACGTAAATATAAGAAGAAAAGGTACCACGTTTTGACTGAATTATATTAATAGTAGACGGAGATTTCCAAAATCTTGCACGTCTCCCATACGAAAAATATATTGAGGTGACTTTAAATGCCCCATAGACATTCACTGTATATCCATATAATTCGATTAGATGATACATCTGAAAATTAGAAATATTTCTAGTTATAAGTGTCTGCGATAACAGTGTACTACTCCGATCACATCTATATTCGCTTGGCAGCGGAACCACGCCCACTGCGATCGCAGCCGAGTGCTATGTGAAACCGCCTCCATAGGCGTAAGTAGAGTAGAAAGAGTACCTACGTCGGCGCGCGCCGAATGTCGGGCATCGTCGAAAATAGCCTACGTTAACACGGCAAAAATCTTTTAAAATTTCGGTTTTTCCGCAGGTTTTCGAGAAGTTTCGATGTTGCAAAAGGTGCAAAATAGTGTGGCGATTAGTTTGAGCTGCGTACAGTAAAAATTCATCCCGATTACTACTACAAATAATATCGTCGTGATATCCGGGATGTCAGAAGGAAAAACTACGTCCGACCGGGAAAAACCTAGGGCGGAATCGTGTTTTGGGACCTCGAAAATAGGGGAGGTAGACAAATCGGGGGTGGATTACACGATTGGAAATAACTACCGAATTTCTAAAAGGTGAGTGAAGGATCCTCGTAATTATCTCAATATTAGGTATTATTTCTCATGATATCTCGAGGTATATATCTGTTCTTTGCTCTATTTAAAAAAGTCAAAAACATAAAAAATACATAAAAGTTAGTTTGTGCGTAGCACTCCAAAAAATTTTCGACTGCGATTTTACCCACCTCTACAATAACTCACGAGCCGTGCCTAAATTCTACAGGGAAATGGAACTTTTCCTACGTAAATCGACCCGCCGAATCGATTTAGCATGGTCACGAGAACGTAGGGCCACAACCTTCTCAAACTTTACAATCCCTGTGTAAACATGTGGCAACGCCGCAGCGGGACGGTTCAACGAGTCTATGCAGTATATAGAGCAGTCTGCACTTTGGCTTAGTTTATCTTTTCTAATAAATGTTCAACCCTCTTTTTAATTATAATTAGATACATTTGTGACCTTTGTTTCAATAATTGGGTACCTAAGTAAGTGGGTAGGTTTGTTTAACAGACAATAAAAGCAGTAACAAGTAACACAATATTCACATAATTTAATATGATAAAAATTTCACGTCCCCAATAGATTTTTACAAAAAGAAGGTTAGCGGCTTTATGGGACTATAAATTTTGGCAACTGGTAATATCATACCAACATCCAATTTCTAATGGATGTTCGTATGATATTACCAGTTGCCAAAATTTATAGTCCCATAAAGCCGCTAACCTTCTTTTTGTAATAATTTAATATCAAATCAAACAATATTAAATAATGTTGGGATTGTTAGAAAGCTCCTTTAATTTTGAAGCGTACTTTAGTTTGTCTATGCAATTGGCCCGTAATCATTTCCTTCTTAAATTTTCGTCCTTTGGAAAGCCCAAAACGAATACCTACAAGTCTACCTACTGCCTGCCGTCAAGCAAAGAAAACCTAGCATCTTCAAGTTATTATTATTACAATTTGACTTACAGCCAGGTATATAACTAAGTTCTAGCATCCCTCGGCGATTCTAGGCATTTTGAGCACGATTCTTCACTTCGAATTTTTAGAGAAATGTTTCGTTTTTTACAAACAAAACAAATTTATAAAAAAGCTGTCGCCAGCACTTCGGGCTGTCTGTTTCCACCCGGAGACACACTGCCTCGTCGTAGCAATCTGGCGACGATAGCACTACCCGCACTACACAAATTAGTTCTGTTAAATTTCTTGTAAAATCAACTGACAGGGAGTGACGGGCCACGCCGCGCAGACCCGCAAGCCATGTTGCCAGCTTTCCTAGAGTCGGCTGTGGTAGGACCTATCGGTTGCTTCTTGGCTAATCGACATGATCATGACGGAATGCGAAGGATTCGAACGATCCAATTCCCCGCCGCTGTACCTACGTCGATTGATCCGGCGCAATTATCGCATTTGTATCGCCCGTTTCTCGGACTATACGCCGAGAAACGGGCGACCGCCCCGATCCCCGCCGACGATAAAGCCGCGGTGCCCGAATAAGAATTATTAATTATCGAGTTTAAGAAATTTATATTTCTTTGTGGGGGCCCGGGCCTCGGACCTCTCCCGGCCGGGTTTTGCTCTTATTTTGGCGGGGCCCCGTCCAAAACCAGTTTTTTGTTTTAATATTTCGGGGTTATAAGAATTTTTCGGGCATAACTCAAAATTTGAAATAGAATTATTGGGCAGAAGGCACGGAGGGACGCGGCCGGCCCACTATAGGCGCGAACAGGCCGACAGGCGGCTCCGAAAGTGACAAAAAAATGTTTTTCTTGACATCGACAGTGAAGTGCCTCAAAATCGTCATTAACGGCTCAGAAATCGGCACTGCAGTTGCCCAACACCACCTCTACTAAAGCCAAACAACAACAGCGCTACGTCACTCTGACGTCACTGCCTAAACGCTATCAGTTATAAGTTGTCAAACAACTGCGGTCGTGTTTCTTGCGATAGAACTTATTTGTTATTCTGTGAGAAGTCGCTTCACTCATTCTGATCGTTCGTCATCACTTTCATTTATTGCTATTATTTTCAAAAAATGTCAAAAATAATTAATGATATATAGACTACGTTTATCCCATGGCAACTCAATCAGATTGATTTAACTCAATAAGAGGATTGAAACACGAGAGAATGGGTGGAATGCATAAAAAGTAGTAGGTGCTAATGCTTCACCAAAAAGTATCTACTTTGTAGCATTTGCTTTTGCATAGAAGCATCTGCTTCACTCGAGAAGAACATACTACACTTCGTGCGGTGCGCGCATGACATGTCAAACATTTTCTAAATTTTACAATTACCTTACTAGAATCACCTAAACTTCTTAAAAATACCTCCATTTTTCGAGTGAGCGATCTCACAGAATCATATTCTTGTATCATTTGTTGTGCTCGACATTGTGTAACTATAAAAGCATCGATAAAAGCAGTAGCGAAAAGGCGTACACACTTTCAAGTCTTTTAAGTGCGATAACTTACGTACTCGGCTGATTCGGGCTATTCACAGGGAGGATTTTCAAGTTTCATCACACACTGTCGTGAGTATTTATTTACCTACATAAATCTAAAATCAGATTCTGAGTGAAGAGTGAAGACAACAAAACATTCTGATTATCAGAATGTTTTGTTGTCTTCACTCTTCAAGAGGTCTAAATACCTATTAAACAATATGGTTCTGTACGACTAGCTATTCTCATAATACGTTCGATCAAAATAGCTACACCTACATAGATATGTATTATATGTATTATACGATTTTTTTCAATAAGTAGGCCTTGGCGAGATGTAAACATCAAACGTCAGACGCGGAGCTATCGCCCGTCAAAAGTGACGAAATTTCAACACCCGGCCAATAAAGGCACATTTAACTTTTCGTGCACATTGCGAAATTGTTACCTATAGCAGCGCAATCTTTCAGTATAAATATTTTAGTAGGTAGGTTTGAATATCAATTTATTTTTCATGGAGGCTGCACAACAGGCAGCATTTTGGAGTTTCTGTGGAGATGCGCCGTGCCTCGTCATACTTGATCCAGTTAGAGCGATCGTCAAAGTCAAGCAAAGCCGCGCGCAGTCGCTTCTTGGACGGGTGATCCCTTATATGATTATTTTTTTGCCTAATAAAAGATTTTTTTCCGATCAAAAAAATATCTACCTATCTACTTTCTTTTTATGACTATGACTCATGTGGTTTATTTGCCTCGGCCATGGGCCTCAGCAACTAAATTGCACATGAGTCATAAAAAGTTTAACTTCAGTGCCTTGGTATATAATAGTTATTTATGTACCAAGGCACTGAAGTTCAACTTTTTATGACTCATGTGGAGTTTAGTTGCTGAGGCCTCTGGCCGAGGCAAATAAACCACATGAGTCATAAAAAGAACTTCAGTGCCGAGGTACATATTATATTTTTCTTGAAATCGGAAAAAAAAATGTTTTATTAGGCAAGAAAATAATAATAAGGGATCACCCGTCCACGAACCGACTACGCGCGGCGTTGCTTGACTTTACCGATCGCTCTACCTAGCACAAGCATAAAGGTACGGCACCTTCTGACAGAAAAACCAAACTGCTGCTTCTTGTGCAGCTTACACAACAAATCTATTGTTTTTCAAATTTACTAAAATATGTATACTAAAGGATTGCGCTTCTATAGGAAACAATTTCGCAATGTGTACGAAAAGTTAAATGAGCCTTTATCGGCCGGGTTTTGAATATTTGGTCACTTTTGACGGGCGATTTCTCCGCGTCTGACGTTTGATGTTTACATCTCGCCAAGGCCTACTTATTGAAAAAATCGTACAATAATGGGCTACATTATTGTACGATTTCTGTGCTTTTAATGACGACTTTGGGACATTTTAATGCCGATTTCAAGAAAATAACTATTATATTCCTCAGAAATTGCTGTATAAAACTTTCCTTTTCCTAATAACTTTTTTCCATATCTTCACAAATAAAGCCAGTTTACTCTTTACTATTTTACGTCTTTTCAATTTTTTAAACACCCCGTAGAAGAAGTGTTAATAATTTGTATGCCAATCTGATTTTATGGACAAGCAAAACTTTTTATCGAGAGTAACTTTTTTAAAGAAGTTTTTACTATTGGACACCTTAACCGTGGACATACTGAATATTCGGTTTGAATTGAATTTAAACAGTTTATGGTCCTTTATTTGTCATGAGAAAGCATTTAACTTATTTTATGAAGTACGTAATTATTGGATAAAAATAAAAAAAATAATTTTTTAGGTATAATATTTCTAAAGACACTTGAAACAGCATAAAAAACTAATTGGCGTCACAAAAAGAACATAGGACATAGGCGTCACGCAGTTTTCAAAAATATACATATGCTACAAGCAACATAATATTTCACATTTAAGGTTTTTTTAAGGTTGTCCTCAACCACAACTTTAAGGTTAATGCACCATATAATAATGTAAAAAGGTCTGTATCGATTATACCTATTTACGAAACTATATCCTAAGATCTGTGAAATTAAGGCACGCCTATCCACCGCATTTCGCTGCACAAGTGGCCAGCCGTCGAACAGTGTAACCCATGCAAATATTGGTGATATCAGGCGAGCATGTAGTCACTTGTTTTTACTACAATATATATCTTCCCTGCCACATTCATCTCTTTTTACTACTAATACCAGGTTTGGTTTTTGTCTCGTATTTTCTTGCCGAGGCGCCTGTTCTCAAGCTACCCTGGTAAAATATAAATGAGTTCATTTGGAACAAAGTGATATACGTGGCGCAATCTATTTCATAGCATTTATCACGCTCTGCTACTGGTAAAAATACCAGACTTATCAGCAGCAATCAAATGTATAAAATTCAAACGTTTTTACGCGGTCGACGTCTACCTAGTCAAGGAGGCAGCCAATAAGAAAGCGAGCGCAGCGATTTGATTGGTCGGCGTTTCGGAGATCCACGGAGCAGGTGTCGACGTAGGCCAGTTAGGCCAGTGTAACCAGTGCCGTGCACGGAAATAAGGATTGCGCTTTATTTTACGGATTTTGGTTTTGTCTGGAGATTTTGGTGTGCTGTTGTTTGAATTATTTCAAATTTATTTGATTATTTTTTTAGAGCATTTAAATAAAAATGTTATAATATTATTAAGGGCCCCGGGCCGCCTAAGACTCGGTCTTGTTTTACAAAGCAAACGCCGCCCGAGCGTTTAATACTGTTCCAAGTGACTTCATTTATACATATTTAAATTTGAATTTGACAATTTAATGAAATTAATTTCTGTTTTTTTCTTTTATTTTTTTGGTGAATTTATTGAAGAGAATCAATCCCGCAAACCAATCGTTAACCAACCGTTTTCCGGCCTGTCCAACGTATAAACAGCCACCAGGCCAGCCTTTATAATTACCCAGTCTGCTATTGTCAGAATATGATATATGAAGGCGTGGAGAGAGAGAGCGAACGAGAGCGTCCGGCAAGTCCGAGGAGGACAGCAGCGCTGCGTGGGCTCTCGCCGGAATTTTATTTATACAGAAACTTTGTTTCGTTTTGATATTTATTAATGCAGCGGGCCGCATACGAAAACTTATTATAATGGCAGCGTATTAATATGCTGTATCTGGTTTGAGGCTAATGGACCTAGGACGCGAGATAGGCCTACTGTTTCTAGCTGTGTTTTTATCTTTCTAATTCGGTGGGCCTGCGGAGCAGAAAGGCTTTGTCGATAACCGGTGCTCTCTTTTGAGTAATATGACTTAGTGGCGGAGGTGACAGGCTGTGCAGAGGCTGGTATACGAATTCGAGGATAGAAGCAGCGTCCAGAGATATACTAATAAGTCCGGGCACTCGGCCTTGTGTAAACAAACGTTTCCCTCTTGCCCTCTCCCGCTCCCCTCCTCATCGAGCCGATCGATATCTTATGATATAAGAAAATAAGCTGTACACAGTGTATAGCTGAGAGCGGTTCGTTCGCATTCTAGCGGGTGCGCGCAAAATATTACCGACCGACCGTGACTGTGTTGTAGTGATGCCTAGTAACGCTTTTTACTGCAGTGCGGATGGCTGTAAAACCAGTTCAAAAGACAATATTACCTCTTCTTCATTTCCTAAAGACCCTGAAAGGTAAGATTGAGTTTGAGGTACCTACCTACAAAAATTAAGACATTTTTATGTGACATTTGAATACTTAGGTATTAATTGAAGAAAAATCTAGATATAATATTAAAATATTGAAAATTTGAAGGTGCCAGCAATGGAGGAATGCCTCATCGAAGGACATAAATGTGCGAATATTCCACCTGGAGAGGCATATAAACCTATAAGAATTTGCAAGGCATATTTTGATGATCAGTCATTCACTTCGTCCGGAAAACGTTTAGCAAAAACTGCTGTCACCTCGGCTGTCCCATTAAGATTATTGCCAGAAGCTTGTGGTAAGACGCATGCTTGTGTAGGTAAGTATGCGTAATATTTTGTTCTGTATTGTTTATGTCAATTTAAATATCAAAATATTTACTACGGGATGAAAAAGTAGATATGATTATAGTTTAACTCTTTGTCGTTAAATATTTATTTATTATTTATGTTTTTGTCTGCTCTATGTTTTGTTAGGCTTTATTAAAAATGAACGTAAAACATAAAAAATTGCATTTTTATTCATGTTCCAACCAAAGCCTACAGATATACCTACTAATTATGTAGATCCTGGTAGTAGCTACCTTGTATTTTAATTTAACTGTACCTACCAAAAACTAACGGTACACTTACCTACACAAATAGAGGAAAGTCACCTAATTTCGGATGGTTTCCTAATTTCGGATAGTGGTTTATCTAAGAAGCCATCTGTTGTTTTATAAATTGAAACCTCACCCTATACAATGCAAAAAGTCAAATTAAATTAAGCCCACTATGCAATATTGTGGTGGTACAATCTCTCTCCATTAGATGTCAGCTCCAAACGTCTAAATGGCATGGCGGAGTTTTATGTTCAGTCGCGTTTTGAGCTGTGTCTATCTTTGAAATAATCGTTCCAGAATTTTGTGTTTGCGTCCTAGGTAAGATAATATATTAATTAAGCCGGTATTCTAGTCACAATTAAACAGATTTCAAAAATAACAGTACTGCATTACTCTAACCTAAAAAGTGAAAAGGTGCCTAATTTCGGATAGTCTGAAGTTCCTAATTTCGGATACCAGAAACCCAAAATTCTGGCTTAATAAAATATGCTGGTTGCGAGTAAATTGTTTATTTTCAGAAAAAGTGACAGATCCATTGAAACTGGCTATTATAATGAGGTCAGAGGAAAACAAATGGGATACCTACCTATCCTAATGTCTCCAATTTTGTTTCGGTCCCGAAACATTGGAAATTACATCAAACAAGCTAATAAAGAAGCTAGAAAAAACGTATGTGTGCGCCTTTTGTTTAAATATATAGTTTTTACACTTGTAGAAAGTAGTCTCTTAATTTCGGATACAGTGTCCGAAATTAGGAACCTTTTTTCAGTCGCACCGAATTCATAACATTCTTTTTCTTGGAAAAACCAAATGTAGTAAAATTATTTTGACAATAAATTTTGTTTCATTATAACACGTTGTATATGCTTATATGAAAAAATAAATAAAAAACACTTCTGTATAATAAATACTTAGTAAATTTAAAGTAGTATCCGAAATTCGGCGACTTTCCCTTAGTGTTGTACCAAAGTCTACAAATAGGTATACTAATATTTGTAGACTTTGGTAAATAATGGAAAGTCAATATGAACCTGCCCCCGTATAACTAGCTTGACGGCGTTTTGGTTTAGTCGCCCTCGTAAATGCGAAGCGTGCGAGGTGACGCTGAGTAACGACCGGTCGCAAAAAATTGTCGGCTTTTCCGAGAGATCGAAGAAGTGAGCCGACTTTAGTATTTCTAGACTTTGATAGAAGCAGATGGACATATTCATATTTTTTGCTAGCCTCCTGCCAGCCATACACAAGTTATTTATAAATACTAAGTTGTGTGTGCACGTGTATCTAAGGAGTGAGCTGCGGAAGGGAACATTTTGCGACAATGATAACGAACTCACTAATGATGTGAAGCGATTTATCATTTTCGGACGAAGACAATAATCTCCGCCACTGAGCGGTGAGCACAGGTGCCCCGTGGGCCAATTATAAAAGGGTCCGATGTTAATTTCAAAAGTTTTTTAACTGGTTCTCAACCCCGTGATTACTATAATCAAATCCGAAGATTGGTGTGTTCGCACAACTACCAGAATTTTGTGTAATAATTTATTTGAATCGAAATCAGATCTTTGAGAAAATTACTCCGCGGGGATGCCAACTTTATGTGCTCGGAAAGCCTTAGATTGATTTTGATATGTTTCCATATTTTCGTTTACTATCTACCTAGTTTTAGTAGATCCTGTAATAAAAAACTGAACTTTGAAAACCCTACGAAGACACCACCAAGTTGTTTTTTTTTATTAATTAATCAGACATATATCATTTTCTGTTGTATAAACTATGGAGAAAATCAAGGAGGTACGTTACATTCGCCTATACCTACCTCTCAACATCGCCGTCCGAAGATACTTAATAACGTCCAGGGCCGGCTCCGGCGGAAATTTGTCACGCATTTTTCCCGCCATCGATTTTGATGGACGACTGGCGGATGCGTCTCGATTTATTTTCCATTTAGCAGATAAAATAGCAGCGACTGCTGGAAGGGTGGGGGGAGGGGCATTCAAATTGATCGTCCGACGGTACACATACCGCGTCGTATTCTTGTTTTTCGAGAAACACAATATAAGCCTCGAGGAGGCAGCAGATACTTCGGTTCCGACGGACAACTATTAATAATATTCGATGCTGACCCGTATAAATTGTTGGTGGGGGCGTTGGTCGATTCGACTGGTAGCACGGGAGAAATACGAAAGTGTACGGAACCTTTGCAGAATTTTCTCATCCCAAACAAAATTATCTCAAGGTATTCTTAAAAAAGTAGCTACAATTCGTTTTACTCCTACGAGTCCTACGTTAGAGTTTCGTTGATGTGAACTAACTGCGGTTGACACAAAAGCAATGGTCGGGTGGTGGCGGACGTAGCGGTAGCATGCGGTAGGAAGGGACAGTACCGACTGTGGCGCTCCAGCGACTGTGGCGACTGGGCGACTCAGTCTTGTCAATATCTTGAGTGCAGGTGTGTGGACCGTGGCGTGTAGAGTTCCGCGATTCGCGAGGCCATGAACTTGTATCTATTGAAGTTGAAAGTAAACAGAGATAGAGTGTTTTAATTTTAGTGCATATTTGCACATTTTGTGCTTAGTTTTGTAATAAATTCACTGAGACTGTGCATATATTTTTTGAAATATATGGGAAAAGGTACAAAAAAAGTAAATTTTCCTATTATACAAATATTTTTTAAAGTGTGCTTTATGTGATACTATATTATGATGATCTGAAGAAACTCCAGGTAAGACCTATTGGGGGAATTGACCGACGGCACCGGGGTCTATTGACCGATCACAAAAGGACCACGACATTTTTCGGCCGACGAAAAGGATGAATAGTAAAAATAAAAATTGATTAACTATTTAAATTCCCCTGGGTACGCGGAGAGCGCTCCGGAGCATTTTCGTGGCCCCGAAACAGATACGCTGGCCAGATATAACAATCGAATAAATTAAAAATGTATTAAATACCGCCCGTTTCACGAAATGACTTTTGAAATTGATGGGTTAGCCGCGGAACGCTGAAAAAATACGCTGATTGAAGGCTCTCCGGTTCCCATTTAAATTTATTTTAATTACCTAAGAGGCCGGCGGTTTTTCGTTTTTTCTAGGCCGGTCCTGGATCGACGAACCGGTGGAATTTTCGCTGGTCCATTTTCGTTTGGGCAGTGTCTAGAGATATACTAATTAGTCCGAGCACTCGGCCTTGTGTAAACAAACGTTTCCCTCTTGCCCTCTCCCGCTCCCCTCCTCATCGAGCCGATCGAGAGGTATCTTATAATATAAGGAAATAAGTTGTACACAGTGTAGCTGAGAGCGGTTCGTTCGCATTCTACCGGGTGCGCGCAAAATATTACCGCAAAATATTACCGACCGATGGTGACTGTGTTGTAGTGATGCCTATAGTAACGCATTTTACTGCAGTGCGGATGGCTGTAAAACCAGTTCAAAAGACTATATTACCTTTTTTTCATTTCCTAAAGACCCTAAAAGGTATGATTGAGTTTGAGGTACCTACCTACAAAAATTAAGACATTTTTATGTGACATTTGAATACTTAGGTATTAATTGAAGAATAATATAGGTATAATATTAAAATATTGAAAATTTGAAGGTGGCATATAAACCTATAAGAATTTTCAAGGCACATTTTGATGATCATCACAATCATTCACTTCGTCCGGAAAACGTTTAGTAAAAACTGCTGCCGTGCTCTTGGCTGTCCCATTAAGATTATTGCCAGAAGTATTGTTTCTGTCAATTTAAATATCAAAATATTTACCACAGGATGAAAAAGTAGATATGATTAGTTTAACTCTTTGTCGTTAAATATTTATTTGTTATTTATGTTTTTGTCTGCTCTATGTTTTGTTAGGCTTTATTAAAAATGAACGTAAAATATAAAAAATTGTATTTTTATTCATGGTCCAACCAAAGTCTACCGATATGCCTACTAATTATGTAGATTCTGGTAACAGCTACCTTGTATATTTTAATTTAACTGTACCTATCAAAAACTAACGGTACACTTACCTACACAAATAGTGTTGCATCAAAGTCTACAAATAGTTATACAAATAGTTATACTAATATTTGTAGACTTTGGTAAATAATGGAAAGTCAATATGAACCTGCCCCCGTATAACTAGCTAGACGGCGATTTCGTTTAGTCGCCCTCTTAAATGCGAAGCTTTCGAGGTGACGCTGATTTACGACCGGTCGCAAAAAATTGTCGGCTTTCCGAGAGATCAAAGAAATGAGCCGACTTTAGTATTTCTAGACTTTGGTTTCGGCACATCGTCGTTTAGTTGTACCAAAGTCTAGAGAATACTATAAGTCCGATCACTCCTTTGAAGTCGTCGAAAAGACGCCGATTTTTTGCGACCGGTCGTAAATTAATGTCAGCTCGCCACTCCGTTATTTACGAGGGCGGACTATCCAAAACACCGTAAAGCTGGTTGCACCAAGTTATACGGGGGCACCTCTATATTGATTTTCCATTATGCACAATAGGAGTTATAGGTATAGCGGAAAAATAAGGAGCATAATATGTATAATAAAAATGAGGTACATTACTTTTTCCTTTTAAATAACGCAAGATGTACCTAACTAAACATAGGGTAGTAAAAATATACTAAGTGTGTACCTAGGAGCAAACAAAATTATTTACATATAGTTTACAAGTTTTGCAAAATTGTAAGTTTTATGGATTTGATTTATTTTGTCTTTGGGTTTTTAATTCCCTATTCTCAAATTTAAGTGTGTAGTAAATACGAACTCGCGTATTTAATGAAACCAAATAGTCGTGGGGAAAATTTGTATGTATTTTACTGATCGGAATTCCTTTAGTAGGCTACAACCTAAGCAATCCTGATGCGATAAGTCAATAAATTTTGATAAGAAAATATTTTCTAAATTGATTATACCTACTATATTCACTAAATTCTCGGGGAGGTAATGTCAAACTGATGCCAAATGCTTCTGAACTGTCTTCATAGGCTTTTAGTTCACAAAATATTGTTGACTTGTCTCTGCCTGCCAGATTACGCATACGAATATGCCTCTAACCATAAGCTTCTGGTAATTATCTTATAATGGAACAGCAGTTGATAATAAACTTTTTCCGGACGAAGTGTCTTACAAATTTTTAGGTGCAATATTCACAAATTTATGTTCTTTGACGAACCCTAAGGCCTTCTTCCATTGCTGACATCTGCAAATATCAATATGCGTTTATTTACAACAAAAAAAGAAACACACCTGTGACATGTTAGCTTTATATTATTCTACATATACAATGTATATGTCATATAATATTATGCATAATACGTGTATTATGTAATAATATAATAACATTTCGATGACTATAGAAATAATTGATTAAGACATTTTTCTTAATTATACGTCAAACTAAATCTTACCTTTCAGGGTTTTTAGGAATTCGAAAAAACGACACACAGATTTTGAATTGCTTTTACAGCCGTCCGCACTGCAAGAACCGCGACAAACCATCAACTCAAAATTGGCAACGGTATTGGATATAATTTACGCGCACCCGGTACAATACGAAGCGCACCGTTCCGAGAGACACTGTGTAACAAAGTGACGCTCGGAATCGCCCGCTCAGCGGGATATCGATCGAGGGCTAAGGCGAAGGGAGCGGGATCGGGCAGGAGGGAAATATTTGTTTGCACAGGCCAAGTGAGCGGACTTATAGTATTCCCTAGACTTTGGTTGTAATACGATCTGAAGTTGTAATCCGTTGACATAAAACTAATCTAACATATCCTAACCGTACAAATCGTTAGTAGACGCAGTAGGCCGTGCATACGAACAAAAACAAACGAGCATCGCGCGGCACCCGCGGACCGTTTGTTTTCATCGACAAAAATTAGAGGAAGTCGAGATTTGTGACGTTCGCGTCAATCTAATAAGAATAAGCCGGGGCCCGGGCATGATTACAGGAAGTCGCCCGTAAAAAAAATAACAATTGAACGACGGGTTTAATTTCTAAAGTGGAAAATAAAACACGACGCGCCGCCTTTATTTGTTTTCGTAGATATAATATAATAATGTAATGCGGGTACCGCACTGATTTTATTGAAGCATCATTTGGGTTCGTCGTTTTAAGGATTTAATGCTAATAGGGATGTTCACAAATGAATAATTTTCTGTTTAAACGCGGCAACATAAGCCTATACAGGGTGATTCAATCGCGATGTACAAAAATTTAACCGCAATTGGGAATTCGAGATTAAAAAAAAATTCAAAAGCCAACAAAAAAAAGGAAAATATTTTCAGAAGTGTATTAAAATCCCTTGTTAACGGGGTTCACCGCAGATCAGCTGTTAAGCTCGTTGATTTTTCAATGTTAATCAACAGTAATTATCGATGGGTGTGTGCTTAAGAGTATTGGAAGCTCTTGGTTTCCCACTACGGATGCACGTTGTTTACAGAGACTGCAGTAGCAGACAAAACACAAAACAAAGCACAAAATATGCAAATATGCATCAAAATTAATACACTCTATAACTGTTTACTTTATACTTCAATAGGTACAAGTTCATTGCCTCGCGAGTCGCGGAACTCTACACGCCACGGTCCATACACCTGTACTCAAGACATTGACAATACTGAGTCGCCTAGTCACCACAGTAGCTAGAGCGCTACAGTCGGTACTGTTCAATGACGTCAGAACCTTTATAGACAGATTTGTTTTGATAAACGCTTGACGCCCAGAACTAATCACAATCTAAGCGCCCCATTAAATTATTCCGAAAATGTCGCGAGAAATTGCCCCTTTTTGTCGAGCCGTAGCGAACTTATTTCGACTCTGGGCTCGGAGGCTGGCGTCGTTAGACCATCCCCCGAGTCTTCAGGTAAGGTTCCGATGCTTCCGGCGCCCATAAACAAGAAAAAACATGCGATATCTAAGTATGATTCTGGAGGAACTATAACCGGGAATCACCGGGTGTATAGTTGGTTGATGGTTGAGGGTTGACTTTCTGTCTTTGTTTGTAGCATGTTTTTAGAGTAGTATGGATATATTTAATCTTGGAGTCAAAATAAAAGGCATTTTAACGATGAGGCACCACGTCTATAGGTTTTGACGTCATTGGATGCGCCTATATAGTCACTGACAGCCAACGCCGCCAGCGTCTAGTGGCCGGCCAGTCAGTAAACTAAACAATTATATCATAATATACATTTTTTGTCAAAATTTTTAAATCGCTGTAACTTTTTTATTTTGTGACATAAGGAAAAAGTTTAATATAAAAATAGTTTGCAAGGACTGACAGAATTTATGTGCGTAATATTATTTTTGTTGCATGGATTACCGTAAATATTGTACCCTCTTGGGCTCAAAAACTAAATTATTTGTAAAAATCTATAACATTATGTGTGTTTTGTAAAGCAAATAATATGTCCCATTTAACTGTGTGTCATAACTGCCTGTTCGTACTGTATTTACAAAAAAAAAGAATACTATTTGTGGTTGACATATCTATATATAGTTATCCCCATGTTAAGAATAAGCCTCCCTGTATACTGAAATTGCTTTTATGCCACGCATTACTATTTCTTAAAATACACATACCTACATATTGTACCTACACATTGTTAGCATATGAGTCACATAAATAAATTTTCTCCAGGCGTATGTTATTGCCAAAGCTGGTTCTGCCCAGTTTCTAGAAATACTTACAATGCCTTCAGTAACCTCGTCATATAGCGTCGAATTTTATGCACAATTAGAGCGCTAGGTGCGGCTATACTTCAACAAAAGAAAAACATGCCCAAATTGACCTATAAAATTGTGATTAGCAGTCCAGGAAGATGGCAGGCTTTAAGTATATTACCTATAGCTACAGGGTACGACACAGAAGAAAATTATTCGTCTAAGACCTCGCTTATGAAGAAATATTATATTATTGATTTTCAACGCGTCTTGGTGCTCCAATAAATACCTAACTATTGTATTCTTTTGTACAGTATCTTCTTGACCATTTGCTACAGTTTAATTTTTTTTCATGTGGTACCCTATAGGGCCATGCATGAACACAATGTCCAATATATTACATGAGAACGTCCCGATTTACTGAAGTATGAAAACACGTACCATGCTCCTTCCTTCCTACAATAATTGCAGGATGTAGGTGCGCCCCCCGTTTATGATTTCTGATTTTGATTCCAGTATAAATGGGACTAAACGCGAAAAATTACTACCCGTCGCGTCGTCACAATATACAGTGTGACCCATTTGTTTTGGGGTCAGTCTGTAAAAAGTGTATCAATCGTGCGATTTGGCTGATTTTTTTTTTAAATTGTGGAGCTCGATGAACTGCACATTTTGAACAAAAATTGCCTGGTTCGCATAAAATCCAAAGCCTACTATGACCGTTTTTATGAGCAAAATTTTAAGAAACCATATTAGCGTTTTTTTTTGAAAAAATCTGTGTGCGCCAATGGATTGAGCACCCCTCGAAATGGGTATGTACAAAATTTCATCAAAATATTTCAAGTAATAACGATTTTGTAGAAAAATTAAAAATGCAGCCAAGGTACGTCTTTATTTTCAAAAATTCAAAGTTGGCCATGGAAAATAATTGAATTGTTTACTTTTATTAAGTGTCAAACTGTCTAAATTGAGTTCAGAAATTGTTTGTGCTCAATACAATTAATTATCATAATTATGGAATATTTAAGCATAAGAGACAAAATAGAAATTGTTCGACTCGTGGGCGACAACGAGCGCTCGGCAGCAGAAGCTGCGGCCGAATTTAACAATAGACACCCAGGTAGATCAGTGAGTCGAAGTACTGTACAACGTATAAACAATATTTTTGATGAAACTGGATCGATTTCTAAAAATTTATTAAAAACTAGGCAAAATGGACGCCGTGGACTTGTTGAAAATAACAATCAAATTCTGCAATACTTTAGTGACAATCCTCGAAATAGTGTTCGAACGGCTAGTTTAGACCTTCATATACCCAGAGAGAGTATAAGGAGATGTTTGAGACAAAACAAAATAAAACCGTTTAAGCCAAAATTTTTGCACACCCTGGAACCAGGAGATGAGGAGAGAAGATTAGAATTTTGCTATTGGCTGCAAGGTGAATATCTCCATAATGGCAACTTTTTAAATGAAATTTTATTCACCGACGAAGCCACGTTTACTACAAATGGTGTAGTACCTATCAAGTCAAAACTGCCGTCACTGGTCAGGTCAGCTGAAAATCCAGAGTTTATAATAAATGCAAGGAGACAATATTCACAAAAAATTAACGTTTGGTGTGGAATACTACGCGACAGAATAATTGGCCCATTTTTCTTTGAAGGGAATTTGAATGCGGCTGGCTTCTTGAATTTTCTAGAAATTGAATTTAGAAATGCTTTAGATGAGTTACCATTAAGATACCGTTTAAATTTAAAGTTACAGTTAGATGGCAGTCCTATTCATAATGCTCGTTTAATCAGAAACTGGCTAGATAATAATTTTGAAAACTGTTGGATAGGGCGAAATAGTCCTTTCTGTGAGTGGCCACCGAGATCTCCGGACTTAACTCCTTTAGATTTTTTTCTTTGGGGTACACTTAAGCAAAATGTTTATAAGTCAAGACCCCATAATTTACAAGAACTACAAGCTAGGATAAACCGTAGTTGTGAGGAAATTACTCCACAGCAAATACGAAATTTAATTTTGAATGTACGCAAGAGGAACGACAAATGCATTGTAGAAAATGGAGGCTTGGTAGAAGTTACAAAAATTTTATAATTTTAATTGTTTTTATGTTTTGTGTTTATAAGCATAAGGTTGTATTATTACAATTCAATTATTTTCCATGGCCAACTTTGAATTTTTGAAAATAAAGACGTACCTTGGCTGCATTTTTAATTTTTCTACAAAATCGTTATTACTTGAAATATTTTGATGAAATTTTGTACATACCCATTTCGAGGGGTGCTCAATCCATTGGCGCACACAGATTTTTTCAAAAAAAACGCTAATATGGTTTCTTAAAATTTTGCTCATAAAAACGGTCATAGTAGGCTTTGGATTTTATGCGAACCAGGCAATTTTTGTTCAAAATGTGCAGTTCATCGAGCTCTACAATTTAAAAAAAAAATCAGCCAAATCGCACGATTGATACACTTTTTACAGACTGACCCCAAAACAAATGGGTCACACTGTATATAGCTGCATAACATGATAATGGGTTACGGTTGAGGAGACATTGTAAATAAAATGTATAGAGGTAATTTTCAGTTTATAATGTAGTACCTACATACAACTACAAAACTCCATTTAAACAATATAATTCTTCTACTTAAACTTCATTTGTAATAACACAGACTAACGAGTAATAAGCTATTTATTCTGTGGTAATAATTATCATTTGTAAGGATACAAAAATTAGGGGCTGGTAGGTAGACCTCCTTTTATTGCAAGTGCGAGTATTGGCAAAAGGGGAAGAGCTCTAAAATAATTTATATTTGTTTCATTTGATTAGATATCGATATTAGGTAGTTTGAAATGGCTTCTAAAATTTGTGCATATGCATACGTCCTTGTATACCCTGAACCTGAGCTTTCTCGCGATGTTCCCCCAGAAAAAGATGCGTCCATACAGGCCAGCCACCTCAAGCCGCATCTCAACAAATCAATAATTACCATCAGAATCGGAAAATAAATAACACCCTGTTAATATGGACTTGTAATATGGTCAAGGTTCCATAGGCGTAGGTAACGCAATATTTTTGAAAGACAAATAAAACGAAGATAGGAAAAAATACAACGTGTTTAATATGTACAGGGTGGCTCACTATAATTTGACACCCCCTTAAACTGTCAGTTTTTGAGGTTAGAAAAAAGTTTCTTAGAAAACTTTTAGATATTTATACAAAGTTTTTTGACCTTATACAGTGTGTTCTAGAAAGCCGTGGCAGACATAACTTATGTTTTTTTTAATGAAACACCTTCTATATTTTTGGATTATTGAATTCTCGCATCTTTCCGATTCCAACGAAGTATATATGTTATATGTTCGCTCCAACCGTTCGTTCAGAACTGAGCCTTTTTTTTGAGGGATACTCCTTGGGTCATACGAATTCCTTATTCAATGGTCATAGGTTACCATGGAAGACTAAATGCCAAATTATAGTAATGATTATTGACAGTTTGCAAGTATATTCACGCTTTGGAAAACAAAATGGGCTATTTTATGATTTCAGAGAAAAATGAAGAAGGGAAATTGAGAGAAATGAGAAATTTTAAATAGTAACACAGTTAATAAACTTCGTCAGATTTATTGTTTGAACTGTAATTTTTATTGAAAACGACAATAACCTTCAGAAAATGACTATACGTATTACAAAAATGCTCCACATGGCCTCCATCTTGCTCAATGAATTTATTGATATTTGCCACTAACTTTCTGTTTATTGAGTCAATGATAAAATTGCTGTGTTCAGTATTTACCTAATATGTGGATTTCTTCCCGAATTCTACCTTCCGTGTTTCTACATTTTCCGGTTTGTTATAATAGGTAAACTTTGTTTTTTAAATAATCCCACAAAAAAAATATACATAAATATAAATATCCTTTTTCTATAAATGTTATTGTCGTTTTCAATGAAAATTAAATTTCAAACAATAAATTTGACGATATGTTACTATTTAAAATTTCTCATTTCTCTCAATGGGGAACTTGCACAAAAATTAAATTTGAAAAATATTACTTTCAAACGTAATTTATTGCCATTAAATGAACCACAGTTCACAAAAAACTCATTTTTTATTTTTATGTAATTAATGTAAGAAATTAAAAACTGCATACCTAATTCAAATCATTCTTGTAACGCGCCCTCCTTGGTTGTGACGTCAAGTAGCTCGAGGCGCCACCACCATGTATGAACTAATATGGGCGGCACATGTAAACAAACTACATCACCACGCAAGCTTTGTTTAGAAAGACCAAACGCGAACGTCCTATCCTTGTCTGTCCGTCTTGATATTGTTTATAACGTTTGAAAAGTGTGTGCTGAATTAAATAGTTATTTACATTGCGAGATGCCTAAGCGTACTAATTTTTTGTCCTGAGCAGCAAGTGTCACGTTTTTGACAGCAAATGAAATCCCACGTACCGAGACCTACATCAGAGCCCTCTGTAAATGGGTCACCGAACTGTTTAATTTAACGTTCAATTTCCATTCTCATCTTCTCTAATTCTGTGTAGCTGTCATTCCTGTCACTTTTGATCGATCGAGCCATTTGACGTCACGACCATTCCCGCGCTTTTCGTATCGTTTCAAATGAATAGCTCGCGGTCACAACTTTAATTATTTAATGCAAATTAAATATTGCGATTTGAGGGCTAATATTTGGTATGTGCTCTTTCTATAGATACACAGATAGAAATACAATTCTTCATAGAAAAATATTTGTTGTTTGATCACGAATTATTTGTCAGAAATAATATTTATTTCGGTAGAAAGTATATTATTTAAATGAAGATTTATTTTTTTCAATTAAAAAATAAGAGCTTTTTGGGTGAAGTATTTGATTCTTTTGACACATTATTGTTTAGTAGAAGCATTTATTATTTTCCTGAAATAAGGTATTACTTGGTGCAAACAAGAATAATTTTTATTTATAGTATTAGCTTTCGTTGTTTGGGTCAACCACATTGTTATTTGGTTTAAATGTGACCTTATTTGAGTTAAATAATACTACCTATCATTTTTATTGCTGTCTCGCTCCAGAGAATGAAAGATAGAAAGAGAGAGAAAATATGGGAGAACGAGAGCGCACTCTAGTGTCGGCGTTCAGAGCTATTCCGTGTCCGTGTAAGTAGGTACGCGTCTGCAGCCTTCCTAGAGGTTTTGTGCGAGCAGTTTTATTATTATTTATAGCCGCCGATTAGCCGTCTGTAGTGTGGTGTATTGTGTGTATTGCGAGTTTTCAGATTCTTCTGTAAGTAGGATACGCATAAACAATAATGGATACAAATCTCAAAGAACTACTTGAAATGTATCAAATAGGCCACCTGTATGAGACGCTTTCCTTGGTGAGTTTTGTATAGTTTTTTTATGCCAAATATTGTTTTTTAATTGTATTTAAATAAATATTTTTATAGCATTACAAATTATCGTGTTTTTCTAATCCAATTTCCGTTCCATTCAACAGAACATCTTTATGAATTGAACAAACTTATTGTTTTTTATTCGAATCGACAAAAAAAGTTTGTGAATAGTGATAAACACAAAGGTTGCTTTACTTTAAATAAATAATATTTTATTTCAGTGAATACCCTGAATGGGTAATTCAACCCATCACAGTTGTTTGACGCAACTGTCTTATTTTTTTAAATAGAATAAATGTTTTTAAACATCGTAGATTTGTTCCTTCGAAATATATCATTTATTTAATTCAAATCGTTAGTATTTTCATGGGAATAAAAATTAATTTCTTCCAAATAATATTTAAATTGTCTCAAATTAAATGTTGCTTTTAAATTGAAACAAACCAAATGTTTTATTCAAAGTTAGTCTAGAGTTCGCCATATACAAGAATCAAATTTGTTTGAGTTAAATAAATTTTATTTGATTCAAGTATCTCTTTCTATCTGTGTAGGCAAATATATTAAAGAACTAAAAAAATTGTTCAAGTTCCCCATTTCCCTTGAAATCTTAAAATAACCCATTTTGTTATCCAACGCGTGAATATATACTTGCAAACTGTCAATAATTATTACTATAATTTGGCATTTGTCTTCCATGGCAACCTATATGACCCAAGGAGTACCTAATTCCTCACAAAAAAGGCTCGCAGTTATGAACGAACGGTTGGAGCGAAAATACATATAACTATATAGGTACTTTGTTGGAATCGGAAAAATGCGTATATAGAAATCAATAATCCAAAAATATACATAAAGTTTTTATTTAAAAAAACATAAGTTGTCTGACACGGCTTTCTAGAACACACTGTATAAGTTCCAATAGCGTCACAAAAAACTTTGTATTAGTAACTAAAACTTTTGTAAAAAAACTTTTTTTCTAACCACAAAAACTAACAAGTTAAGGGGGGGGGGTGTCAATTTATAGTGAGCCACCCTGTACATTGTACAACGCTATAGGTGTCTGGTGACATAATATATGAACACAATTGTATTTACATAAATGTTAAAATGTTCCAAGATGGAAACGACCTGATTGCTGTCATTTTAAAACAAAAACCATTGGCAAATTTCCCATGTGATGCGCCCTTTATTATAAAACTAAGAAAATAATAATATTTGCCTACTTGCACGCCACTGGAGCACATATACTCCGAACAAAAGCCCTGCTGCCTCGTCCAGACGATGACTGCGTGCTTTTTTACAGCCTTTAGACGCCTATCATGCTCTTTAAAAATCTCGAAATCATTGTTAATAATCTTTTCGAGAGGCTATACCCGAGCCATCACCCCCTCCTGGCGCCTCGACAATGTACCCGAACAGTTTCGTGTAGTTAATACTCGTCCAGTGTTTCTTACAAATCGTTCCCAACATTCGATGAAACATCGATATGTATAGTGATCGAAACAAATATTGGAACTATCTTCAAGCACCCAACGCTTCAAGACTTCATCTGTACTCAAGATATTGACTAGACTGAGTCTCCTATGTCGCCACAGTCGCTAGAGCGCTATACAGTCGGTTTTGTTCCTTCCTACCGCATGCTACCGCCACCACCCGACCATTGCTTTTGTTTTGGGAATAGTTATTCAACCGCAGTTAGTTCACATCAAATAATTTTACTATGATATGAATTAGTTGCGGTTAAATATAACTATTCGCAAAAACAATTCTCCTACTTTCCGAGATGAGTGGAGCCAAGTAATTAGTAATAATTGAAACTGGCGCATCCGCCAGCGTCTAGTGGCCGGCCAGTCAGTAAACTAAACATGAGGACCAACACTATACCGTACTTTCACCGTTTTAGTAGACATAGCGATGGCTGGGCGGCGCGCCGCCGTGTATTCGGCTAGGTTCGTCAGTCGTTGGCGGGGGGCGGGGCGTGTTTTTTGCTGACTGATAAGCGGTGCGGGACTACTGTGTACTCCCCCCGCCAACGACTGGCAAACCTAGCTGGACTCACGGCGACGCGCGGCCTATTCCCCTATGTCTACCAAAACGGTGAAAGTACGGTATTAAAGACATGTGCATAGCGCTGTTTCAAGCGATCGCCACTGGCGCCACACGACGAAACAAATTTACACGGTGGTTTAATGTTAAAACACCATTGTTGCAGAATCTTTTATAAAATAAAATCATGCAAATATGTTTATTACAACGAATGTAATATTCAAAATAATAGTTATTTATGTACCAAGGCACTGAAGTTCAACTTTTTATGACTCATGTGGAGTTTAGTTGCTGAGGCCTCTGGCCGAGGCAAATAAACCACGCATGAGTCATAAAAAGAACTTCAGGGCCGAGGTACATATTATATTTTTCTTGAAATCGGAAAAAAAAAATGTTTTATTAGGCAAGAAAATAAATAATAAGGGATCACCCGTCCACGAACCGACTACGCGCGGCGTTGCTTTACTTTACCGATCGCTCTACCTAGGACAAGTATAATGATGTACGGCACCTTCTGACAGAAAAACCAAACTGCTGCTTCTTGTGCAGCCTACACAACAAATCTATTGATTTTCAAATTTACTAAAATATGTATACTGAAGGATTGCGCTTCTATAGGAAACAATTTCTCATTGTGTACGAAAAGTTAAATGAGCCTTTTACGGCCGCGTCTTGAATATTTGGTCACTTTTGACGGGCGATTTCTCCGCGTCTGACGTTTGATGTTTACATCTCGCCAAGGCCTACTTATTGAAAAAATCGTACAATAATGGGCTACATTATTGTACGATTTCTGTGCTTTTAATGACGATTTTGGGACATTTTAATGCCGATTTCAAGAAAAATAAAATATTTGTTTGTTATGTCCCTCTAATTTGACAAGTTCACATGGCATATTTCCACATATTTTCTTAAGAAAAGCGAGTCTAAAAAGCCAGCAAGAGTATCTGGCACCTTTTGGTTTGAAGTGAAGTCCATAGTTACCTACAGTTCATACAAAATTTGAAGGCGGAGAATTCTATAGGAAGTAGTTTGTAAATAATACCTAGAAAACCCACCTGCACTGGCTCATTTCACACAGCAGCGTAACAACAATTGGAAAATACTGTGTTATGTTATCGAAGCCGAAGACAAGTACTTACAAAATGAAATTAATATAGACATAATTACAGAACAGCTAATTATTACTAATTCCGAAAGTGACTCCTCCGATGACAATGTTAGTGACTATGCATCAGATTGACAAATATTACCTATTGTAATTGTAAATTATTATACTTAATTGTTGTGTAAGATAATAAATACATTATTTATTGCTAATAATTAATTAAATTATCACTTTTTCATAAAATTCATCACTCGTAATTTATTTCTGTGCAATTACTCTCCAAGCACGCCACTGAAATCTGTATTAATATTTACGATTTCCTACAAATATATTTGAGGAATTCTCCGCCTTCAAATTTTTTATGATCTGTAGGTAAAGACCAAACTGTTTATTTTTCTATTTATACATATTTTTGCGATTCCAAACATATGTTTGCTCCTCCGCAGTGTCTACAATACGGGGCATTCAAAATTCATTTCTTTATAATCAATTCGAGTCCATCCAGCCATAAAACGCGCTCCGCATATGGTGTCCCCCAGGGATCGATTTTGGGACCCGTCGTAAATTTTCCCGATTTTCAAAAATGCCACGGCCAACTCGACGTCCGACGGCGACGTCCGGACTTTACCGTCGCGCGGACCAACGACGTTGCCGCCAGCCTCGGTGGGCGTGGCCGAATGCGCCTCTCGACCAATCGGGGCGACGCTCGGGTACGGTCCGCGCCGAACGCCGGTATGACGCCGACTATCGGCCAGTTTCAGAATGTAAATGCCGGATAATAGCGTTGTTATTGTCTCTGCCGGTTTGCATATTATGGTTCCGATACCTATACGCTGTTTGCGTGCTGAGGAGACAGGGGTGTGGCCGGTGTGTGGTTTCGATGGCTTTGTTTTATAGTATGTGAAGTCCGTTTAGGGCTTTTTGAGTAGGTATGGTTTGAGGTAATTTGAATTCTTTTTGAAAAAGATAAGTGGGGACTTTTACACGAAAAAGTTAATTTCAACTTTTAAGTTATACCCATATACATATAAAGTGCTAAATTAACAATCAATATACAGGGTGTCCGGAAAGTATGGGGCAATCTTAGAGGAGCAGGTAGGGGACGTCAAAATATTACGATTGAGCTTTACCACTACGGGTCAGATCTCAATACTTACTGAGATACAGTGCGTTGTAACTCTTTTTTTCAAATTGAATTATGGCAATATCTCCCAAACTAATCAAGCTGTTGAACTGAAATTTGGCACTGCTGTGTTTTTGGCGATGGAGAATAAGCTGAAAATGTCAATTTCGCCGTATCTCACAGAGGGCGACACTTGCGCTGTTTTTGGATCGTGCTTTTACTCGTAACTTTTTTGAGGTTATGTTTTTGGTCCTGCAGGTCTATCATTTTAGTGCATCTTTTCACTCTGCAAGAAAAAGGTACTCTTGTTTCATAACGATAAAGTCAACCGTTTGCGTTGAAATTGCCAAAACGTGCCCCAAAACACCTGTTGAGTTCAATATTCGAAACATAAAATTTTCACCTATCGCTTTCAAGTGTTTCATATCAACGGTACCATTTGAAGTGAAAAAAAATCCCTATGAACAAAGTACCAAAAATTATTCGCTTTCAAAATGGAAAGGATTGAATTTGACAAAATTTTGACACGCTGTTTCAAGAAAACCAATAGTGTTTTGACCACTGCTCATTTGGCATTTTTTTCATCATTTTGAATGTACAGTTGATCTGTAATATTTGAAAGTGGTAGGTGAAAATTTTAAGTGTCGAATATTGAACTCAACAGGTGTTTTGGGGCACATTTTGCCGGTTTCAACGCAAACGGTTGATTTAATCGTTATGAAACAAGAGTACCTTTTTCTTGCAGAATAAAAAGATGCACTAAAATAATAGACCTGCAGGACCAAAGAGATAACCTCAAAAAAGTTACGAGTAAAAGCACGATCCAAAAACAGCGCAAGTGTCGCCCTCTGTGAGATACGGCGAAATTGACATTTTCAGCTTATTCTCCATCGCCAAAAACACAGCAGTGCCAAATTTCAGTTCAGCAGCTTGATGAGTTTGGGAGATATTGCCATTAATTCAATTTGAAAAAAAGAGTTACAACGCCCTGTATTTCAGTAACTATTGAGATCTGATCCGTAGTTGTTGAGCTCAATCGTAATATTTTGACGTCCCCTACTTGCTCCTGTGAGATAGCCCCATACTTACCGGACACCCTGTATAGGTACCTACTTCTATATATACTTATACTAAAATCGAGCAACTCTTACGCGCCTGGCGAAAACAATAGAGCACCTCCGTTGAGATATTCGACAGAGCCGCACTGAGGCACGCCCTTTATTTAATTTTATTAGGTTTACAATAATCGTTTAAATCAAAATGTTTCTGAAAAAATTATCGGCTTAAATAAAATGGTTCAAAACATCGATAAAATTATTGGTGGGAGTGAAATATAGCTGGGAAACAGCAAGATATAACCGCGTAAATACGCACTTTTGCGATCGAGTATAGGACCTACGTCCTTGGTCAAAAATGTCAATCTTACAACTATTTTTTCTAAAAATAGTGTAAACAGATCTTTTTTAATTAACAAAAAATGTCGTTAGAATTAGAACATGTGCGTATGAAATAACCACGATACTTGTAAAAGGACGATCGGAAAAGACGGTAATGACCATGAATATGAAAAGAAATCTTTCAAACTTTTTAACTTTTCATTTTGCTGTCGTATTTTCTTGTCGTTCACTTTACCTATATAATTCCTTGAAAGCAAAAAGATAGGTATATAGGTACCTATTTTATCATTTATTATATTTTCACTGCCTATATACTGGCCCTTTAGGGTCATTACCGTCGTGTTTCTACAGAGTGTCTCACTTAAGAGTGAAACAACCGTATAACTACTTTAATTTTTAACCGACCAGAACGAAATTTTTACCAACGGTAGATGGCATTGTTGCCTACTTATTTCCAAAAAATTAGTTGCCTACTCATCCAAAGTCAAAGCCACCTGCGATGCCACAAACGAGGCTAAAAATCCGAAACTCATACCTATTAGGCATTTTTTTTTTTCAAAAAAATTTACTAAAAAAAGTTGTCCAGAATCGATTCAGAACCCTAAATCCAAAATTTTGTCAAAATCAAAAAATATTAAATAAATAAAATTTAAGTAAAAATTTAATTTAATTTTTTAAAATTTGTTTTGTAGCTTTTATTTTAAAATAATTACTTTATGAAAACAATTTGCCTTCAAAACTTCCATCGCACACTTTTCTAAACACAGAAAATTATCAAATTGCTGTTTTTGGAATTTAATTTTTTTTAATTAATATTTTTTTGATTTTGACAAAATTTTGGATTTAGGGTTTTGAATCGATTCTGACAACTTTTTCTAGTAAATTTTTTTGAAAAAAAAATGCCTAATATGACTTTCGGATTTTTAGCCTATAGTTTGTGGCATCGCAGGTGTGGCTTTGACTTTGGAGTAGGCAACTAAGTTTTTGGAAATAAGTAGGCAACAATGCCATCTACCTTTGGTAAAAATTTCGTTCTATGGTCGGTTAAAAATTAAAGAAGATATATAGGGTTGTTTCACTCTTAAGTGACACACTCTGTATATGTTTAGAGGGATGGTATTTTGATGTCTTAACACGATATTTTGGTTGTGATTGAAGATGTGATTGAATTTTCAATAGCACGACAGTTATTTTGGTTGTTTTTTACGATCATGTTATGTGAACCAAAATGTAAACTACCTACTTTGAAAGAGGAGGGTCAGTAATTGCAATTATTTTTATAAAATCCATTGTTCTTACCTTTTTATGTTAATTTAAACACTAAACAAGATTTATAGGAACTTTGGTGTCTGTACCAGGCAGAAGATCTGAAATACCCGATATGTATCAATGTGATAATTCTGATGGACATTATTTTTGTTCAACGCACAGAGAATATTTTCTGTTACACTTAATGCTATATACATTTTGAATTCCACATTTACCTACTTTTCACATATTTAAAATCGAATAAAAATGTATATGGCTTCCGGAGTTTCTCATTTAAAAAATAAACACAGATTAATAATTGATATAGTATATTGAGGCTAAAGACAAGTAATTCAGGCTGAAGAAGTATAGGTAAATGCAGGAAAAATCTTGATATTTGAAGAAGTTATAAATATAATAGGTATACCTATATACCTTTTTTCTCGCATCTGACATGATTAAGCAATAATTTCCATATGGGTATAGGTACTCGTACCCATATACAGTGTGTCCCCGGATAGGTGTAACTATACTTGTAAACTTTTTTATTTTTCATTTTTCGGCAAAAAGTCATTCTTTATAAAAAGTTTTGCTTATTTTGAAACTGGGAAATCCAATACCAGATTTTTGACACGGGGACACACTGTATATGGGTACGAGTACCTATACCCATATGGAAATTATTGCTTAATCATGTCAGATGCGAGAAAAAAGGTATATAGGTATACCTACCTATTATATTTATAACTTCTTCAAATATCAAGATTTTTCCTGCATTTACCTATACTTCTTCAGCCTGAATTACTTGTCTTTAGCCTCAATATACTCTATCAATTAATCTGTGTTTATTTTTTAAATGAGAAACTCCGGAAGCCAAATAATAGAATCTATTAATATCGGAGATTTGGACATTTTGTTGCATTATAGGAACCACTTTCTCAAATAACATTTCTCGCTAACTTTGAAAAAAATAGCACTTTATTCTTGACACGATTTTAGTAGGTATTTTGAACTCTTCGGACGCCCTGTATAACTTTTCGAAAATCTGGTATTGGATTTCCCAGTTTCAAAACAAGCAAAAACTTTTGATAAAGAATGACTTTTTGCCGAAAAATGAAAAATAAAAAAGTTTACAAGTATTAGTTACATCTATCCGGGGACACACTGTATATTATATTTATAAAAACCAGTGCATGTATAGATGTATCGATTAACATTACCATCTCGTAGGTAATCGAATCGAACAAACGATTTCATGTCAACGCGAGTATTCATTATGGGCAGTGTGTGTAGATGTACAGGGTGATTCAGTCTTAAATGCACAAACTCCTATATAGTATAGTAGAATACCTAAAAATATTGCCAGTTCGTTCTATACAATTTTTTATTTGTAGGCCTTATAAGAAAGATACAGCGTGTTAAAGTTCTAAAAATATATGGACTTTATTGAACATTTTCCAAACATCTCATAAGGCCTCCGAATAAAAAATATATGTAGGTAACAATTATTATTACTGACAATATTTTTCTGTATTTCATACTGATCCTAGGAGTTGCGCATTTAACACTGAATCACCTTGTATACTGGCGGCAACGGCAGAGCCATGGGTACCGACAGTACCGACGTTACCTTTATTAAACGATCGACATCTATAAGCTCGGTACTCCAGCTTGTAAAACGTGTAGAAGGAAATAGATGTTGCGGTATGCTTATGCGCGTCTATGTATATCTACACAGATAGAAAGAGATACTTGAATCAAATAAAATTTATTTAACTCAAACAAATTTGATTCTTGTATATGGCGAACCCTATAGACTAACTTTGAATAAAACATTTGGTTTGTTTCAATTTAAAAGCAACATTTAATTTGAGACAATTTAAATATTATTTGGAAGAAATTAATTTTTATTCCCATGAAAATACTAACGATTTGAATTAAATAAATGATATATTTCGAAGGAACAAATCTACGATGTTTAAAAACATTTATTCTATTTAAAAAATTAAGACAGTTGCGTCAAACAACTGTGATGGGTTGAATTACCCATTCAGGGTATTCACTGAAATAAAATATTATTTATTTAAAGTAAAGCAACCTTTGTGTTTATCATTATTCACAATTTTTTTTTGGCGATTCGAATAAAAAACAATAAGTTTGTTCAATTCATAAAGATGTTCTGTTGAATGGAACGGAAATTGGATTAGAAAAACACGATAATTTGTAATGCTATAAAAATATTTATTTAAATACAATTAAAAAACAATATATGGTATAAAAAAACTATACAAAACTCACCAAGGAAAGCGTCTCATACAGGTGGCCTATTTGATACATTTCAAGTAGTTCTTTGATTTGTATCCATTATTGTTTATGCGTATCCTACTTACAGAAGAATCTGAAAACACGCAATACACACTATACACCACACTACAGACGGCTAATCGGCGGCTATAAATAATAATAAAACTGCTCGCACAAAACCTCTAGGAAGGCTGCAGACGCGTACCTACTTACACGGACACGGAATAGCTCTGAACGCCGACACTAGAGTGCGCTCTCGTTCTCCCATATTTTCTCTCCCTTTCTATCTTTCATTCTCTGGAGCGAGACAGCAATAAAAATGATAGGTAGTATTATTTAACTCAAATAAGGTCACATTTAAACCAAATAACAACAACTTATTTCAGGAAAATAATAAATGCTTCTACTAAACAATAATGTGTCAAAGGAATCAAATACTTCACCCAAAAAGCTCTTATTTTTTAATTAAAAAAAAAATAAATCTTCATTTAAATAATATACTTTCTACCGAAATAAATATTATTTCTGACAAATAATTCGTGATCAAACAACAAATATTTTTCTATGAAGAATTGTATTTCTATCTGTGTATATGGGTTTGTTGCTATTAAGACCCTCAATGGGCCCATACCACATTACGACCGGTATTTATAGTTGGAGTACGTATTGTGTGTGTGGTAGACATTGGTGTAGTATGTACTATTTTGTTAATTTTTAAATTTTTCGTAAGAATAAGAATAACTGATTTTGGGGGGGGGGGAATTTAGATACACCCTGTACATAAGACGGCAGGAACTCAATTTATAGTCCCCCCTGTATCTATATTAGTTATTTTGTATACAGGGTGTCGCAGAAATAAATGCGAAAATTTAGGTATATATATATATATATATATAAGGATGTAAGATTAGCGAGTGTAAATGTAATAATATAATAACTTTGAGTGTTTGCCCATTATCACCTTTTCTTATATATATATATATATATATTTAACTTACCTATTGAATTAAATGTTGGTCATTCGAAAAAAACACGAGGAATATGCAGTGTGTTTCAGAAAACCTTGTCATAACTTCTGGAGCATACAGAACTTCAAAAAATAAAAATAAAATTCTTATTGACCAAATAGGTAGGTACCTATTACCTATGTGTCTATCGACTTCATATTAAATCCAATATGGCGGCCACCCCAAGATGGCGGACTAAATTTCTTTACCACCCTCCTGACATGGGAATCAAATAGGTACTAAAAAGCATACAAAATAAAATTGAAAATAAAAAAAACCTTTTTAAAAACAAGCTTTTATTTAAGCCATATAGATACTAAAAGGAATAAAATAAGGTTTTCGTTAAGATAATTCAATTCCAAATTGCGACAAGTTTTTGCAAATTGCAAAGCTTGTCGGGCGAATTGTAAAGAAAAAATGCATATAGGTACTTTGGCAAATAGGTAGGTAGGTACCTACTTGCTTATCAACCAATCACTGTCCAATAAAATTAATTGGTACCTACCTACTTTCATCAACATTTCGCGCGACAAGCTTTTCAATTTGCAAAATCTTGTCGCAATTTGGAATTGAATAATCCGTAAACTTATTTTATTCGTTTTAGTGATGGCTTAAATAAAAGCTTGTTTTTAAAAACGTTTTTATTATTTTCAATTTTATTCAAAGGCCTATAATGCCAAATAAACAAAAATTCGACAGAATTAGTAAAGAATATATAATTTGTGATCATTTGTTTTATGAGTCAGTTGCTGTTATATACAGGGTGTAACTGAACTGATGGTCAAAAATGAAACCACGTATTCTTGGAGTCAAAATAAGGGCACTTATTCATATATTTTTTTCGGGCCATAGTTTTTTTATACAGAGCGTAGAAACTTAGAGAAAAATACGCATATTTCTTAGTATCTCTAGAAGTATACGAGATATTTTCTTCAAGCTTGGCGTGTCACATGAGCAGATGAGCCGTCAAACTTAAGGTTGACATGAAGCTTCTGAGGCTCTCAGTTGCGAAGATACAGGGTGTTATTAAAATTAATTAGTTCAGAAAAATATGAATACCCTGTATAATCGCATTTTTTAAGTCTTTTTAAATGGTAAATTCAAAGGTTAACAAAAAGTATCTCTTAGTATTTTTTCATATTCTCAGCCGTTTCTTAATTATTTGCAATAAAGAACTGCAATGCTGCCATATAAACAAGTCGTAATCTAACAATCTGTGGAAGTCAATTAAACTTGGAATTATTTGAATCATTTGGCTGCAAACTTTGCACTAGTATCAATATTTTGAAAAATGATATTTTCATTCGAAGAATTGACTGATATGCACTTTTGCTATGGACTTGCCAATGGCAATAATAAACATATGCGGAATGGAATAGTTGCGTGTATTGAAAGAGACGGCGGTCATTTCGAACATTTAATAATTTAATTTTCTAGTAGCATTACGTTTCTTTTATTATCGATTTTGCTTTTGTATTTTGTTAAATAAAGTTTAATTGACATCCACAGATTGCTAGATTTATTCTTAAAGTGACTATTGTTCATTGCAGCGTTGCCGTTCTTTGAAAATAATTAGGAAACGGCTGCGAATATGAAAAAATACTAAGAGATACTTTTTGTTAACCATTGAAGTTTCCATTCAAATCAAATTTAAAAAATGCGATTATACAGGGTATTCATATTTTTCTGATCTAATTAATTGTAATAACACCCTGTATCTCCGCAACTGGGAGCCTCAGAAGCTTCATGTCAACCTTAAGTTTGACGGCTCATCTGCTCATGTGACACGCCAAGTTTGAAGAAAATATCCCGTATACTTCTATACTAAGAAATATGTGTATTTTTCCATAAATTTCTACGCTCTGTATAAAAAAACTATGGCCCGTAGGAGAAAAAAATATACGAAAAAGTGCCCTTATTTTGACTCCACGAATAAGTGGTTTCATTTTTGACCATCAGTTCAGTTACACCCTGTATACTTGAACGGAATACAAATTGTTTCATATAAGAAAAGAAACCGCTGAATTTATTATTTTTATGCCCAACCAAGCGCAGTCTATAATATTTTACTTAGTAGATAAAATAACGAGTTTTGCAGCCAGAAAGGTATATATTAACTTCTTTTTATAATACCAAGCTTTCGGTCTACTTCGTGACCTTCATCAGGGCTAGAATTTTTTTTAAAATTATTAGAAAATATTGAGAAAAGGTTGAAATTTTACTCACAATTATGTTGAAGTTTTTTACCAATATTAAAACCAGATAGATTTTAGGTTTAAAAGGGCCAGAAAAAGGTTTTTACATAATTTCGTGTGAAAATTTATACCGTCAATTTTGTTTGTAATTGTTTTTTGTTAATAAGGTAATTTAGTTTCAAAAAACGAAAGATAAATTTATAATAAGAAAAAATGTTTTTTAGGTTATCATCAAAAAGTGTCAGAAAACTTGGTGTGATACAAGGTTAGAAATAACCTTAGTTGATATAAGGTTATGTTACAACATTCTGGAAATCCAAATTTTTATATAATTATTATAAGATATAAGAGTTACAATGAAATATTAACAGATGTATTGTTATTAGAATTATTTAAAGATAAAATAAAACAGTATATGGTACTTAAATCTTTGATGTCTGTTTTTTTATTAATTGACTTGTTATCATTATTAATTTCAACCATTTCAAGAAATAACCTTTTATTAAGATTTTTTTCCCTATGTAATATTGAAACATTGTCAAATTTAAAATGATGACCTGTTATAAAAGCATGTTCACTTAATGCAGTAGTACAAAAAAAAAGTAAAACTACACAGCCGTAAACTAGCTATTTACAATATTTTATACAAACATTTTTTAAACGGTCTGCGTGAGAAAAATTAAATGCGAGCAACCCTTTGCGATCCGCGTATCGTCGAATACCGAAACCAAATCCGATCGACGGGTCGGAAAGCGCCAGTTTCCACACCCCAACCAAACCAACCTTTGCAAGTCGAACATGCAAATTTCCATCTGCACTACGGCGGCCGATATAATATGTCTCATGCAAATCCCGTCAAATCGGCCCATTAAAAATGGCGAAAGGGCCCGAAAAACCGTATTAAAATTATGCTAATCGCCGCCGGCGCTCCACATTCGCTAACAAGCCCACCATTCATATTCAAATGCGCGAGGAGAGGGAATATGCGTTCGGCCATCGATAGGTTTTGTTAATTTTTGATTTAGGACCTCCGGTTATTTATCGGGTGTTCCTGTCACGGGCGTAGCCAAGGGGGGGGGGGGTTTCGGGGGTTCAAACCCCCCCCCCCCGAAATAAGCAAAATATTACCTAATATTATACCGAAAAAATACGAGGAGTGAAGAGTTAAATTATTATTACGTTTGAATATATGTAGTAATAGTAGCGCCTAGCGCCATCTTTTGACGAGAGGCAGACGCAGTTGCAGCGGAACTATTTTGTATTGTAGGGACACTTTGCGTTGTTTCTCGATTATTCGCCACGCCCCTCGGTCGAAATGAGCGGAACTTTGTGGAAGTTCGTGGAAGTTTCTGGACGGCTACTGGGCTGCTATATAAGCGGCGCCGCGGCGCGTGACCGCGCTTACGGCAGTATTGTTCCATGCGAACTCGAAGCGAATAAAAGTGAAAAGTGGTGAACGAATAGTGAAGAGAATTAAGTGTACCGTGTAAGTGAGTAATTTTAGTGCGCTGTTATTCGATGACCTTGTTAAGGATAGATACGTGAATCATTATTACTGTCGAAAAATGGAGGGGAAAAAAAGGAAGGGTGATAAACTTAAAGGTATGGACTACTGGAAAAAGTGGTGTAGTCAAGGTCAAGGGGTTTCTAATAAAGAAACAAATTTGGATTTAGCTATCAAAGCTTCAGCTACCTTGCATGCTGATAAGAAGACTGCCTACCCCGAAATCTAGTTTGGAATGCCTAGATATGTGCGATAAAAACCTTTATCCCAATATTTACACATTACTACAAATCTTGGCTACCATTCCTGTATCCACTGCTACCCCAGAAAGGTCTTTCTCGAGCCTAAGGAGACTGAAAAACTATTTACGAAACACTACAAGTGAAAACAGACTTAATGGTTAATGCGAACATTCACTATGGAACAGAAATTCATGCAGATGAAGTAGTGGATATATTTAAAAGAAAAAGCCGAAGATTTCTTCTTTAATGGTTTTAGATTTAGCGCAGAGGAACGAAATTAATTTATCCATTTCATTTAAAGTTAAGAACTTTATAAATATGTCGTAGTTTTTCGGATGAATATATAGATATTAAATTTCATGTAAGTATATTTTTGTTGTTTTATTTACTTCTCAAACTAACCCCCCCCAAAACTAAATCCTGGCTACGCCCGTGGTTCCTGTGTTGCCTTGTCTGATTCGAGCATAAGGCTGAAATCTCCCTAGAGGTCCTAAAGGATGATTCAGTTTCGTTGGGAAGAGAATGAGAAGCTAAACCCACAGAAGAGATATGATTTTAATTCAAACATTGATGATCCTTGTGAATAAGAAGCAGTCGAAGTAACGCATATTTTTTGCTAACCAAATGTCTTGAAAACTGCACTTAGTGTAGCTATATTCTATATTCTCCTTTCTGGAACATATAGTAATTTATTCGAACAAAGATAAAATTCTGAAATTTGGTATGTGATGTTCCTGTGAGATTTGACATTTACTGAGGTAGCGATAGTTAGACATTCTTAATCATAGGCGTCCCAAATGGGGGGTTCAGGAGTTAAAATTACCCAAATTTTTTTTGTATACTATTTTCCAGATTTCTTGCAAACTTATGAAAGTTGAAGGTATTCTACGAAGAAAAGGTGCTCTTGTTGAACTTCGATAGCATGCATCGTTTTCGAGTAAACTCGTTTTGAAAATTTTTTGCAGAGTGCCATGAAAATGCCTATTAGAAATTAGCCTGCCATAATCTACCACCACGTTTTTTGATACAAAAAAATGAAAAAAGTTCCTATAAACATGGCCTCAAAAAAGCCCCCTAAGAAGGCGATAGCCCCCGAAATGGACATTTTGGCAAACGGTTTTTTCTAAATATTCCCAGAACGAACAAAGATAAAATTATGAAATTTGGTGTGTGATATATTTGTGAGATTTGACGTTTACCGAGGTAGAGAGAGTTTGACATTCTTCATCATAGGCGTCCCAAATAAGGGGGGTCAAGGGGTTAAAAATATCCCAAAATTTTTTCTGCGCTTTTTTCATGGTTTATTCTCCCAGGTATGTCACATACCAAATTTCAGAATTTTATCTTTGCTCGTTCTGGAAATATTTAGAAAAACCGTTTGCCAAAGTGTCCATTTCGGGAGCTATATAGCCCTTTTAGGGGGCACTTTTGAGGCCATGTTTATAGGAACTTTTTCATTTTTTTTGGGTCGCAGAACACGCTGGTAAAATATGGCAGGCTAATTTCCAATATGCATTTTCATGGCTTTCTGTAAAAAAAATTCAATACGATTTTAGTCGAAAACGGTGCACGCTATCAAAGTTCGACAAGAGGGCACCATGAAATTTTATAATTTCGCAATAAATTTGGGGAAAAAGCACAAACAAAATATTCAGGGTATTTTTAACCCCTTAACCCCCCCCCCCCCCCCCATTTAGGACGCCTATGATTAAGAATGTCTCCCTATCAGGACCTCGGCAAATGTCAAATCTCACACCACGGGCGTAGCCAGGATTTAGTTTTGGGGGGGGGGTTTAGTTTGAGAAGTAAATAAAACAACAAAAATATACTTACATGAAATTTAATATCTATATATTCATCCGAAAAACTACGACATATTTATAAAGTTCTTAACTTTAAATGAAATGGATAAATTAATTTCGTTCCTCTGCGCTAAATCTAAAACCATTAAAGAAGAAATCTTCGGCTTTTTCTTTTAAATATATCCACTACTTCATCTGCATGAATTTCTGTTCCATAGTGAATGTTCATTAACCATTAAGTCTGTTTTCACTTGTAGTGTTTCGTAAATAGTTTTTCAGTCTCCTTAGGCTCGAGAAAGACCTCTCTGGGGTAGCAGTGGATACAGGAATGGTAGCCAAGATTTGTAGTAATGTGTAAATATTAGGATAAAGGTTTTTATCGCACATATCTAGGCATTCCAAACTAGATTTCGGGGTAGGCAGTCTTCTTATCAGCATGCAAGGTAGCTGAAGCTTTGATAGCTAAATCCAAATTTGTTTCTTTATTAGAAACCCCTTGACCTTGACTACACCACTTTTTCCAGTAGTCCATACCTTTAGGTTTATCACCCTTCCTTTTTTTCCCTCCATTTTTCGACAGTAATAATGATTCACGTATCTATCCTTAACAAGGTCATCGAATAACAGTGCACTAAAATTACTCACTTACACGGTACACTTAATTCTCTTCACTATTCGTTCACCACTTTTCACTTTTATTCGCTTCGAGTTCGCATGGAACAATACTGCCGTAAGCGCGGTCACGCGCCGCGGCGCCGCTTATATAGCAGCCCAGTAGCCGTCCAGAAACTTCCACGAACTTCCACAAAGTTCCGCTCATTTCGACCGAGGGGCGTGGCGAATAATCGAGAAACAACGCAAAGTGTCCCTACAATACAAAATAGTTCGGCTGCAACTGCGTCTGCCTCTCGTCAAAAGATGGCGCTAGGCGCTACTATTACTACATATATTCAAACGTAATAATAATTTAACTCTTCACTCCTCGTATTTTTTCGGTATAATATTAGGTAATATTTTGCTTATTTCGGGGGGGGGTTTGAACGCCCGAAACCCCCCCCTTGGCTACGCCCGTGTCTCACACGTACATCACATACCAAATTTCATCAGGGGGAATTTTTAAGGCCCTGTTTTAGGTCGTAGAACACGCTGGTAAATTATGGCAGGCTAATTTCGGGACACCCTGTATACCTGGAAGGATATGAAAATAATCTTTTCCACAACTATAATAATATAAAATATAACGCGAAAGGATTTTGAGAATCTCCAGGGGGGGCGCGTGCCCCCCCTTGCCCCCCGCTATGGGCGCCCGTGTATACAGGGTGTCCCGTTAATAATGGTCCATAGAGCAACTGCACATATATTTGGGGCCAAAATATGACGATTGAGTCTAATAGAATGTCTTATAGAAATGTTGTTTGTTTAAGAGATACAGGGCGTTGAAGTTAATTTTTTGAAATTGAATTATGGCTACATCTCCCAAAATAATGACGCTGCTGAACTGAAATTTGGCACTACTGTGTTTTTGGGGATGGAAAAATATCAATTTTGCTGTATCTCAGAGTGCTGTTGTGCTGTTTTTGGATCGTGTTTTTACTCCTAAATTTTTTGAGGTTATCTTTTTGATGTTGCAGGTCCATCATTTTAAGGCATCTTTTCATTCTGCAACAAAAAGGTACTTTTGTTTCATAACGATCAAATCAAACGTTTGTCTTGAAATTGCCAAAACGTGCCCCAAAACACCTGATGTTGACTTTAATATTCGAAACATAAAATTTTCACCTACCGCTTTCAAATGTTACATAAATCGACTGTACATTCAAAATGAAAAAAAAAATGCCAGATTGGCATTGGTCAAAACACCATTCGTTTTCTCGAAATATAGAGTGTCCAAATTTCAATCCGTTCCATTTTGTAAACAAAACATTTTTGGTACATTGTTCATAGCAATTTTTTTCTCACTTTAAATGGTACAATGAATCTGTAACATTTGAAAGTAGCAGGTAAAAATTTTATTTTTCGAATGTTGGAATCTACAGAGGTGTTTCGGGGCACATTTTGCCAATTTCAACGCAAACGGTTGATTTTATCGTTATGAAACAGGAGTACCTTTTTGTTGCAGAATGAAAAGATGCCTTAAAATGATGGACCTGCAAGCAAGCTTATTTTCCATCCCTAAAAACAAAGCAGTGTCAAATTTCAGTTCAGCAGCTTCATTATTTTGGAAGATGCAGCCATAATTCAATTTCAAAAAATGAACTTCAACGCCCTGTATCTCTTAAACAAACAACATTTCTATAAGGCATATTAGCCTCAATCGTCATATTTTGGCCCCAAATATGTGCAGTTGCTCTATGGACCATTATTAACGGGACTCCCTGTATATGTCACAGTTGTTATTAAAAATAATGTTCGCTTTTATTTACCTATTTCTTTTATTTTTCTATGATAATATTGATTCTTGTAAATGTATTCCCATTTTATTTAGCCCCAACTGTTTTTTTCTCATTTAATATTTTCTATCTGTTCTTTATTTATTGTTCTTCTCTTCCCCTCCCTCTTTTCTTCTCCCTATCTTTCTCTTTTTTTTTCTAAAAATACTGTTTCTATTCTCGTCTCCTGACATGACAGACGACATAAATTCTCTATAGAGTCGTTTCTTAACTATACATTTTTGAACTTGTAAAGATCGTAATAATTATAGTTATTGGTCGTGTTCAGCACTTTCGACAAGAAGAAGACGTGCGGCTCAGAATTGTTGAGTGATAAATCTATACATACATGTTTTGATGCTCTTGAAGACTGTACTCCGAGGTCTACGCAAAGTCAGTGCCAAATGTGACCAATAGCTGACATATTGTATAGCCAATGGCATTATAAGGTTTATTGTTAGAGACTTAAGAGATAATTTTTGCGTGATTTTCCCAGTGACTGACACCTATGTCAGGCATTGGCTTAGCATAAACAATATAGCTGACACCCCAACCAAAATCTTCAAAAACTTGAAATAGTTCTAAATTATTATCTTACCTTGTTTGCATAGAACTATACTCAAATTATTTTAAGAAGTCCTTACTGGGACTGTCAATTGGTAATTTCGATATCCTAAGTTGGCATCAATGCAGCAAAAAATGCAACCGGGTCATAAGTTGAGGTCAGTAACTAGCCCATTTGCACTAATAATACGAAAAGTAACAACAACAAGAACAACTCTAATGACGGTAAAACTCACAAAACGTAGAAAACCTGCGAATATTTTCATTACCGAATGTTTGAACCAGTTTGAACGATCTGGAAAACCTTCACTGTCACTTTGACACATCGAAGCTAAATTTGCCTGAGTCCGCCCCTAGACGCTGCCAAAAGCAGCTGATTATTACAAAATACCAAAACGAAAGTGTTTCCATGACGTTTGAAATTATTATTAAAATGAGTTGTAGTCACAGTTATTTTTATTTGTAGTGGCATAATCGTGATTGCAAAAGGGTTTTTATTTTATTATGCTCTTTTTTTTCGGATCACTTGGGTAACTTTTCACATCATAAATCAACGAGTGACGTCATTAACTGGTTGAGACACATATACCAATGTTATACCCATGGTTAACAAAAAATTCCTAGGGATTTTGTGGAGAATGTCATCTGACAAAATCGGGACTTCTTACAGTAATCGGGGTATATAAGCCACAAAAATTAAGACAGTTGAAAAATCTACACTAAAAGACGTAGTTACACACTATCTTTTACAACGCTGAACTAAACAATTTCGCTAAGAAACCACAATGAATATTAACCTCTATAAATTAATAAGTCAGTAAAAATAGAGAAACCTTAGGAACATACATAGGTAGCTCATAACTGTGACTTCTACCAACATAAAAATTTCAATAGAATGGATTTATATCTGCACATTAGCTTATTTTTCAATTAAATAAAACATGTGTCATGTTTGGGAAATGTGTCTGGCACTGGTTACGTTTACGTTAAACAAGCATCTTTATCTTTCCGTGCTAGAATTCTATAGGCTTGTCCAGCTATTATTTCAGGTTGTTATTGTTCGCCAGAGTTAACATAAAAAAGAAATACATGACAATAGAATAAAAAAACAAGTCACTTCGCTCTCGTGGTATATAGTACTGAACAATAAATATTAAAATTTATAATTACATCAGCCTTTACAAGAGATACCTATTTTCTTTACTCCAACGTAAATTACATATTAAAGAGCGAACATATTTGAAAAGTTTTGTCCTTTGCTTTATTGTCTCGATCATCGTCGAGCTAAGTTCGACTGGACCTCAGAAAAATAAAAAACGTAGAACTGGCTTTGTATTGGCAAGTTTGTTCCCATAATAAAAAAAGTAATGTTTACAGTTCGGGTGACAGATCTGGTGCTAACGATTACAAGGCAGTGGTGTACCTCTTATTTTTTAAAAATAGTTATAAAAATAGGAAAAAATATATTTGAATTTATATCTCAATTTTTTTTATAAAAATTGAAGTATAACCCCAGGTAAACACTTAAAAACAGCGAAAAATTGCTTCTAAAAGACACAGCACCAGTTGTGTCAAACACAAGGTGAGGCACACTCTTGGCCGATTTGCGCATTTTTCAGATTGTGCGATTGGTATTGGTAATTGTAGGTACCTAGTACCTATATTATTGTTTCCTTAGTTGTATCACAGATTAAAGTACTACACACGATAGAAATACTGCCTAATAAGTGTCTAGATAATTATACCTAAATACTAGATTAATCTATTAGTCAGGCAGACTTCATCTCATCAATACATAAATAATATACCTATTATCTACCATTATTTACTTCAAAGCAAACGTATTTGCAACTGATTGGGTATGTCCCTAGTCCCTACATACAACGGAAACCACTGTTGAAAAACTATTATTTGCAATTTGATCTTGAAGATTATTTTAATTTACCAGAGAAATAAGTTTTTCATTATGAAATATTGGCAACGCTGTTAAACTTTAAGTAGTAAATAAATAATAGAGTATAAAAAGTGCTACCCCTTACAAACATTTCACTCTACAGATGCCATTTCTATGTTTTTTATTTTTCTGAGGACTGGACCAAAATGTTCATTGTATTAAGGTTGGAAATACGTCATCGAAAGTGTGTCCGGTTGCCTATAGAAGTATGTTCGGTTGCCCAATAGAATTGTATTGGAAAGAACTAGTGAATATGAAAGGTTTACAAAAAATGAGGGTATTTTTGAAATACTCAATCAAGTTGCATGGAGATTGAAAGCAACTGATATTTTTTAACAAAATTTGGTACAAAACCATTTTAAGGGATGCCCAATCCAGTGGCGAAGTCAGATTTTCTATAAAAACATGCCTAATATGATTTGTTCAATTTTGACACAAAAATATGTCGTAGTATTTATGTCTTGATGCCTCGATGGTTCTCCTTAAAAGAATTTCCAAGAGCCCCACGTATATCGGAGACGCTAACGTAATTCATGCTAAAATTTCAATGTAGATTTCGAATATTCCTTTTCGAAAAAATCGACAACAATATGGAACTCTGTAAATGCTCAGTTCATATTTAATATAAATTCTTTATTGTATGCAAATCGGATGAATACATTAAGTGTATGGTACTCCATGTAACGAATTTTATATATTTCGTATTAACATATTTCGCATATTATGGCTTTATAGTTGAGAGGAAAAAGTCGATGGAACGGGCACGACTTGGTATTTAAGTCCTAGGCCAGGAACCAAGAGGATTTAGAAAGCCTAAAATATCTATTCGTGTACCTACCTACCGATAGAGACTTTGTAGTTAGCTGGTACAAAACGTAGGTAACAGTAGGTTATGTCCTTTTGTTCTCAAAAGATGGCGTTGAAATGAGGTCCGCCTTGACCTCCTCCTGGTACCTATTTGGTATCAGTAGGTATATAGGTAGGTACCTAATATCAGTGTTTAGGTTCAGCCATTGAATAAGGAATCCTTAATCAATGGTTCAGCTTAATAAATCTTGCAACTGAATTTTAAACCACTTGCACCCAACCGATTGAGCTGGAATTTTGCACACCCTTTTGGTTCTGGTGACAATGCTCATGTGTACTCAGTATTGTGATTTTTTTTTAAATGGCCACGACACCAAGATGGCGGATTACCTATTTCTTCACAACGTACTTGACATGGGTACCAAATGAAAGGGTTTGACGTGTACAAAATGAGAAAGTAAGTGACGTCATACTAAATCCAATATGACGGATGTCCCAAGATGGTGGACTAACTTTCTTTACCACCCTCCTGACATGGGAATCAAATAGGTACTAAAAAGCACAAAGTAAAATAAAAATTGAAAATAAAAAACCTTTTTAAAAACAAGATTTTATTTATGCCATGTACTAAAACGAATAAAATAAGTTTAGGTTTTCGTTAAGATAATTCAATTCCAAATTGCGACAAGATTTTGCAAATTGAAAAGCTTGTCGCGCGAAATGTTGATGAAAGTAGGTACCAATTAATTTTATTTGAACAGTGCTTGGTTGATAAGCAAGTAACTACTTGCCAAAGTATATGCATTTTTTTTTACAATTCGCGCGACAAGCTTTTCAATTTGCAAAAACTTGTCGCAATTTGGAATTGAATTATCTTAACGAAAACCTAAATTTATTTTATTCGTTTTAGTACGTGGCTTAAATAAAAGCTTGTTTTTAAAAGGGATTTTATTTTCAAATTTATTTGGTCCTTTTTGTACCTATTTGATTCCCATGTCAGGAGGGTAGTAAAGAAATTTAGTCCGCCATCTTGGGGCGGCCGCCATATTGGATTTCGCATAAAGTAATTCACCTTATTGTTTTCTACCCGTCGAGCCCTTTCATTTGATACCCATGTTGGGTACCAAATAGGTAATCCGCCATCTTGGAGCGGCGGCCATATTGAATTTAGTGTGATGTCACTAACTTTTTCGTTTTCTACTCTTCAAGCCCTTTCATTTGATACCCATATTAAGAGGGTTGACAAAAAATACAACATCCGCCACCTTGGATCAATGGCCATTTCGAAAGTATTACAATATTGAGTATTGCATATTGTATTATGTCACCGGAACTAAAGGTGTATGCAAAATTTCAGCTCAACGGTATGTCAGGAAGTGGTTATAATTCAGCTTGCAAGGTTCGACATACACGTATATAGGTATACATACTAACAGGTGAAGTTAAATAAAAGCTTGTAAAAATATAGAAAACCTTTTAAAAACAAGTTTTTATTTAAGCCATAATATGTACTAAAAACGAATAAAATAGGTTTAGGTTTTCGTAAAGACAATCAATGCCAAATTGATCAAATGAAAGGGCTTGACGAGTAGAAAACGATAAGGTGAGTGACGACGTCATACTAGATCCAATATGGCGCCCGTCTCAAGATGGCGGATTTCTTTACAACCTCCTTGACATGGGTATCAAACAGAGAAATGGAGTAGGGAGTATACGCCACAAGCTGCGCGAACTGCCTATATAATAAAAGTGGCGGCCATATTAAACCAACTTCATCCATGGGCGTATCATTGTTAACAGACTTGGCACTGCAGACTGCTTTAGAGGTCTTCGTCCTCGTTCGCCACGATGCACAGTAATGGCGTCAGCAGCAAAATGTGTTGAACAAACGAATTTATTTGGACTCAAAATTTCGGCGATTGTTTTTACTAAACTTACCGAAAAAATGATACTCCCGGAGGTATTCTAGACTTATAATTCTTACAGCTTGGTACTGCACACGACATTTTCCAAAAACACTCACCATTTCTCTGCTGAAAATACAACAACTACCGCTGAGAACAAACTGCAAACGTCAAAGTGAGGACAATATGGCGGCCATTACATTTGCCTGGAAATAGGATGCGCAGTACCTATAGGTCAAAGCGCGTTCTCCCTACTCCATTTCTCTGGTATCAAACGAAAGGGGTTGCCAAGCAGAATACTTGACGTCATTGTAGTTTCAATATGGCGGATAACCCAAGATGGCGGACAATAATGATGAAAAACAAATTAAAAAATCATTTTTCGAGCAAAAACGATTATTTTGAAAGTTCGTTCTGCCGCAAAAGCGCCAGAAATCATAAACGCGGCCGCACTAAAATACTGCGCCAATTAGGTCAAAGCGCGTTCTCCCTACTCCATTTCTCTGGTATCAAACGAAAGGGGTTGCCAAGCAGAATACTTGACGTCATTGTAGTTTCAATATGGCGGATAACCCAAGATGGCGGACAATAATGAAGAAAAACAAATTAAAAAAATCATTTTTCGAGCAAAAACGATTATTTTGAAAGTTCGTTCTGCCGCAAAAGCGCCAGAAATCATAAACCCGGCCGCACTAAAATACTGCGCCAATTAGGTCAAAGCGCGTTCTCCCTACTCCATTTCTCTGGTATCAAACGAAAGGGGTTGCCAAGCAGAATACTTGACGTCATTGTAGTTTCAATATGGCGGATAACCCAAGATGGCGGACAATAATGATGAAAAACAAATTAAAAAAATCATTTTTCGAGCAAAAACGATTATTTTGAAAGTTCGTTCTGCCGCAAAAGCGCCAGAAATCATAAACCCGGCCGCACTAAAATACTGCGCCAATTAGGTCAAAGCGCGTTCTCCCTACTCCATTTCTCTGGTATCAAACGAAAGGGGTTGCCAAGCAGAATACTTGACGTCATTGTAGTTTCAATATGGCGGATAACCCAAGATGGCGGACAATAATGAAGAAAAACAAATTAAAAAAATCATTTTTCGAGCAAAAACGATTATTTTGAAAGTTCGTTCTGCCGCAAAAGCGCCAGAAATCATAAACCCGGCCGCACTAAAATACTGCGCCGATTAGGTCAAAGCGCGTTCTCCCTACTCCATTTCTCTGGTATCAAACGAAAGGGGTTGCCAAGCAGAATACTTGACGTCATTGTAGTTTCAATATGGCGGATAACCCAAGATGGCGGACAATAATGATGAAAAACAAATTAAAAAAATCATTTTTCGAGCAAAAACGATTATTTTGAAAGTTCGTTCTGCCGCAAAAGCGCCAGAAATCATAAACCCGGCCGCACTAAAATACTGCGCCAATTAGGTCAAAGCGCGTTCTCCCTACTCCATTTCTCTGGTATCAAACGAAAGGGGTTGCCAAGCAGAATACTTGACGTCATTGTAGTTTCAATATGGCGGATAACCCAAGATGGCGGACAATAATGATGAAAAACAAATTAAAAAAATCATTTTTCGAGCAAAAACGATTATTTTGAAAGTTCGTTCTGCCGCAAAAGCGCCAGAAATCATAAACGCGGCCGCACTAAAATACTGCGCCAATTAGGTCAAAGCGCGTTCTCCCTACTCCATTTCTCTGGTATCAAACGAAAGGGGTTGCCAAGCAGAATACTTGACGTCATTGTAGTTTCAATATGGCGGATAACCCAAGATGGCGGACAATAATGATGAAAAACAAATTAAAAAATCATTTTTCGAGCAAAAACGATTATTTTGAAAGTTCGTTCTGCCGCAAAAGCGCCAGAAATCATAAACCCGGCCGCACTAAAATACTGCGCCGATTAGGTCAAAGCGCGTTCTCCCTACTCCATTTCTCTGGTATCAAACGAAAGGGGTTGCCCAGCAGAATACTTGACGTCATTGTAGTTTCAATATGGCGGATAACCCAAGATGGCGGACAATAATGATGAAAAACAAATTAAAAAATCATTTTTCGAGCAAAAACGATTATTTTGAAAGTTCGTTCTGCCGTAAAAGCGCCAGAAATCATAAACGCGGCCGCACTAAAATACTGCGCCGATTAGGTCAAAGCGCGTTCTCCCTACTCCATTTCTCTGGTATCAAACGAAAGGGGTTGCCAAGCAGAATACTTGACGTCATTGTAGTTTCAATATGGCGGATAACCCAAGATGGCGGACAATAATGATGAAAAACAAATTAAAAAATCATTTTTCGAGCAAAAACGATTATTTTGAAAGTTCGTTCTGCCGCAAAAGCGCCAGAAATCATAAACCCGGCCGCACTAAAATACTGCGCCGATTAGGTCAAAGCGCGTTCTCCCTACTCCATTTCTCTGGTATCAAACGAAAGGGGTTGCCAAGCAGAATACTTGACGTCATTGTAGTTTCAATATGGCGGATAACCCAAGATGGCGGACAATAATGATGAAAAACAAATTAAAAAATCATTTTTCGAGCAAAAACGATTATTTTGAAAGTTCGTTCTGCCGCAAAAGCGCCAGAAATCATAAACCCGGCCGCACTAAAATACTGCGCCGATTAGGTCAAAGCGCGTTCTCCCTACTCCATTTCTCTGGTATCAAACGAAAGGGGTTGCCAAGCAGAATACTTGACGTCATTGTAGTTTCAATATGGCGGATAACCCAAGATGGCGGACAATAATGATGAAAAACAAATTAAAAAATCATTTTTCGAGCAAAAACGATTATTTTGAAAGTTCGTTCTGCCGCAAAAGCGCCAGAAATCATAAACCCGGCCGCACTAAAATACTGCGCCGATTAGGTCAAAGCGCGTTCTCCCTACTCCATTTCTCTGGTATCAAACGAAAGGGGTTGCCAAGCAGAATACTTGACGTCATTGTAGTTTCAATATGGCGGATAACCCAAGATGGCGGACAATAATGATGAAAAACAAATTAAAAAATCATTTTTCGAGCAAAAACGATTATTTTGAAAGTTCGTTCTGCCGCAAAAGCGCCAGAAATCATAAACCCGGCCGCACTAAAATACTGCGCCGATTAGGTCAAAGCGCGTTCTCCCTACTCCATTTCTCTGGTATCAAACGAAAGGGGTTGCCAAGCAGAATACTTGACGTCATTGTAGTTTCAATATGGCGGATAACCCAAGATGGCGGACAATAATGATGAAAAACAAATTAAAAAATCATTTTTCGAGCAAAAACGATTATTTTGAAAGTTCGTTCTGCCGCAAAAGCGCCAGAAATCATAAACCCGGCCGCACTAAAATACTGCGCCGATTAGGTCAAAGCGCGTTCTCCCTACTCCATTTCTCTGGTATCAAACGAAAGGGGTTGCCAAGCAGAATACTTGACGTCATTGTAGTTTCAATATGGCGGATAACCCAAGATGGCGGACAATAATGATGAAAAACAAATTAAAAAATCATTTTTCGAGCAAAAACGATTATTTTGAAAGTTCGTTCTGCCGCAAAAGCGCCAGAAATCATAAACCCGGCCGCACTAAAATACTGCGCCGATTAGGTCAAAGCGCGTTCTCCCTACTCCATTTCTCTGGTATCAAACGAAAGGGGTTGCCAAGCAGAATACTTGACGTCATTGTAGTTTCAATATGGCGGATAACCCAAGATGGCGGACAATAATGATGAAAAACAAATTAAAAAATCATTTTTCGAGCAAAAACGATTATTTTGAAAGTTCGTTCTGCCGCAAAAGCGCCAGAAATCATAAACCCGGCCGCACTAAAATACTGCGCCGATTAGGTCAAAGCGCGTTCTCCCTACTCCATTTCTCTGGTATCAAACGAAAGGGGTTGCCAAGCAGAATACTTGACGCGTCATTGTAGTTTCAATATGGCGGATAACCCAAGATGGCGGACAATAATGATGAAAAACAAATTAAAAAATTATTTTTCGAGCAAAAACGATTATTTTGAAAGTTCGTTCTGCCGCAAAAGCGCCAGAAATCATAAACCCGGCCGCACTAAAATACTGCGCCGATTAGGTCAAAGCGCGTTCTCCCTACTCCATTTCTCTGGTATCAAACGAAAGGGGTTGCCAAGCAGAATACTTGACGTCATTGTAGTTTCAATATGGCGGATAACCCAAGATGGCGGACAATAATGATGAAAAACAAATTAAAAAATCATTTTTCGAGCAAAAACGATCATTTTGAAAGTTCGTTCTGCCGCAAAAGCGCCAGAAATCATAAACGCGGCCGCACTAAAATACTGCGCCGATTAGGTCAAAGCGCGTTCTCCCTACTCCATTTCTCTGGTATCAAACGAAAGGGGTTGCCAAGCAGAATACTTGACGTCATTGTAGTTTCAATATGGCGGATAACCCAAGATGGCGGACAATAATGATGAAAAACAAATTAAAAAATCATTTTTCGAGCAAAAACGATTATTTTGAAAGTTCGTTCTGCCGCAAAAGCGCCAGAAATCATAAACGCGGCCGCACTAAAATACTGCGCCGATTAGGTCAAAGCGCGTTCTCCCTACTCCATTTCTCTGGTATCAAACGAAAGGGGTTGCCAAGCAGAATACTTGACGCGTCATTGTAGTTTCAATATGGCGGATAACCCAAGATGGCGGACAATAATGATGAAAAACAAATTAAAAAATCATTTTTCGAGCAAAAACGATTATTTTGAAAGTTCGTTCTGCCGCAAAAGCGCCAGAAATCATAAACGCGGCCGCACTAAAATACTGCGCCGATTAGGTCAAAGCGCGTTCTCCCTACTCCATTTCTCTGGTATCAAACGAAAGGGGTTGCCAAGCAGAATACTTGACGTCATTGTAGTTTCAATATGGCGGATAACCCAAGATGGCGGACAATAATGATGAAAAACAAATTAAAAAAATCATTTTTCGAGCAAAAACGATCATTTTGAAAGTTCGTTCTGCCGCAAAAGCGCCAGAAATCATAAACCCGGCCGCACTAAAATACTGCGCCGATTAGGTCAAAGCGCGTTCTCCCTACTCCATTTCTCTGGTATCAAACGAAAGGGGTTGCCAAGCAGAATACTTGACGTCATTGTAGTTTCAATATGGCGGATAACCCAAGATGGCGGACAATAATGATGAAAAACAAATTAAAAAATCATTTTTCGAGCAAAAACGATTATTTTGAAAGTTCGTTCTGCCGCAAAAGCGCCAGAAATCATAAACCCGGCCGCACTAAAATACTGCGCCGATTAGGTCAAAGCGCGTTCTCCCTACTCCATTTCTCTGGTATCAAACGAAAGGGGTTGCCAAGCAGAATACTTGACGTCATTGTAGTTTCAATATGGCGGATAACCCAAGATGGCGGACAATAATGATGAAAAACAAATTAAAAAATCATTTTTCGAGCAAAAACGATTATTTTGAAAGTTCGTTCTGCCGCAAAAGCGCCAGAAATCATAAACCCGGCCGCACTAAAATACTGCGCCGATTAGGTCAAAGCGCGTTCTCCCTACTCCATTTCTCTGGTATCAAACGAAAGGGGTTGCCAAGCAGAATACTTGACGTCATTGTAGTTTCAATATGGCGGATAACCCAAGATGGCGGACAATAATGATGAAAAACAAATTAAAAAATCATTTTTCGAGCAAAAACGATTATTTTGAAAGTTCGTTCTGCCGCAAAAGCGCCAGAAATCATAAACCCGGCCGCACTAAAATACTGCGCCGATTAGGTCAAAGCGCGTTCTCCCTACTCCATTTCTCTGGTATCAAACGAAAGGGGTTGCCAAGCAGAATACTTGACGTCATTGTAGTTTCAATATGGCGGATAACCCAAGATGGCGGACAATAATGATGAAAAACAAATTAAAAAATCATTTTTCGAGCAAAAACGATTATTTTGAAAGTTCGTTCTGCCGCAAAAGCGCCAGAAATCATAAACCCGGCCGCACTAAAATACTGCGCCGATTAGGTCAAAGCGCGTTCTCCCTACTCCATTTCTCTGGTATCAAACGAAAGGGGTTGCCAAGCAGAATACTTGACGTCATTGTAGTTTCAATATGGCGGATAACCCAAGATGGCGGACAATAATGATGAAAAACAAATTAAAAAATCATTTTTCGAGCAAAAACGATTATTTTGAAAGTTCGTTCTGCCGCAAAAGCGCCAGAAATCATAAACCCGGCCGCACTAAAATACTGCGCCGATTAGGTCAAAGCGCGTTCTCCCTACTCCATTTCTCTGGTATCAAACGAAAGGGGTTGCCAAGCAGAATACTTGACGTCATTGTAGTTTCAATATGGCGGATAACCCAAGATGGCGGACAATAATGATGAAAAACAAATTAAAAAAATCATTTTTCGAGCAAAAACGATTATTTTGAAAGTTCGTTCTGCCGCAAAAGCGCCAGAAATCATAAACCCGGCCGCACTAAAATACTGCGCCGATTAGGTCAAAGCGCGTTCTCCCTACTCCATTTCTCTGGTATCAAACGAAAGGGGTTGCCAAGCAGAATACTTGACGTCATTGTAGTTTCAATATGGCGGATAACCCAAGATGGCGGACAATAATGATGAAAAACAAATTAAAAAAATCATTTTTCGAGCAAAAACGATTATTTTGAAAGTTCGTTCTGCCGCAAAAGCGCCAGAAATCATAAACGCGGCCGCACTAAAATACTGCGCCGATTAGGTCAAAGCGCGTTCTCCCTACTCCATTTCTCTGGTATCAAACGAAAGGGGTTGCCAAGCAGAATACTTGACGTCATTGTAGTTTTAATATGGCGGATAACCCAAGATGGCGGACAATAATGATGAAAAACAAATTAAAAAATCATTTTTCGAGCAAAAACGATCATTTTGAAAGTTCGTTCTGCCGCAAAAGCGCCAGAAATCATAAACGCGGCCGCACTAAAATACTGCGCCGATTACGGACACGTTATCCACTTTTCTAATGGCCGCGCATAATGCGCAATAAACGGCGCGGTTAGTGCTCAATTAAAATTACATTTTAATTCCGCAGTTTATAGGCGCGATGTTTTACAGCGTCCGCGGAATCGCCATAAAATTATAAATAATGATATTATCAATGGGTTTTATATTTGGTTGGGGGGCTTTATATCGCCTCTCAGCCGTGTTTTATACCTAGGCGAGCGGATACAATGTGCGCAATTTGTTGTTTTAGGGCCGAAGACGGGAAAAATGCGTCGGGTATGCGCGCCTCGCCGCGCCGGCCGTTTATATGTTTTCGGGAATAAATTCATGTCGAGAGACATTTACGCGCTTGCGTATCGCTTATTATCGTGTAGCGGGGAAAAATGCGCGAGAGCGTATAGCGTAACTCTTATCGCCGATTTTAATGGCGATAAATTGATTTTTTTGTCTCTGCGGTTTGCTGTTCTACATACAATAATCACTTGTGTTTTCCTTTTTACAAGCTTTTATTTAACTTGCGATGTATGATATCTATGTAGATATGTTTAGGTCAAATCTTGCAAGCTGAATTAGAACCACTTCCTGAAATCCGATTGAGCTGAAATTTTGATACACCTTTAGTTCCGGTGACAATACAATATACAATACTCAATATTGTAATACTTTCAAAATGGCCGTCGCTTAATATGGGTATCAAATGAAAGGCCTTGAAGAATAGAAAACGATAAAGTTAGTGACATCACACTAAATTCAATATGGCCGCAGCTCCAACACGGCGGATTACATTTTCTATTCCCTTAATATGGGCATTAAGGGCTTGAAGAGTAGAACTAAAAAGTTGAAAATAAAATTAATAGTAAAAAATATTTTTAAAAACAAACTTTTATTTAAATGCTCTGAAGAGAAGAAAATAAACTTTATAATAAATCAAACCAAGGCAAACCCATAATTTTGTTACATTATAAAATTGTATGTGATATAAAAGCTTGTCGCGAGAATATACAGGGTGAGTCACATCTAAAGGCAGAGCCGAAAACACAAGGTATAACTCGCTAAAATAAGCACATATGCTTAATAAACATTAGCCCAAAATAGCTTGGTTCTCCATATACAGCGTGTTGAAAATTTTCCAAAAATAACATATTTTTTTAATTTCTTTCGATCCCATTTAGGAATTACAACCAAATTTGGTACACATTATACACTGGACGGTTGCCATTTTGTGGAATAATTTGACCCTGTTCCGATCACCAGCGGCGTAGGTACAAATAGTTACTGTAAATAATTGTAGAAAAAAAAGTAGTACGGCCCTGTGCAAAACCAAAAATTTGGAATGGAATTTTTGGATAGCCCATTTAATTTGGAACAAAAAGTGCCTCTTGGTATTTTTTTATTTCTGGTAGAGTTTCTTCGTAATTTCGGATTTTTTAAACTAGTGTCAAGGTGATTATGCTTGCATTTAAAATAAAATTATTTGTATCTACGCCGCTGCTCATCTGAACAGGGCCAAATTATTGCACAAAATGACAACCCATAATATGTATAAAATAATTCCTAAACAGGCTAGAAAAAAATTAAAAAATATTTGGAAAAGTTTCAACACTCTGTAACCAAGCGTTTTTGAGCTAATGTTTATTAAGCATATGTGCTTATTTTAGCGAATTCTACCTTGTGTTTTCGGCTCTGCCTTTAGATGTGACTCACCCTGTATATATCTTGAAAGTAATTCTAACTAGAAAATATATTTTTCTATAAAAGAAATTTACACACGAAAATCTCGCGACAAGCTTTTAGGTATATCATATTTATACAATTTTATAATGTAACAAAATTATGGGTTTGCCTTGGTTTGATTTATTATAAAGTTTATCTTTCTCTTTACAGAGCATTTAAATAAAAGCTTGTTTTTAAAAATATTTTTTACTAAGTATTAATTTTTAAAAATTGATGTGGCCATTTTTATAGGGTGTCAAGTTTTGGGCTTATCAGATTCAGGCTAAGGGTCTAGTCAAAAATCACAATGTCACCTACTGGACAAAGAATATAAATATTAAAATATTGCGTTTAAAAAATATATTTTGCAGATTTGATTTGGGCTCTTGGCAATTATTTCCAGTGATGTGTCTCCTACTTACTCCACATTATGAATCATCAATAAACGCTCCAAATTTATTTTTATTTATAGATTAAAATTTGATAAATCTATCCTTAAAGGTGTCAGGCACTGATCAGTGTTTACGTTATGGTAAAATTGAAAACACAAAATAAAATTTAAAAAAAAAATTCCACAGAAAATATTGTTTGATTTTACAGATTTAATTATAAATTAACAAAACAACTAAATCCCATATCGTCCTTTCTCAGGACGAACATTAAATGTACGGCAGAGATTAATTATTGCCCCAGAAAAGGTGGAATAATAACCGGGCTACCCTTCCCATTGAAAGAATTAATCCCGGAAAAGAATTGATCTGTCATGTATATATTTCCTTACTCGGCCGACAAAGGGGCATTAGCATTAGCTCCGATATCTAAAAACGCACTCGTAGTTCGGGAAAAATAAAATAAGCGCCCGGGGGGGAGGCCCTGCAGATGACAGGGCCTTGGCGGGCCAGTTTTTAAAATAGCCCTTGATAAATTAATGCTAAGGGCGTTTTTAGGAATAAGGGGTGATGAGTTTCAGGAAGTTCGTTAAGGATAAACAAGGGCCGAGGTAAAAAAATTAATGAATTCGGGTAGATATCGAGACAATATATATAAAAAATAATAATACGATCCGCAAAAACCCAATTACCACACGTATTGCATACGATATTTTGTGTACAGCCGTGTGGTACCTATCTTAAAAAACGGACTAAAAAGTTTAAAACAGTTTTTGCTATTCCCATAAAGATTCGAAAACGTGGGGCGCATGCAATATGCAATAGATAAAGTAAGGAGTATAGAAGAGTAACTGTCGTTGTGAAAACAATTTATGGCAATTTATATTTAAATTTGATTAGTTTCTGCTTTTTAGTATCAACATGTAGGTATGTGGCAAATTTAAGATTTATTTCAGTTTCTCTTCACCTCATTATATAGAATGTGTTCTTTATAAAAAAAAGTCTGCTTATTCATAAAATAAGATGGGCATGGAAAAAATTAACATTACATATTCTGGGTGACCAGAAAATTGAAGAAACGTTAATTCGCATAAGAGTAAACTGCCTCTATTTGTAGAGATATCGAAAAAAGTTATAGGGAAATTTTGTTCATCGTGGTAAGTTACTTAGCCTACTTTGATTTTTTATTTTTTTTCTTGTTTTTCTCCGATTAAATAATTTTCTGTAGGTAGTACTACAAAACTGTATAAATAAAAGTTACTCAGAGTAGGAAATCGTGTGATCAAACAATTTTTGACAATCCCGGGTCTACTTTGAGTTTCCTCCAATATTTTCCAAAATACAAAGTATTCCTAGAATAGTAAAATTTTGTAATCGTGCGCAGTTTTTCATTCTGAGGAAGCTTTATTAATATAGTTTTGTCATACTATTTACAGAAAACCATTTATTTGAAAAAAGTGAATAAAATTAAAAAAATCAAAGTAGGCCTAACGCTTTCAAATTTTGTACACCTAAGTAACTTACCACGATGAACAAATTTTCTTTATAACTTTTTTAATATCTCTACAAATAGAGGCAGTTTACTCTTATGATAATTAAGGTTTCTTCAATTTTCTGGTCACCCAGTAGGTATAGTAATAACTTTTTCCATGCCAATCTTATTTTATGAACAAGCAGACTTTTATCAAGAAAAATTTTAAATACATGTTTTACAAATACAGTGTGGATAGAAATTGTGGAATATTGCTTATATTTCTTAAAATATTCCTCATATGAAAAACTTGTCTTTAGTCTTAAGCGAAATTATTTCCCGTTTAGTGATATCAAGCAATCTTATCGTAGCACAAAAAATGTGGTTGCCATGGTAACCGACTTGATTTTTTTAAATGGCACCATATACGTTTTTTGGTGTTATGATTTTAGCATGGCTAACTTGATGTTAATAATTATTTTGATAAACATTGTCAATAGCATAATAGAAAACTTATTTTTTTTGTCTTTTTTTCTTATGCGACCCCATTAAAATTATATTATATCGTATTCAGAAAGTTCCAATGTATCAATTTTCACCAAAAAAAGTATATGGTGTCATTTAAAAAAATTAAATCGGTTACCATGGCAACCACATTTTTTGTGCTACGAAAGATTGCTTCATATCACTAAACGGAAAATAATTTCCCCTAACACTTTTATTTAAACATGTTTTTGATATGAGGAATATTTTAAGAAATATAAGCAATATTAAAGTCCATCCGTGGACACACTGTATATTTGAAAATTTCCACTACTCAAATATTTTTATATAATATAATTTATAATTCTTTTATAACAAACAATTTTTCTATAAAAATTTGAAATTTGGGGTACAAAGATTTCATGAAAGAGGGTCTTTTGGGATATATAGTAACATTTTTTTCTACTTCTGGTTTTACGGGAAATAACATCAACTTTGGATTTTTAAATGGAACGCCCTGCATATTTGTACATACTCGGATTCAGCATAAAATTCTATGTACCCCACAACATTTTTGTCATATTTACAGCTCTGTCAACATTTATTTAAAATTCTATTTTTGCATCTATAGGTGGCCATGAACTTGCTAATTATGCCTAATAATTTACCTTCCGTTACCACAGAAAAATTGAAATTTTATACAAACAAAATTTTTTATCATACATAGAGATTCAATTTTTGCAAAATACCCATTTTTTCGAATTATGACCACTGTGGCTCCTAATGTCTTCATAAAAAAACGAGTTAATAAAAAGGTTGAAAAAAAGAAAGTTGTAGCAGATGGTAGACAAAGAAATAAAAAAAAAGTCACTTCCGGTACCGGGAATCGAACCCGAGCCTCCTGGGTGAAAGCCAGGTATCCTAGCCACTAGACCATACCGGATTGGTAAAAATTTTAGTGTTGGTCAACAGTAAAGCAAGCGCATCTTTGTGTAATAATAAAGTATGTATTTTTAGATAAAATACGTTTCATAAATATTTTAATTAATTCTTCAAAATATAGGTACTATCCGAGAGAATTTTTCATCGCCATACCGTTCGAGGCGCTGCGTCGATTGGCGCAAGGTAGAATGTTGTAGCTCTAACCGTTTTTGCGCAAACGGACGAAATCGAATTTAAGCTTCATATCCGACCTTAAAACATCTGCGCCGGTATATCACAAATCCGTGAATATCAATTCAGAAATTCCCCTTTCAAATAATACGTCCGTTTCGAATTGAAAAGAAAAAATCCAGTTTCCCTGTAAACCGAGTAGACTAAAAAAACTGGTCACCCGACCAGTTTTCTGTGCATATGCAAATCCCAACCCTTGCCTACCACTCTGATTTATAGGCCTTTAGGGGTAGAAAATTTCATACTGCACACCCCTTGGTATGATTTGCATACGGACCCTTTGGTCTGGATCGAGCTTTGTGTCTGGCTGTTTATTTTTGAGATTTCGTAGCTGAGAAAAACGATATATGCCTACAATGCATACGCATAAAATAATAATTCAATTATGGTGTGACTCTCCGTTATTTCTCTGAGGATACTTACTGTTTTTTACCTAAAACTCATTGGTGTATGCTCGAATCAAGTAACTCTGACGACTGGCGTAAATAAAAGCACGTGTTTGATGTTTGATGACGTTCCGCGAAATAAGGCGATTGCTCTATAGACCACAAAATATCACGCGCGCCAAACAATAGGGATGTACTCGATTGCAAGTGTAGGTATTTATGCGGTTTTATCTTGTTGTTTTTACATGTGCCTAAGTTAGACACTGCCACAAATAATTTTATCGATGTTTTGAACTATTTTAATGAAACCAACAATTTTTTGATAGAATATTTCAATACCACGTGTTCTTATTTACATCAAGGGGTCAGTGTTATTTGATTTTGGTATAGGCAGTATAGGAAAATATTTTTTTGGGTTTTCCACTACCTACCTATAGTGTATTCGTATTCCGTTGGAAATTTTCCAAAAGTGATTAAATAAATAGGTACCTAATCATTTTCAAACCAGCACCTAACTGAACCTGATAGCGTGATAGGTATTTCAGTTTTTTTTTACGATCATAATTAAAACGAAATCAGCTCACGAAAAATTCCCCATATGGGCTAGTCCCGTTGCGAATCTCTCAATTTATCGTTTCCAAATATGATCGTTAAATATAGGAATTTATGGTCGCGTATTAGAATAAAACTGGGAGCGATATACCGGGAATTTCAACAAAACCATCAATTCGTCAGGCATCTGTTCAAACAAAGGATCGATATAAAAAAAATCGCGAAATCCATAAAAAGATAAAATCACTCACTTAAAAGTTTTAATTATCCTTACGGTTTTCACGCTATAAGATAACATGGACAAGGAGGTTGGAATTTGAAGTAAATAGAGTGCCGTCCATTACAAACATAATTGAACAAATAGTGACAAATTTAGTGTTCGAAAGGAATCATTTCATTTTTTCATTTGTAAAATATGACATTTTTAGATTTTTTCAGAACTTCTGGATTTACTGACTGGCAGGCTTCTGTATTTTTTTACACTTTCGTTTATATTGTCAGAGGCGGTGATTTTTGATAAACTTCCAAAAATTTCAGTACTTTGAGATGAAAAATACCCTGTATACTTTTGCATTGAATCTTTGCAGATTTTGAGTAGTCCTGTTGACCGTTCAACTGTTTTGAGGGTATTCCATGGCACACTTGACTCGCCAGATGCCTTTAAAATCCCTATTTCGCTCATCTTTGGCACCCCGTAGAATGAAACGCCCTGTATATTTTTAGTTCAAATTTGGTATATGGGGGGTTTTTCGGTGTCCTGATTAACGCAGTGGTGTCAGATTTTAAGTAGAAAAATTGCTTGTTTTCGTGAAAATCGGGGGGCATACAAAATCGTAGCCGGCCCTGGATTAGCATTTTGGAAACGGAGGAAGGTCAAAAAGAGGTTTTTGAAGAACTTTCAAACAAAAAAAGTTCAGGAGATTATCTCCAAAAATAAAGATTTTTATGGATTTGTACAGGTTTAAAAGTAAACACCTTGTATATTCACGTGGTTGCTCTTGAGCACGTCATTTGACATAATTTTTTGCAAAAACTAATTTTATATTAACATTTCAATTCAAAAAAGGTTAGAATAACAACTGATCTTAAACTCTATTCAAACTAAACGCAAGTGAAACATAAACACAAGTTGTTGCATGGCTAGAGCGTGATTCGCACGTGATCGGCTTGCTATTGGCTAGTCAGCAATAAAGTCTGTCCCAGCGGGCGAGTGCAGAGAGTCGGTATTTCTTACAGAGGTCTATTGAGTTGCAAGTGGACCCTTATTTTTTCCGATATAATTCTTGCGCTGTTTATTAATTGTTGGAGCTACGATTTGTGTTAATAGTAGAAATTTGCAGGTAAGTGAATGACTAGGTGTGCCATAAAAGTTTGTTTTTAAAGATCTTAATACTGGGGCATATTATTTTAATATTTTACATTATAAAATTCATAGAGATCGTCCTTAATGCGGCCCTGCCTCGTATTAGCCCTCAGAATTGTTCACGTGCTTCTATCGTGCAAATGTTTACGCTCCACTTGCATTTAGTTTGAATAAAGTGTAGGTAAATTATTTTCACAAAATGTGAATGGTAGGCAATGACTAGACGAAAATTTAGAATTTAAGAGTACCTATAGAATCCAAAGTTTTCAAAACACGCAAAATACCTATATTATCTACTCTTTCCATTTCAAATTACTGTTGCTCCCTTATTTGTTGTTTCAAGCCTATTTTTATAATAATCCAATAAAGTAAAGATGTCAGTTTTGCAAAAATAAATTCCAAACTAGATGATTTTTTCGTGGTTGCTTGGACACTGTCTCCTGAGTGTTCAACCAAAAGATCACACTCGAACTCCTGGTACGAATTCCGCTATAGGGTGGTTTCCTAAACAATAGTGGTGGTTTCCTAAACATTTTTTAGAGCAAAATAACTAATAAATTCTAGGGGATCAAAGTATAAACAATTTTTCCTCATATTTTTTTTGGTATCTCTAATACATAACGGGTTACAGCGCATTACTTATATGACAAAAATGCCGCACGCTGCAGGGGGGTTGTTGTTGACCAGGAGTTCATCCTCTAAAACTTTTGCTTAATTCGTACCAGGAGTTTGAGTGTGATCTTCTCCCCTGTCGACCAAGAACATTTCCAGCGCTCTACTCCCCGCAACCTCCATGCTAGCAGCGTACCGCTAGGTTTCACAAAGTAGGCGACAGCTCGCGCTGTGTTTAATAAAGACATTAGTGTCATCGCGCAATTACCAACTGTTGTCCCCCGTAAAATTTTTTATTTGTTTTGGGCATCGCCCAAGAAACTGTTGTTTACACTCGGGCTGTCGGGGGGGTGTGCCTCGGGGACGGCTTCCGGGGCCCCTACCACCACGGAGAGGTTGTAATCAAGAGTCCATTTATAACTTATTGTAAACTGCGTTTGGCATTTCTGTAATTCTTCGCCGACAAAGAGCCGAACTGTCGACCCTTGACCTCGGGCTAACGGCAGAGCAAAACCGAAGAAAACAATTTTTAATATCACGATTATTGGCAAGGCAGACCGGGCCTGAATAATAATATTCTTTTATTACACGCTTGTTCGGACCCCACGGACAATGGAATAATGAGAAATAAATACGATTTTCGGTATCGCCTTACAAACTAGTTCCATAATTTAGAATGTAAAATTATTCAGAAAAATATTAAAGGGGGAACGAAATAATATCGAATTTAAGACCTGTTCTTAATTTTATGTGAGAACACTCACGCCCGTCAATTTCTTGAAGGGTATTTACATAATCTGGGTTAGGAGGATTCCGAAATACGGGCAAGCGGTGGAATCCGTTAAAAAAAACATCCGTGTGTGATGAAAGAAATACCGTGTCGTTAGCAGGTAGGTGCGACCGATCGTTGAACTAACTAAATCCTAACCTACAATTAAATTCTAGAAATACTAAAGTCCGCTCACTTTTTTTGATTTCTCGGAAAAGCCGACAATTTTTTGCGACCGGTCGCAAATCAGCGTCACCTCGCACGCTTCGCATTTACGAGGGCGACTAAACGACTTCGCCGTCAGGCTAGTTATACGGGGGCAGGTTCATATTGACTTTCCATTATTTACCAAAGTCTACAAATATTAGTAAGTAGATATAACTATTTGTAGACTTTGGTTTAACATTATTTGTGCAGGTAAGTGTAGTGTACCGTTAGTTTTTGGTAGGTACAGTTAAATTAAAATACAAGGTAGCTATTACCAGAATCTACATAATTAGTAGGTAGGGTAAGGTCACCCAAGAGTACCTACGCACTTAATATTTAAAGTTAAATAAATCGACAACAATAAGTAATACAGATTTATTCGACACAATATAAATTCCTTATTACATTTAAGAATATTATGCAATGCAAATAAATATTTTTTTTATTATTATCGACCTCAGAGATGTTACATCTTTAATAAAAAAAAAAACAGTTTGCGTACTCTTAGGAACGAGAGCTCGAAAGAGTACGCACTACGCAGTGCTGAATTTAAGAGAACGCGCTAATTATAAAATTATGTATAACATTGGTTAATTGCCTGTAATTCGTCGAATATTTTACGGAGCACCACGCGACTATAATCAAAACTTATTTTCAATTGAAAGGGTCTACACTGAATAGCGACCTCTATCCGAATAGCATTGGAACTAATAAAAAATGCTAGTGCGTATTCTTAGGGGCTGCATACTCTTAGGTGATCTAACCCTATATCTCTAGACTTTGGTTAGAACATGAATAAAAATGCAATTTTTTATGTTTTACGTTCATTTTTAATAAAGCCTAACAAAACATAGAGCAGGCAAAAACATAAATAACAAATAAATATTTAACGACAAAGAGTTAAAGTAATCATATCTACTTTTCCATCCTGTAGTAAATATTTTGATATTTAAATTGACATAAACAATACAGACCAAAATATTACGCATAGGTACGTACCTACACAAGCATGCGTCTTACCCATAAGCTTCTAGCAATAATCTTAAGACAAAGAGTTAAAGTAATCATATCTACTTTTCCATCCTGCAGTAAATATTTTGATATTTAAATTGACATAAACAATACAGACCAAAATATTACGCATAGGTACGTACCTACACAAGCATGCGTCTTACCATAAGCTTCAGCAATAATATTAACGGGACAGCAGTTTTTATTAAACATTTTCCTGACGAAGTGAATGACTGATCATCAAAATGTGCCTTGCAAATTCTTATAGGTTTATATGCCTCTTCAGAGTCTTCAGGTGGAATATTCGCAAATTTATGTTCTCGGATGAACCCTAAGGCATTCTTCCATTAATATTTTAATGTTATATCTATATTATTCTTCAATTAATACCTAAGTATTCAAATATCACATAAAAATTTCTTAATTTTTGTAGGTAGGTACCTCAAACTCAATCTTACCTTGCAGGGTCTTATAGGAAATGAAAAAGAGGTCTTTTGAACTGGTTTTACAGCCATCCGCACTGCAGTAAAAAGCGTTACTAGGCATCATTACAACACAGTCACGGTCGGTCGGTAATATTTTGCGCGCACCCGGTAGAATGCGAACGAACCGCTCTCAGCTACACTGTGTACAGCTTATTTTCTTATATTATAAGATATCGATCGGCTCGATGGGGAGGGGAGCGGGAGAGTGCAAGAGGGAAACGTTTGTTTACACAAGGTCGAGTGCCCGGACTTATTAGTATATCTCTGGACGCTGCTACAACTCCCACTAATTACATACGTTACCTTAATATTTCTCGCCGCGCTTTGGAAAAAATCGCGACGCACACATGCCCGACCCGTCGGGGGCCAAGGGCACGTCCCTGCGGCACACCGGCGGTCGGTAGTCGGCGCGTGGGCCGCGGCCAACTTGGATGCGGCTACCTCCGGCGCATACGCAATAAATGCGAGGTTTGTTCCTCTAGCCGATTGTTATGATCTGCGGGCCGACGGTGGGTCATAAATCCCAGAGATAGGTATACGCGGGACGCTACAAAGTTGCCTCGCGCGTTTTTAGATGATCGTAATTACCGGAGTTACGATTACGGAAGAGGTGGTGTTAGTGTAGCTGTGGGTATGGGATGGGTCCCTGAGGCGCACATTATTTTTGTGTGAACGCGGCGTGTAGAGGTTGTGGTTTTTTGTTAAATCTGCCCAACGATCGCCTGGACTGTTTCGGATATACGGGGTGTTTCAATTTGAAATTGGCAAACTTTGAGAAACAATAGAACTTTGAAAAATGATGCCAATTTCTCATATGAACTTAATGATTTGGGGAAAGGACAGGGGTGTTAAATTCGCAACGGAAGAAAGGTATTTTTTAATATCTCCGAAAGCAATAAAGCTATTCAATCCTAACCCCGAATCTACTACCTATACAGGGTGGTCCACTTTTAGGGATCAAAGTGAACAGGTGATAGATTTTCAAAAAATAACCGCACTTTTCCGTATAAATTGTATCTTTTTAAGGCCTTATAATGAGTTACAGGGTGTTAAAGTTTTAAAAAATGTGTGGACTTTATTGAATATTTACCAAACCAGTGAGTAATTGAAACAATAAATTGTTTTTAGAAAAAAACGACTAACCTTGTATAATAATAAAATGTATTGATTTTTATGTAGTTTTTAATTGTAAACAAAAATGTCCTCTTGACAATTTTTCGTATGGGTGCCCCATTGTTAAAATGCCCTTTATTTTGACTCCAAGATTAAATATATCCATACTACTCTAAGAACATGCTACAAACAAAGACAGAAAGTCAATCATCAACCATCAACCAACTATGTGATTCCCGGTTATAGTTCCTCCAGAATCAGTTTGGGGGCGCCGGAAGCATCGGAACCTCACCTGAAGACTCGGGGGATGGTCTAACGACGCCAGCCTCCGAGCCCAGAGTCGAAATAAGTTCGCTACGGCTCGACAAAAAGGGGCAATTTCTGACAATCTCGCGACATTTTCGGAATAATTTAATGGAGCGCTTAGATTGTGTTTAGTTCTGGGCGTCAAGCGTTTATCAAAATAAACCTGTCTATAGGTTCTGACGTCATTGATTTCAGGGTATATCTTGAAAATTAACTAAAAAATTTGCTCAATAGGTAAGACTCAAAGTGGAAAAAAATGTGTTTCTTACTTTAAATAAAGTAACATTTTCCAATAAACTTACCCATTCAAGGTTTTACTTCTCGACATAGAGCATTAATTTTATCTTCCCTAAATGTTTTAGGACCTGTATCCTGTAGGTATCTTCGAAAGTATAGCGTTAAGTAGATGCGTTTATTGGACAAAATTACTTTATTTAGAGTAAGAAACAGATTTTTTTACTTTGAGTCTTATCTATGGAGCAAATTTTTCAGAAAATTTTCAAAAATACAAATAATCATATTTAGGTACCTACCATGAAACTATAATACATACAAAAAATTGTCAAAAGGTTATTTTTGTTTACAATTAAAATCTACATAAAAAATCAATGCATTCTATTACTATACAAGGTGATTCTTTTTCAAAAAACAATTATTGTACTAATTACTTCTACGCCACTGGTTGTGCAAGGTGTTTGATATTAACAGGTTTTATGCTAACCCAGCCCGTTATAACGTGCATCAAATTTAACTTAAATATCTCAACTAGTTTGATAAATATTATAAATATAAAGTCCAGATATTTCTTAAAACTTTAACACCCTGTACCTTTTTTTATAAGGCCTCAACAAGATACAGTTTATGCGAGAAAGTGCGGCTATTTTTTGAAGACCTATCGCCTGTTGCAGCTTGCTCTCTTAAAAGTGAACTGCCCCACGATACACTTAGCCACGGTATGTCACTAACGAATCCGAAATAGCAATTCTGCGCATCTACGTCAGTTGCGAATCACGAATTCTATAAATAATGCAGCGGCTGTGGTTGTGTTTTACGATTTTTATAAATTACAGTTTAATCTGTGAAGAAAAAAGTGTATACAACTGACTGACCGTCAGTCCAGCTCGACAGTGCTTTGAAATAGGCCAAAAATGCCGGGATGTGCAGTCAGCGTATGTGCAGTCAGCGTATGTGCAGTCAGCGTATAAAATTAAATGTGTTTTTTATCAACAGAATATTCATTCATTTATCTAGTAATAAATTATACATATTTTTAACAACATTTATTTAAAAGAAATAAGCCAAAACCCATAAAAAAGTATCTGTTGCTGTGTAAAACATATGGAGCAATTTAAATTCTGATTCGCAACTGACGTCACAAGATGCGCAGTGACATACCGTGGGTAAGTGTGTCGTGAACTGCCCCATATACTCGTAGCTCTGCCCACTCCCGGTATGCCTCAGGGGTCAGTCCCCGACCCCCGACCGCCGGGCGTCTATGAGTTTCGGGCGGCAGTCGCCGATCGCGCTGAATAAACATAGCAGGCGTCGGACGGCAGCAAAAAACGGTCACGTACCGCTCGCAGCGCACTCGGTGCACGCGACCGGCTTGCGTCGGCATCCTGTCTTCTTTTATTTCGAGCGCGGCGTACCGTCCACCCATTGATGTGGGCAGCGCGGCGCTGGATCGCCGCCCGGACAAAATATGACCAGGCCGGTAATACCGAATGCCGCGTACGTTTCGTGTCCCATTGTTCGAAATTATTAGAGTTCCCGGATTGGGGGAATTAGGACAATAATGTCACTTTTCAACGGAAAAAATCAATCACATCAATTTGGTGGATGAAAAATAATTGGGCAAAGAATCCATGGGCGTAACAAACTGACCACAGCAGGAATATCTATATGTATTAATGTTTGTCCGTGATACACGCGCGCCATCTATGAGATGAGGAATATGCTAAAGAAATGACGGGTTATTTAAAAAGCTCCTCCCATTCATTTAATTACTATCATTACCGTTACTAGATCGAATTTGTTGGCAAAATCCACAGTTTAGTTATGAAAAAGTGAAAAGTGTAATGAAGGTCACAATTAAACCCTATAGGTTTTGCCAACAAATACGACTTAGGGATAAAATTGAAGATTAAAATGCAAATTTGTTAAAATTAATGTAGGTAACCTCTGCTCTAGTTTCTGTCCAGTTCGAATAATTTTATCAGCTATTGAAGATTGCATGGTCTGCATAAATTACTATCTACTACTTTTTGGATAAAATCCAAGTGATCTAGTTTATTGGCGGTTGTTGTTGTGCACTAGGATTTAGAGTTAATTTTCAATCTAAAATACGAAATAAAATAATTACATCTTATTATATTATCCAGATACTTAATTATCATTATCCATTTATTCTATAGGACATATTCTTTGCTCGTTTCTCTAGTGTTTTCTGTATTAATAATTCTGCAGAACATTATGTGATACTATGGACTTATTTGAAATAATTCCCAGAGTTTTTACACTTCTTATGGCGCGCTAAACCATATCATTTTCGCCATAGCCAGGTATTTGGTTATTTGTAATAATCGGGCAGCTGCAACTAGTGCTGGAAAACTAATGTGCAATATTTTAATTTTTTTACTTTTTGATATATTTTGATATAGTGTTTTCCTTTTAGTGTTATATTTTCATGCTGCTATTTTTGTCAACTCAAAACTTAAACTATTCGATAATATTATTCATATTTACGCCTAATAAGTTTTCTTTTGGAGGGCAACCAGATATACATTGCTTCAGTTGCCTATTTAAAAAAAAACACTCCGCCCATGAGTTCCCATCATTTTTCTTGAATTTGACCTAAATCATAATCTAAATACAAAAAACCTCTAATTTGACATACAGTTTCTATGGAAATCTAAAATTTTTGCGGGGATAAAAATAAAAGACAGAAAATAATCTTATACAAGGTGTAGCATGAAACGCGCTCTTAGCCAATATCACAAAATGAAAAGGTAGTTAATTTTGGCTTACCTGGAATTTGAAATATTTGTATTTATTTGCAGATAATTTCCCAAATGTAAAGCTAGTGTCAAGTGCTGAAATATATTTATTTGTGGCGATTTCGAATGAATCAAAATAAAATAAATTATGCAAGCCCATGGAAACCAGCCCATATATTTTATGACACTATCATAATCAATTAAGACATTTTCAATGAAAACTATGTTAAAAAAAGGATTATTGGTCCTATTTACAAACAAAACAATGCACTTTATCATACTAAAAGGTAGAAGGAATTTGAAGAAGTTGTATTGAGAAAAAATAAAGTTTTAGGGCATTTTTCAAAGGTAGCTTGCTAAATATTTACCTGTGAAACGAAATCCCGGGCTCTTGCTTTTCACTCCTGGTTTTGCAACCAAACGCTGAACAATTCACCATCGTAAGAGTATATCTTCCCCTTAATTACTGTTACTTTTAAATCATTGATTGATTCAGAGATTTTGGGCAATTTTGGACTTTAAACGAGAAACTAGATTATCATCATGATGCTATTTTCTGCCACCTCACCCTTCAGTTTGTTGGTTTGGCTGCTAGGCG